>OX451739.1:163598242-163951698 GCA_948472305.1 Vicia faba
GCCCCTTACTTGAAAGTTTGAGTTTTGAAGAGGTTGACGGTGTAACTCATTTTAAATCCATGCTTCGAATTTACTAGAGTTTTTCTTCAAGGGCTCATTCGAGCATTAATAGCTCCAAATTCAGTAATATATGTGGATTCATGTAATTATGAGTCATCTAAAAGCATGGTAAACCAAAAGTTCACAATTTACAAGTGACTATGAATTTTGATTTGGTTTTATTTTGTTTTTCCCATAGTTTCTAATTTGTTAATGTCAAGTTAACTTTTCGATTTCATAGTTAAAAAATTAAATAGCCTTTTTATATTAATATTTTTTAACTCAATTCTATATTTCATATATATGTTATTTTTTTTGTTGTTGATTGTTTTATAAATGTTTAAATTTTTCTTATATTCAAACAACGACATTTTATAATCATTAAAATTCATATGACTTAATATAAAGTGACTATGATTTATTATCATTTAAATTCCATATGTCATATTTGCGAGCTTTTACGGGAACATGATTATTGTTTTCACGATCTCACGATGTTTCTCTTTTCACCGTCATAACCTAAAACTTTTGCACTGCTCCAACGCGGTTGATGGATGATGACATCGTTTAACACAATCTATAGCGCGTGTTTCTTAACATAAAAATCTCAAACCTCTTTGGTAAGTATCTAATTTATTTAGTTTCTTTTGAATTTAGAATTCTCTTGGATCTAATCTATGATTCTTTCTATAAATACTAATTTAGTTTAGTTTCTTTTTTGATTTTTCTATCTTTAATTTTAGAAGTATATCAAAGTCTACCTGAGACACATGGAGATGGACACAATTTCACCTTTACGAGAACGAGTTTTTTTATCTAATAAATAGAGAAATAAATGCTACAGTGTTACATAGTTGTGTTTGATAAAATATGTAAAGTTGTATCAATAACTTTGTAATATCCGATACAATCGTAGTCTCATTAGCACAATTTATATGGTCATCATATTGATCAATGGATATAATCGGGACATCTATGGAAGTTCTTGTCCTTTATATTTTAACAGAGAAACAATATAATCTTCAGGTTGTTTATTCTTATGTCCTAACTTAAAAGATTTAAAATTAAGTCTCCGACAAAATTTATAGGGTTTCAGAACTTGAACATACTTCGTCTAAAATTAATAACAATTTCTCTAGTTTATTTTGAAAAAATGATAGTGGGTTGCCCCTTACTTGATAGTTTGAGTTTTAAAGAGGTTGACGGTGTAACTCATTTTAAATTCATGCTTCAAATTTACTAGAGTTTTTCTTCAAGGGCTCATTTGAGCATTAATAGCTCCAAATTCAGTAATATATGTGGATTCATGTAATTATGAGTCATCTAAAAGCATGGTGAACCAAATGTTCACAATTTACAAGTGACTATGAATTTTGATTTGGTTTTGCTTTGTTTTTCCCATAGTTTCTAATTTGTTAATGTCAAGTTAACTTTTCACTATCATAGTTAAAAAATTAAATAGCCTTTTTATATTTATATTTTTTACTTCAATTCTATATTTCATATATATGTTTTTTTTTTGTTGTTGATTTTTTTATAAATGTTTAAATTTTTCTTATATTCAAATAAAGACATTTTATAATCATTAAAATTCATATAGACTTAATATAAAGTGACTATGACTTATAATCATTTAAATTTCATATGTCATATTTTCGGGCTTTTACGGGAAGATGATTATTGTTTTCACGATCTCACGATGTTTCTCTTTTCATCGTCATAACCTACAACTTTTGCACTGCTCCAACGCGGTTGATGGATGATGACATCGTTTAACACAATCTATAGCGCGTGTTTCTTAACATAAAAATCTCAAACCTTTTTGGTAAGTATCTAATTTATTTAGTTTCTTTTGAATTTAAAGTTATCTTGGATCTAATCTATGATTCTTTGTATAAATACTAATTTAGTTTAGTTTCTTTTTTGATTTTTGTATCTTTAATTTTTGAAGTATATCAAAGTCTACCTGAGACACATGGAAATGGACACAATTTTACGAGAACGAGTTTTTTATCTAAGATATAGAGAAATAAATGTTACAATGTTACATAGTTGTGTTTGATAAAAGATGTAAAGATGTATCAATAAATTTGTAATATCTGATACAATCGTAGTCTCATTGGCGCAATTTATATGGTCATCATATGGATCAATGGATATAATCGGGACATCTATGGAAGTTCTTGTCCTTTATATTTTAACAAAGAGACAATATAATCTTCAGGTTGTTTATTCTTATGTCCTAACTTATAAGATTTAAAATTAAGTCTCCGACAAATTTTATAGGTTTTCAGAACTTGAACATACTTCGTCTAAAATTAATAACAATTTCTCTAGTTTATTTTGAAAAAATGATAGTGGGTTGCCCCTTACTTGAAAGTTTGAGTTTTGAAGAGGTTGATGGTGTAACTCATTTTAAATCCATGCTTCGAATTTACTAGAGTTTTTCTTCAAGGGCTCATTCAGGCATTAATAGCTCCAAATTCAGTAATATATGTGGATTCATGTAATTATGAGTCATCTAAAAGCATGGTGAACCAAATGTTCACAATTTACAAGTGACTATGAATTTTGATTTGGTTTTGCTTTGTTTTTCCCATAGTTTCTAATTTGTTAATGTCAAGTTAACTTTTCACTATCATAGTTAAAAAATTAAATAGCCTTTTTATATTTATATTTTTTACTTCAATTCTTTATTTCATATATATGTTTTTTTTTTGTTGATTTTTTTATAAATGTTTAAATTTTTCTTATATTCAAATAAAGACATTTTATAATCATTAAAATTCATATAGACTTAATATAAAGTGACTATGACTTATAATCATTTAAATTTCATATGTCATATTTTCGGGCTTTTACGGGAAGATGATTATTGTTTTCACGATCTCACGATGTTTCTCTTTTCACCTTCATAACCTACAACTTTTGCACTGCTCCAACGCGGTTGATGGATGATGACATCGTTTAACACAATCTATAGCGCGTGTTTCTTAACATAAAAATCTCAAACCTTTTTGGTAAGTATCTAATTTATTTAGTTTCTTTTGAATTTAAAGTTATCTTGGATCTAATCTATGATTCATTGTATAAATACTAATTTAGTTTAGTTTCTTTTTTGATTTTTGTATCTTTAATTTTTGAGGTATATCAAAGTCTACCTGAGACACATGGAAATGGACACAATTTCACCTTTACGAGAACAAGTTTTTTATCTAATATATAGAGAAATAAATGCTACAATGTTACATAGTTGTGTTTGATAAAAGATGTAAAGATGTATCAATAAATTTGTAATATCTGATACAATCGTAGTCTCATTGGCGCAATTTATATGGTCATCATATGGATCAATGGATATAATCGGGACATCTATGGAAGTTCTTGTCCTTTATATTTTAACAAAGAGACAATAAAATCTTCAGGTTGTTTATTCTTATGTCCTAACTTATAAGATTTAAAATTAAGTCCCCGACAAATTTTATAGGTTTTCAGAACTTGAACATACTTCGTCTAAAATTAATAATAATTTCTCTAGTTTATTTTGAAAAAATGATAGTGGGTTGCCCCTTACTTGAAAGTTTGAGTTTTGAAGAGGTTGACGGTGTAACTCATTTTAAATCCATGCTTCGAAATTACTAGAGTTTTTCTTCAAGGGCTCACTCAGGCATTAGTAGCTCCAAATTCAGTAATATATGTGGATTCATGTAATTATGAGTCATCTAAAAGCATGGTAAACCAAATGTTCACAATTTACACGTGACTATGAATTTTGATTTGGTTTTGCTTTGTTTTTCCCATAGTTTCTAATTTGTTAATGTCAAGTTAACTTTTCACTCTCATAGTTAAAAAATTAAATAGCCTTTTTATATTAATATTTTTTACCTCAATTCTATATTTCATATATATGTTATTTTTTTTTTGTTGATTTTTTTGTAAATGTTTAAATTTTTCTTATATTTAAATAAAGACATTTTATAATCATTAAAATTCATATAGACTTAATATAAAGTGACTATGACTTATAATCATTTAAATTTCATATGTCATATTTTCGGGCTTTTACGGGAAGATGATTATTGTTTTCACGATCTCACGATGTTTCTCTTTTCATCGTCATAACCTACAACTTTTGCACTGCTCCAACGCGGTTGATGGATGATGACATCGTTTAACACAATCTATAGCGCGTGTTTCTTAACATAAAAATCTCAAACCTTTTTGGTAAGTATCTAATTTATTTAGTTTCTTTTGAATTTAAAGTTATCTTGGATCTAATCTATGATTCTTTGTATAAATACTAATTTAGTTTAGTTTCTTTTTTGATTTTTGTATCTTTAATTTTTGAAGTATATCAAAGTCTACCTGAGACACATGGAAATGGACACAATTTTACGAGAACGAGTTTTTTATCTAAGATATAGAGAAATAAATGCTACAATGTTACATAGTTGTGTTTGATAAAAGATGTAAAGATGTATCAATAAATTTGTAATATCTGATACAATCGTAGTCTCATTGGCGCAATTTATATGGTCATCATATGGATCAATGGATATAATCGGGACATCTATGGAAGTTCTTGTCCTTTATATTTTAACAAAGAGACAATATAATCTTCAGGTTGTTTATTCTTATGTCCTAACTTATAAGATTTAAAATTAAGTCTCCGACAAATTTTATAGGTTTTCAGAACTTGAACATACTTCGTCTAAAATTAATAACAATTTCTCTAGTTTATTTTGAAAAAATGATAGTGGGTTGCCCCTTACTTGAAAGTTTGAGTTTTGAAGAGGTTGATGGTGTAACTCATTTTAAATCCATGCTTCAAATTTACTAGAGTTTTTCTTCAAGGGCTCATTCAGGCATTAATAGCTCCAAATTCAGTAATATATGTGGATTCATGTAATTATGAGTCATCTAAAAGCATGGTGAACCAAATGTTCACAATTTACAAGTGACTATGAATTTTGATTTGGTTTTGCTTTGTTTTTCCCATAGTTTCTAATTTGTTAATGTCAAGTTAACTTTTCACTATCATAGTTAAAAAATTAAATAGCCTTTTTATATTTATATTTTTTACTTCAATTCTATATTTCATATATATGTTTTTTTTTGTTGTTGATTTTTTTATAAATGTTTAAATTTTTCTTATATTCAAATAAAGACATTTTATAATCATTAAAATTCATATAGACTTAATATAAAGTGACTATGACTTATAATCATTTAAATTTCATATGTCATATTTTCGGGCTTTTACGGGAAGATGATTATTGTTTTCACGATCTCACGATGTTTCTCTTTTCACCTTCATAACCTACAACTTTTGCACTGCTCCAACGCGGTTGATGGATGATGACATCGTTTAACACAATCTATAGCGCGTGTTTCTTAACATAAAAATCTCAAACCTTTTTGGTAAGTATCTAATTTATTTAGTTTCTTTTGAATTTAAAGTTATCTTGGATCTAATCTATGATTCTTTGTATAAATACTAATTTAGTTTAGTTTCTTTTTTGATTTTTGTATCTTTAATTTTTGAAGTATATCAAAGTCTACCTGAGACACATGGAAATGGTAACAATTTCACCTTTACGAGAACGAGTTTTTTATCTAATATATAGAGAAATAAATGCTACAATGTTACATAGTTGTGTTTGATAAAAGATGTATCAATAAATTTGTAATATCTGATACAATCGTAGTCTCATTGGCGCAATTTATATGGTCATCATATGGATCAATGGATATAATCGGGACATCTATGGAAGTTCTTGTCCTTTATATTTTAACAAAGAGACAATAAAATCTTCAGGTTGTTTATTCTTATGTCCTAACTTATAAGATTTAAAATTAAGTCCCCGACAAATTTTATAGGTTTTCAGAACTTGAACATACTTCGTCTAAAATTAATAATAATTTCTCTAGTTTATTTTGAAAAAATGATAGTGGGTTGCCCCTTACTTGAAAGTTTGAGTTTTAAAGAGGTTGACGGTGTAACTCATTTTAAATTCATGCTTCGAAATTACTAGAGTTTTTCTTCAAGGGCTCACTCAGGCATTAGTAGCTCCAAATTCAGTAATATATGTGGATTCATGTAATTATGAGTCATCTAAAAGCATGGTAAACCAAATGTTCACAATTTACAAGTGACTATGAATTTTGATTTGGTTTTGCTTTGTTTTTCCCATAGTTTCTAATTTGTTAATGTCAAGTTAACTTTTCACTATCATAGTTAAAAAATTAAAAAGCCTTTTTATATTAATATTTTTTACCTCAATTCTATATTTCATATATATGTTATTTTTTTTTGTTGATTTTTTTGTAAATGTTTAAATTTTTCTTATATTCAAATAAAGACATTTTATAATCATTAAAATTCATATAGACTTAATATAAAGTGACTATGACTTATAATCATTTAAATTTCATATGTCGAATTTTCGGGCTTTTACGGGAAGATGATTATTGTTTTCACGATCTCACGATGTTTCTCTTTTCACCGTCATAACCTACAACTTTTGCACTGCTCCAACGCGGTTGATGGATGATGACATCGTTTAACACAATCTATAGCGCGTGTTTCTTAACATAAAAATCTCAAACCTTTTTGGTAAGTATCTAATTTATTTAGTTTCTTTTGAATTTAAAGTTATCTTGGATCTAATCTATGATTCTTTCTATAAATACTAATTTAGTTTAGTTTCTTTTTTGGTTTATGTATCTTTAATTTTTGAAGTATATCAAAGTCTACCTGAGACACATGGAAATGAACACAATTTCAACTTTACGAGAACGAGTTTTTTATCTAATATATAGAGAAATAAATGCTACAATGTTATATAGTTGTGTTTGATAAAAGATGTATCAATAAATTTGTAATATCTGATACAATCATAGTCTCATTGGCGCAATTTATATGGTCATCATATGGATCAATGGATATAATCGGGACATCTATGGAAGTTCTTGTCCTTTATATTTTAACAAAGAGACAATATAATCTTCAGGTTGTTTATTCTTATGTCCTAACTTATAAGATTTAAAATTAAGTCTCCGACAAATTTTATAGGTTTTCAGAACACGAACATACTTCGTCTAAAATTAATAACAATTTCTCTAGTTTATTTTGAAAAAATGATAGTGGGTTGCCCCTTACTTGAAAGTTTGAGTTTTAAAGAGGTTGACGGTGTAACTCATTTTAAATTCATGCTTCGAATTTACTAGAGTTTTTCTTCAAGGGCTCATTTGAGCATTAATAGCTCCAAATTCAGTAATATATGTGGATTCATGTAATTATGAGTCATCTAAAAGCATGGTGAACCAAATGTTCACAATTTACAAGTGACTATGAATCTTGATTTGGTTTTGCTTTGTTTTTCCCATAGTTTCTAATTTGTTAATGTCAAGTTAACTTTTCACTATCATAGTTAAAAAATTAAAAAGCCTTTTTATATTAATATTTTTTACCTCAATTCTATATTTCATATATATGTTATTTTTTTTTGTTGATTTTTTTGTAAATGTTTAAATTTTTCTTATATTCAAATAAAGACATTTTATAATCATTAAAATTCATATAGACTTAATATAAAGTGACTATGACTTATAATCATTTAAATTTCATATGTCGAATTTTCGGGCTTTTACGGGAAGATGATTATTGTTTTCACGATCTCACGATGTTTCTCTTTTCACCGTCATAACCTACAACTTTTGCACTGCTCCAACGCGGTTGATGGATGATGACATCGTTTAACACAATCTATAGCGCGTGTTTCTTAACATAAAAATCTCAAACCTTTTTGGTAAGTATCTAATTTATTTAGTTTCTTTTGAATTTAAAGTTATCTTGGATCTAATCTATGATTCTTTCTATAAATACTAATTTAGTTTAGTTTCTTTTTTGGTTTATGTATCTTTAATTTTTGAAGTATATCAAAGTCTACCTGAGACACATGGAAATGAACACAATTTCAACTTTACGAGAACGAGTTTTTTATCTAATATATAGAGAAATAAATGCTACAATGTTATATAGTTGTGTTTGATAAAAGATGTATCAATAAATTTGTAATATCTGATACAATCATAGTCTCATTGGCGCAATTTATATGGTCATCATATGGATCAATGGATATAATCGGGACATCTATGGAAGTTCTTGTCCTTTATATTTTAACAAAGAGACAATATAATCTTCAGGTTGTTTATTCTTATGTCCTAACTTATAAGATTTAAAATTAAGTCTCCGACAAATTTTATAGGTTTTCAGAACACGAACATACTTCGTCTAAAATTAATAACAATTTCTCTAGTTTATTTTGAAAAAATGATAGTGGGTTGCCCCTTACTTGAAAGTTTGAGTTTTAAAGAGGTTGACGGTGTAACTCATTTTAAATTCATGCTTCGAATTTACTAGAGTTTTTCTTCAAGGGCTCATTTGAGCATTAATAGCTCCAAATTCAGTAATATATGTGGATTCATGTAATTATGAGTCATCTAAAAGCATGGTGAACCAAATGTTCACAATTTACAAGTGACTATGAATCTTGATTTGGTTTTGCTTTGTTTTTCCCATAGTTTCTAATTTGTTAATGTCAAGTTAACTTTTCACTATCATAGTTAAAAAATTAAAAAGCCTTTTTATATTAATATTTTTTACCTCAATTCTATATTTCATATATATGTTATTTTTTTTGTTGTGAATTTTTTTGTAAATGTTTAAATTTTTCTTATATTCAAATAAAGACATTTTATAATCATTAAAATTCATATAGACTTAATATAAAGTGACTATGACTTATAATCATTTAAATTTCATATGTCATATTTTCGGGCTTTTACGGGAAGATGATTATTGTTTTCACGATCTCACGATGTTTCTCTTTTCACCTTCATAACCTACAACTTTTGCACTGCTCCAACGCGGTTGATGGATGATGACATCGTTTAACACAATCTATAGCGCGTGTTTCTTAACATAAAAATCTCAAACCTTTTTGGTAAGTATCTAATTTATTTAGTTTCTTTTGAATTTAAAGTTATCTTGGATCTAATCTATGATTCTTTGTATAAATACTAATTTAGTTTAGTTTCTTTTTTGATTTTTGTATCTTTAATTTTTGAAGTATATCAAAGTCTACCTCAGACACATGGAAATGGACACAATTTCACCTTTACGAGAACGAGTTTTTTATCTAATATATAGAGAAATAAATGCTACAATGTTACATAGTTGTGTTTGATAAAAGATGTATCAATAAATTTGTAATATCTGATACAATCGTAGTCTCATTGGCGCAATTTATATGGTCATCATATGGATCAATGGATATAATCGGGACATCTATGGAAGTTGTTGTCCTTTATATTTTAACAAAGAGACAATAAAATCTTCAGGTTGTTTATTCTTATGTCCTAACTTATAAGATTTAAAATTAAGTCCCCGACAAATTTTATAGGTTTTCAGAACTTGAACATACTTCGTCTAAAATTAATAATAATTTCTCTGGTTTATTTTGAAAAAATGATAGTGGGTTGCCCCTTACTTGAAAGTTTGAGTTTTAAAGAGGTTGACGGTGTAACTCATTTTAAATTCATGCTTCGAAATTACTAGAGTTTTTCTTCAAGGGCTCACTCAGGCATTAGTAGCTCCAAATTCAGTAATATATGTGGATTCATGTAATTATGAGTCATCTAAAAGCATGGTAAACCAAATGTTCACAATTTACAAGTGACTATGAATTTTGATTTGGTTTTGCTTTGTTTTTCCCATAGTTTCTAATTTGTTAATGTCAAGTTAACTTTTCACTATCATAGTTAAAAAATTAAAAAGCCTTTTTATATTAATATTTTTTACCTCAATTCTATATTTCATATATATGTTATTTTTTTTTGTTGATTTTTTTGTAAATGTTTAAATTTTTCTTATATTCAAATAAAGACATTTTATAATCATTAAAATTCATATAGACTTAATATAAAGTGACTATGACTTATAATCATTTAAATTTCATATGTCGAATTTTCGGGCTTTTACGGGAAGATGATTATTGTTTTCACGATCTCACGATGTTTCTCTTTTCACCGTCATAACCTACAACTTTTGCACTGCTCCAACGCGGTTGATGGATGATGACATTGTTTAACACAATCTATAGCGCGTGTTTCTTAACATAAAAATCTCAAACCTTTTTGGTAAGTATCTAATTTATTTAGTTTCTTTTGAATTTAAAGTTATCTTGGATCTAATCTATGATTCTTTCTATAAATACTAATTTAGTTTAGTTTCTTTTTTGGTTTATGTATCTTTAATTTTTGAAGTATATCAAAGTCTACCTGAGACACATGGAAATGAACACAATTTCAACTTTACGAGAACGAGTTTTTTATCTAATATATAGAGAAATAAATGCTACAATGTTATATAGTTGTGTTTGATAAAAGATGTATCAATAAATTTGTAATATCTGATACAATCATAGTCTCATTGGCGCAATTTATATGGTCATCATATGGATCAATGGATATAATCGGGACATCTATGGAAGTTCTTGTCCTTTATATTTTAACAAAGAGACAATATAATCTTCAGGTTGTTTATTCTTATGTCCTAACTTATAAGATTTAAAATTAAGTCTCCGACAAATTTTATAGGTTTTCAGAACACGAACATACTTCGTCTAAAATTAATAACAATTTCTCTAGTTTATTTTGAAAAAATGATAGTGGGTTGCCCCTTACTTGAAAGTTTGAGTTTTAAAGAGGTTGACGGTGTAACTCATTTTAAATTCATGCTTCGAATTTACTAGAGTTTTTCTTCAAGGGCTCATTTGAGCATTAATAGCTCCAAATTCAGTAATATATGTGGATTCATGTAATTATGAGTCATCTAAAAGCATGGTGAACCAAATGTTCACAATTTACAAGTGACTATGAATCTTGATTTGGTTTTGCTTTGTTTTTCCCATAGTTTCTAATTTGTTAATGTCAAGTTAACTTTTCACTATCATAGTTAAAAAATTAAAAAGCCTTTTTATATTAATATTTTTTACCTCAATTCTATATTTCATATATATGTTATTTTTTTTGTTGTGAATTTTTTTGTAAATGTTTAAATTTTTCTTATATTCAAATAAAGACATTTTATAATCATTAAAATTCATATAGACTTAATATAAAGTGACTATGACTTATAATCATTTAAATTTCATATGTCGAATTTTCGGGCTTTTACGGGAAGATGATTATTGTTTTCACGATCTCACGATGTTTCTCTTTTCACCGTCAAAACCTACAACTTTTGCACTGCTCCAACGCGGTTGATGGATGATGACATCGTTTAACACAATCTATAGCGCGTGTTTCTTAACATAAAAATCTCAAACCTTTTTGGTAAGTATCTAATTTATTTAGTTTCTTTTGAATTTAAAGTTATCTTGGATCTAATCTATGATTCTTTCTATAAATACTAATTTAGTTTAGTTTCTTTTTTGATTTTTGTATCTTTAATTTTTGAAGTATATCAAAGTCTACCTGAGACACATGGAAATGGACACAATTTCAACTTTACGAGAACGAGTTTTTTATCTAATATATAGAGAAATAAATGCTACAATGTTACATAGTTGTGTTTGATAAAAGATGTATCAATAAATTTGTAATATCTGATACAATCATAGTCTCATTGGCGCAATTTATATGGTCATCATATGGATCAATGGATATAATCGGGACATCTATGGAAGTTCTTGTCCTTTATATTTTAACAAAGAGACAATATAATCTTCAGGTTGTTTATTCTTATGTCCTAACTTATAAGATTTAAAATTAAGTCTCCGACAAATTTTATAGGTTTTCAGAACATGAACATACTTCGTCTAAAATTAATAACAATTTCTCTAGTTTATTTTGAAAAAATGATAGTGGGTTGCCCCTTACTTGAAAGTTTGAGTTTTAAAGAGGTTGACGGTGTAACTCATTTTAAATTCATGCTTCGAATTTACTAGAGTTTTTCTTCAAGGGCTCATTTGAGCATTAATAGCTCCAAATTCAGTAATATATGTGGATTCATGTAATTATGAGTCATCTAAAAGCATGGTGAACCAAATGTTCACAATTTACAAGTGACTATGAATCTTGATTTGGTTTTGCTTTGTTTTTCCCATAGTTTCTAATTTGTTAATGTCAAGTTAACTTTTCACTATCATAGTTAAAAAATTAAAAAGCCTTTTTATATTAATATTTTTTACCTCAATTCTATATTTCATATATATGTTATTTTTTTTGTTGTGAATTTTTTTGTAAATGTTTAAATTTTTCTTATATTCAAATAAAGACATTTTATAATCATTAAAATTCATATAGACTTAATATAAAGTGACTATGACTTATAATCATTTAAATTTCATATGTCGAATTTTCGGGCTTTTACGGGAAGATGATTATTGTTTTCACGATCTCACGATGTTTCTCTTTTCACCGTCATAACCTACAACTTTTGCACTGCTCCAACGCGGTTGATGGATGATGACATCGTTTAACACAATCTATAACGCGTGTTTCTTAACATAAAAATCTCAAACCTTTTTGGTAAGTATCTAATTTATTTAGTTTCTTTTGAATTTAAAGTTATCTTGGATCTAATCTATGATTCTTTCTATAAATACTAATTTAGTTTAGTTTCTTTTTTGATTTTTGTATCTTTAATTTTTGAAGTATATCAAAGTCTACCTGAGACACATGGAAATGGACACAATTTCAACTTTACGAGAACGAGTTTTTTATCTAATATATAGAGAAATAAATGCTACAATGTTACATAGTTGTGTTTGATAAAAGATGTATCAATAAATTTGTAATATCTGATACAATCATAGTCTCATTGGCGCAATTTATATGGTCATCATATGGATCAATGGATATAATCGGGACTTCTATGGAAGTTCTTGTCCTTTATATTTTAACAAAGAGACAATATAATCTTCAGGTTGTTTATTCTTATGTCCTAACTTATAAGATTTAAAATTAAGTCTCCGACAAATTTTATAGGTTTTCAGAACACGAACATACTTCGTCTAAAATTAATAACAATTTCTCTAGTTTATTTTGAAAAAATGATAGTGGGTTGCCCCTTACTTGAAAGTTTGAGTTTTAAAGAGGTTGACGGTGTAACTCATTTTAAATTCATGCTTCGAATTTACTAGAGTTTTTCTTCAAGGGCTCATTTGAGCATTAATAGCTCCAAATTCAGTAATATATGTGGATTCATGTAATTATGAGTCATCTAAAAGCATGGTGAACCAAATGTTCACAATTTACAAGTGACTATGAATTTTGATTTGGTTTTGCTTTGTTTTTCCCATAGTTTCTAATTTGTTAATGTCAAGTTAACTTTTCACTATCATAGTTAAAAAATTAAAAAGCCTTTTTATATTAATATTTTTTACCTCAATTCTATATTTCATATATATGTTATTTTTTTTTGTTGATTTTTTTGTAAATGTTTAAATTTTTCTTATATTCAAATAAAGACATTTTATAATCATTAAAATTCATATAGACTTAATATAAAGTGACTATGACTTATAATCATTTAAATTTCATATGTCGAATTTTCGGGCTTTTACGGGAAGATGATTATTGTTTTCACGATCTCACGATGTTTCTCTTTTCACCGTCATAACCTACAACTTTTGCACTGCTCCAACGCGGTTGATGGATGATGACATCGTTTAACACAATCTATAGCGCGTGTTTCTTAACATAAAAATCTCAAACCTTTTTGGTAAGTATCTAATTTATTTAGTTTCTTTTGAATTTAAAGTTATCTTGGATCTAATCTATGATTCTTTCTATAAATACTAATTTAGTTTAGTTTCTTTTTTGATTTATGTATCTTTAATTTTTGAAGTATATCAAAGTCTACCTGAGACACATGGAAATGGACACAATTTCAACTTTACGAGAACGAGTTTTTTATCTAATATATAGAGAAATAAATGCTACAATGTTATATAGTTGTGATTGATAAAAGATGTATCAATAAATTTGTAATATCTGATACAATCATAGTCTCATTGGCGCAATTTATATGGTCATCATATGGATCAATGGATATAATCGGGACATCTATGGAAGTTCTTGTCCTTTATATTTTAACAAAGAGACAATATAATCTTCAGGTTGTTTATTCTTATGTCCTAACTTATAAGATTTAAAATTAAGTCTCCGACAAATTTTATAGGTTTTCAGAACATGAACATACTTCGTCTAAAATTAATAACAATTTCTCTAGTTTATTTTGAAAAAATGATAGTGGGTTGCCCCTTACTTGAAAGTTTGAGTTTTAAAGAGGTTGACGGTGTAACTCATTTTAAATTCATGCTTCGAATTTACTAGAGTTTTTCTTCAAGGGCTCATTTGAGCATTAATAGCTCCAAATTCAGTAATATATGTGGATTCATGTAATTATGAGTCATCTAAAAGCATGGTGAACCAAATGTTCACAATTTACAAGTGACTATGAATTTTGATTTGGTTTTGCTTTGTTTTTCCCATAGTTTCTAATTTGTTAATGTCAAGTTAACTTTTCACTATCATAGTTAAAAAATTAAAAAGCCTTTTTATATTAATATTTTTTACCTCAATTCTATATTTCATATATATGTTATTTTTTTTGTTGTGAATTTTTTTGTAAATGTTTAAATTTTTCTTATATTCAAATAAAGACATTTTATAATCATTAAAATTCATATAGACTTAATATAAAGTGACTATGACTTATAATCATTTAAATTTCATATGTCGAATTTTCGGGCTTTTACGGGAAGATGATTATTGTTTTCACGATCTCACGATGTTTCTCTTTTCACCGTCATAACCTACAACTTTTGCACTGCTCCAACGCGGTTGATGGATGATGACATCGTTTAACACAATCTATAGCGCGTGTTTCTTAACATAAAAATCTCAAACCTTTTTGGTAAGTATCTAATTTATTTAGTTTCTTTTGAATTTAAAGTTATCTTGGATCTAATCTATGATTCTTTCTATAAATACTAATTTAGTTTAGTTTCTTTTTTGATTTTTGTATCTTTAATTTTTGAAGTATATCAAAGTCTACCTGAGACACATGGAAATGGACACAATTTCAACTTTACGAGAACGAGTTTTTTATCTAATATATAGAGAAATAAATGCTACAATGTTACATAGTTGTGTTTGATAAAAGATGTATCAATAAATTTGTAATATCTGATACAATCATAGTCTCATTGGCGCAATTTATATGGTCATCATATGGATCAATGGATATAATCGGGACTTCTATGGAAGTTCTTGTCCTTTATATTTTAACAAAGAGACAATATAATCTTCAGGTTGTTTATTCTTATGTCCTAACTTATAAGATTTAAAATTAAGTCTCCGACAAATTTTATAGGTTTTCAGAACACGAACATACTTCGTCTAAAATTAATAACAATTTCTCTAGTTTATTTTGAAAAAATGATAGTGGGTTGCCCCTTACTTGAAAGTTTGAGTTTTAAAGAGGTTGACGGTGTAACTCATTTTAAATTCATGCTTCGAATTTACTAGAGTTTTTCTTCAAGGGCTCATTTGAGCATTAATAGCTCCAAATTCAGTAATATATGTGGATTCATGTAATTATGAGTCATCTAAAAGCATGGTGAACCAAATGTTCACAATTTACAAGTGACTATGAATTTTGATTTGGTTTTGCTTTGTTTTTCCCATAGTTTCTAATTTGTTAATGTCAAGTTAACTTTTCACTATCATAGTTAAAAAATTAAATAGCCTTTTTATATTAATATTTTTTACCTCAATTCTATATTTCATATATATGTTATTTTTTTTGTTGTGAATTTTTTTGTAAATGTTTAAATTTTTCTTATATTCAAATAAAGACATTTAATAATCATTAAAATTCATATAGACTTAATATAAAGTGACTATGACTTATAATCATTTAAATTTCATATGTCGAATTTTCGGGCTTTTACGGGAAGATGATTATTGTTTTCACGATCTCACGATGTTTCTCTTTTTACCGTCATAACCTACAACTTTTGCACTGCTCCAACGGGGTTGATGGATGATGACATCGTTTAACACAATCTATAGCGCGTGTTTCTTAACATAAAAATCTCAAACCTTTTTGGTAAGTATCTAATTTATTTAGTTTCTTTTGAATTTAAAGTTATCTTGGATCTAATATATGATTCTTTGTATAAATACTAATTTAGTTTAGTTTCTTTTTTGATTTTTGTATCTTTAATTTTTGAAGTATATCAAAGTCTACTTGAGACACATGGAAATGGACACAATTTCACCTTTATGAGAACGAGTTTTTTATCTAATATATAGAGAAATAAATGCTACAATGTTACATAGTTGTGTTTGATAAAAGATGTATCAATAAATTTGTAATATCTGATACAATCATAGTCTCATTGGCGCAATTTATATGGTCATCATATGGATCAATGGATATAATCGGGACATCTATGGTAGTTCTTGTCCTTTATATTTTAACAAAGAGACAATATAATCTTCAGGTTGTTTATTCTTATATCCTAACTTATAAGATTTAAAATTAAGTCTCCGACAAATTTTATAGGTTTTCAGAACATGAACATACTTCGTCTAAAATTAATAACAATTTCTCTAGTTTATTTTGAAAAAATGATAGTGGGTTGCCCCTTACTTGAAAGTTTGAGTTTTAAAGAGGTTGACGGTGTAACTCATTTTAAATTCATGCTTCGAATTTACTAGAGTTTTTCTTCAAGGGCTCATTTGAGCATTAATAGCTCCAAATTCAGTAATATATGTGGATTCATGTAATTATGAGTCATCTAAAAGCATGGTGAACCAAATGTTCACAATTTACAAGTGACTATGAATTTTGATTTGGTTTTGCTTTGTTTTTCCCATAGTTTCTAATTTGTTTATGTCAAGTTAACTGTTCACTATCATAGTTAAAAAATTAAAAAGCCTTTTTATATTAATATTTTTTACCTCAATTCTATATTTCATATATATGTTATTTTTTTTGTTGTGAATTTTTTTGTAAATGTTTAAATTTTTCTTATATTCAAATAAAGACATTTTATAATCATTAAAATTCATATAGACTTAATATAAAGTGACTATGACTTATAATCATTTAAATTTCATATGTCGAATTTTCGGGCTTTTACGGGAAGATGATTATTGTTTTCACGATCTCACGATGTTTCTCTTTTCACCGTCATAACCTACAACTTTTGCACTGCTCCAACGCGGTTGATGGATGATGACATCGTTTAACACAATCTATAGCGCGTGTTTCTTAACATAAAAATCTCAAACCTTTTTGGTAAGTATCTAATTTATTTAGTTTCTTTTGAATTTAAAGTTATCTTGGATCTAATCTATGATTCTTTCTATAAATACTAATTTAGTTTAGTTTCTTTTTTGATTTTTGTATCTTTAATTTTTGAAGTATATCAAAGTCTACCTGAGACACATGGAAATGGACACAATTTCAACTTTACGAGAACGAGTTTTTTATCTAATATATAGAGAAATAAATGCTACAATGTTATATAGTTGTGTTTGATAAAAGATGTATCAATAAATTTGTAATATCTGATACAATCATAGTCTCATTGGCGCAATTTATATGGTCATCATATGGATCAATGGATATAATCAGGACATCTATGGAAGTTCTTGTCCTTTATATTTTAACAAAGAGACAATATAATCTTCAGGTTGTTTATTCTTATGTCCTAACTTATAAGATTTAAAATTAAGTCTCCGACAAATTTTATAGGTTTTCAGAACATGAACATACTTCGTCTAAAATTAATAACAATTTCTCTAGTTTATTTTGAAAAAATGATAGTGGGTTGCCCCTTACTTGAAAGTTTGAGTTTTAAAGAGGTTGACGGTGTAACTCATTTTAAATTCATGCTTCGAATTTACTAGAGTTTTTCTTCAAGGGCTCATTTGAGCATTAATAGCTCCAAATTCAGTAATATATGTGGATTCATGTAATTATGAGTCATCTAAAAGCATGGTGAACCAAATGTTCACAATTTACAAGTGACTATGAATTTTGATTTGGTTTTGCTTTGTTTTTCCCATAGTTTCTAATTTGTTAATGTCAAGTTAACTTTTCACTATCATAGTTAAAAAATTAAAAAGCCTTTTTATATTAATATTTTTTACCTCAATTCTATATTTCATATATATGTTATTTTTTTTGTTGTGAATTTTTTTGTAAATGTTTAAATTTTTCTTATATTCAAATAAAGACATTTTATAATCATTAAAATTCATATAGACTTAATATAAAGTGACTATGACTTATAATCATTTAAATTTCATATGTCGAATTTTCGGGCTTTTACGGGAAGATGATTATTGTTTTCACGATCTCACGATGTTTCTCTTTTCACCGTCATAACCTACAACTTTTGCACTGCTCCAACGCGGTTGATGGATGATGACATCGTTTAACACAATCTATAGCGCGTGTTTCTTAACATAAAAATCTCAAACCTTTTTGGTAAGTATCTAATTTATTTAGTTTCTTTTGAATTTAAAGTTATCTTGGATCTAATCTATGATTCTTTCTATAAATACTAATTCAGTTTAGTTTCTTTTTTGATTTTTGTATCTTTAATTTTTGAAGTATATCAAAGTCTACCTGAGACACATGGAAATGGACACAATTTCAACTTTACGAGAACGAGTTTTTTATCTAATATATAGAGAAATAAATGCTACAATGTTATATAGTTGTGTTTGATAAAAGATGTATCAATAAATTTGTAATATCTGATACAATCATAGTCTCATTGGCGCAATTTATATGGTCATCATATGGATCAATGGATATAATCGGGACATCTATGGAAGTTCTTGTCCTTTATATTTTAACAAAGAGACAATATAATCTTCAGGTTGTTTATTCTTATGTCCTAACTTATAAGATTTAAAATTAAGTCTCCGACAAATTTTATAGGTTTTCAGAACATGAACATACTTCGTCTAAAATTAATAACAATTTCTCTAGTTTATTTTGAAAAAATGATAGTGGGTTGCCCCTTACTTGAAAGTTTGAGTTTTAAAGAGGTTGACGGTGTAACTCATTTTAAATTCATGCTTCGAATTTACTAGAGTTTTTCTTCAAGGGCTCATTTGAGCATTAATAGCTCCAAATTCAGTAATATATGTGGATTCATGTAATTATGAGTCATCTAAAAGCATGGTGAACCAAATGTTCACAATTTACAAATGACTATGAATTTTGATTTGGTTTTGCTTTGTTTTTCCCATAGTTTCTAATTTGTTAATGTCAAGTTAACTTTTCACTATCATAGTTAAAAAATTAAAAAGCCTTTTTATATTAATATTTTTTACCTCAATTCTATATTTCATATATATGTTATTTTTTTTGTTGTGAATTTTTTTGTAAATGTTTAAATTTTTCTTATATTCAAATAAAGACATTTTATAATCATTAAAATTCATATAGACTTAATATAAAGTGACTATGACTTATAATCATTTAAATTTCATATGTCGAATTTTCGGGCTTTTACGGGAAGATGATTATTGTTTTCACGATCTCACGATGTTTCTCTTTTCACCGTCATAACCTACAACTTTTGCACTGCTCCAACGCGGTTGATGGATGATGACATCGTTTAACACAATCTATAGCGCGTGTTTCTTAACATAAAAATCTCAAACCTTTTTGGTAAGTATCTAATTTATTTAGTTTCTTTTGAATTTAAAGTTATCTTGGATCTAATCTATGATTCTTTCTATAAATACTAATTCAGTTTAGTTTCTTTTTTGATTTTTGTATCTTTAATTTTTGAAGTATATCAAAGTCTACCTGAGACACATGGAAATGGACACAATTTCAACTTTACGAGAACGAGTTTTTTATCTAATATATAGAGAAATAAATGCTACAATGTTACATAGTTGTGTTTGATAAAAGATGTATCAATAAATTTGTAATATCTGTTACAATCATAGTCTCATTGGCGCAATTTATATGGTCATCATATGGATCAATGGATATAATCGGGACTTCTATGGAAGTTCTTGTCCTTTATATTTTAACAAAGAGACAATATAATCTTCAGGTTGTTTATTCTTATGTCCTAACTTATAAGATTTAAAATTAAGTCTCCGACAAATTTTATAGGTTTTCAGAACACGAACATACTTCGTCTAAAATTAATAACAATTTCTCTAGTTTATTTTGAAAAAATGATAGTGGGTTTCCCCTTACTTGAAAGTTTGAGTTTTAAAGAGGTTGACGGTGTAACTCATTTTAAATTCATGCTTCGAATTTACTAGAGTTTTTCTTCAAGGGCTCATTTGAGCATTAATAGCTCCAAATTCAGTAATATATGTGGATTCATGTAATTATGAGTCATCTAAAAGCATGGTGAACCAAATGTTCACAATTTACAAGTGACTATGAATTTTGATTTGGTTTTGCTTTGTTTTTCCCATAGTTTCTAATTTGTTAATGTCAAGTTAACTTTTCACTATCATAGTTAAAAAATTAAAAAGCCTTTTTATATTAATATTTTTTACCTCAATTCTATATTTCATATATATGTTATTTTTTTTGTTGTGAATTTTTTTGTAAATGTTTAAAATTTTCTTATATTCAAATAAAGACATTTTATAATCATTAAAATTCATATAGACTTAATATAAAGTGACTATGACTTATAATCATTTAAATTTCATATGTCGAATTTTCGGGCTTTTACGGGAAGATGATTATTGTTTTCACGATCTCACGATGTTTCTCTTTTCACCGTCATAACCTACAACTTTTGCACTGCTCCAACGCGGTTGATGGATGATGACATCGTTTAACACAATCTATAGCGCGTGTTTCTTAACATAAAAATCTCAAACCTTTTTGGTAAGTATCTAATTTATTTAGTTTCTTTTGAATTTAAAGTTATCTTGGATCTAATCTATGATTCTTTCTATAAATACTAATTCAGTTTAGTTTCTTTTTTGATTTTTGTATCTTTAATTTTTGAAGTATATCAAAGTCTACCTGAGACACATGGAAATGGACACAATTTCAACTTTACGAGAACGAGTTTTTTATCTAATATATAGAGAAATAAATGCTACAATGTTACATAGTTGTGTTTGATAAAAGATGTATCAATAAATTTGTAATATCTGATACAATCATAGTCTCATTGGCGCAATTTATATGGTCATCATATGGATCAATGGATATAATCGGGACTTCTATGGAAGTTCTTGTCCTTTATATTTTAACAAAGAGACAATATAATCTTCAGGTTGTTTATTCTTATGTCCTAACTTATAAGATTTAAAATTAAGTCTCCGACAAATTTTATAGGTTTTCAGAACACGAACATACTTCGTCTAAAATTAATAACAATTTCTCTAGTTTATTTTGAAAAAAAAGATAGTGGGTTGTGTAACACCCCGTTTTCAATTAATTGAATTATTTAAATTTGGGAATTTATTTTATTAGAATTAATAAAATAAAAAGAATTATTTATTTGGAATATTCGAAGAAATAAGAAATATAGGGATTTTTATGTTTTGGGCTTAGATGCTGTTAGTAAAGAGTGGGGGTGAAAAAGAAGTAAAGTTATGTGTTGGAACTCAAGTTATTCCTCATTTTGGTTTTCACGATAAACAGAAGTTAGAATTGGGAAAATAGAGCTCTGAAGGTACGAGGAACGAAGAACGGAGAACTTCGCTCAAGAATTCAAAGCTGCTAATTGATAAGGTAAGGGGGGTTTATACTCGATTTATATTTGTTTATGGGTTTATGTACGGTTGATTCGGGTAATTGTAGGAAAATCCCAATTGTTAGATGTTTCTAGGGATCGATAACCGTAGGACTGAACTTTGTTAGAAAAGGATTAGGATTCCCAATTCTCATGAATCGATTAAGAATTTAGGTCCCAAATGGTGAATTGGGCGTATGTCTAATGATCGTGAATTTACCTTGGAAATTGTAGGGACGACCTCAGTGTCGGTAGAATTCCCCAAAGTTACGGTTAATCCCCGGTTAAGGTTATTATAATGATTATTAGTAAATTGGATATTGTGGTATTGTTGTGGATTGTACAAGCTCGATGCGTTAGGTACTGAAATACGCGTTTTGGCCGACATTTTTCCGCGTTTGGACGGCTGTTGTGAGCCACTGCAGGTTCAGAAAAATCTGACCCGCGCTCATCAACACGGCCGTGTTGTTTAACACGGGCACCCGTGTTGATGCACTGTGTTGCCAAAAATTGTGTTTTCCAGACACAATTCAACACGGGCCGTGTTGTTTAACACGGGCACCCGTGTTGATCCCCTGTTTTGTTAAAAAAATGCGTTTTCTGGGCATATTTCAACACGGCCGTGTTGTTTAACACGGGCACCCGTGTTGATGCTACTGTGTTGAATTTCTGAATTTTCTGAATTTTGATTTCAGTGTTTTGATGTTGGATTTTTATTGCCATGCTTTTAGATATGTTCTCGAGCATGAGTTATGATATAATTGATGTGATTGGTTGATGTTTGAATAGTATGCTGAGTGATTACATGCTATTTGTAACTTGATATGATTGATGTTTAAATAGTATGCTGAGTGGTTACATACTATTCATATCCTGTTATGTTTGATATTGTTGATGTGCATGATATGTTGAATGATGTTCATAGTATGCTGAGTGTTACATACTTACATATCATGTTGCATTTGTTAATTCCCATTGTGTGGAATTAACATGGTGGCCAATATACGTGTCCGCGATTTAATGGAACGTTGAGGTGGTAGCCGTGTCCGCGATATAATGGAACGGTGAGTTATCCGTGACCCGCGATATAATGGGGCGGTGTAGTGGTACCACATGCATGGGTGTGTTGCATTGCTCGAATATAACATGAATGGATGATTTTTCCAATGTTATATTTGATTGTTTGTATGCACGTGTGATTGATATATGGTTGATGATGTTTGATGGATATTTGCAAATATGAAAAGCAATATGTCATGGATATATGATTTGTAAAGGTTTTGAAATCTATGAAATATGTTAATTATTGGGTGATGCTTATGATTTCGTGAATTGATTGTTATGAATGTATAACCAAATGTATATTTGAGAAGCTCACCCTTACTGTTGAATATTTCAGATTGAGGAGCTTCGCTCAGGTGCTTGGCGAAGGCTTATCGTGTCTAGTTTAGTTTTATTCTAGTATGTCCGGGTCATGCTCTGATAGTTGTAACTCCGGGAACGTTTGGTTGTCGAGCTGCTTTAGTCAGACTCGTTTACTTTCTTTTAATTGTTATAATATGATGTTGACTTTCCAGGTGTTAATCCCTGATGATTTTGGAAAATATTATAACATTTGATTTTATTAATTAAAGTATTCCGCTGTGTAAACATGTATGAGTTACCACTAAGATTATGCATGACAGGAATTATTTTATAAAAAGAGAATTGTGACATCCTCGATTTTACATGTACTCTGAAAATATGGTATTTATTTAAATTGCGAAAATTATATGCGGGGTTTTAGAGGGTGTTACAATAGTGGTATCAGAGCATAGTCGGTCGTTGTGACCAGAGTCTTGAGTCAGTCATTCCTTTTCGTATGCGACTAGTGCAAGGTAACACTGTCGATACTGTGTTCTGATGTGGGGTATGTTTGAATTCTCAGGAATATGGCTGGAAGAGGTAATGGACGAAATGATGCTGCATTAGCTGAGGCTTTGGGGATGTTAGCTGGTGTACTTGCTGGAAACCCAACTGGAGGCGTGATTGGTGCTGATAGGCAATTGGGAAATTTCCAGAGGAACAATCCTCCGTTGTTCAAAGGTACACATGACCCTGAAGGTGCTCAGAAGTGGCTGAAGGAAATCGAAAGGATTTTCCGTGTGATTGATTGTGCTGAAGATTTGAAAGTCAGATATGGTACGCATATGTTGGCGGAAGAAGCCGACGACTGGTGGGTTGCCACAAGGACTGAAATGGTTCAGGATGGAGAGGCACTGACTTGGGCTAACTTCAGAAGGGCTTTTCTGAGGAGGTACTTTCCTGAAGATGTTCGGGGAAGAAAGGAAATTGAATTTTTGGAGCTTAAGCAGGGCAATCTGACTGTTAGTGAGTATGCTACTAAGTTCACTGAGCTGGCAAAGTATTATGCACACTATAACAATGATGAGGCTGGAGAATTCTCTAAATGTATCAAATTTGAGAATGGTCTCCGGGATGAGATTAAGCAGGGAATCAGGTACCAGCGTATTCGTAGATTTTCTGATCTGGTGGATTGTAGCAGAATCTTGGAAGAAGATATTACCAAGAATCGGTCGTCTCACTCTCGTGGAGCTATTGATAAAAGAGGGAAGCAACATATGGACCGTGGCAAGCCATATGGTAGAGATAACCAGAGATCAGGCGGTTGGAAAAGGCCTAGTGGGGGAGATTCTAAGGCTCCTATCAGATGCTACAAGTGTGGTGAGTCTGGTCATCACATTCGAGATTGCAAGAGTGATGAGAAGAAGTGCTATAAATGTGGAAAGGCTGGTCATTTGTCTATTGATTGCAAAGGGAAGTCTGTTACTTGTTACAATTGTGGCGAAGAAGGTCACATTCGTCCGCAGTGTCCTAAGCCTAGGAAGGATCAGTCAGGTGGAAAAGTGTTTGCTTTGTCTGGATCTGAGACTACTCCAGAGGATCGATTGATTAAAGGTACGTGTTTTATTCATGGCACACCTTTAGTTGCAATTATTGATACTGGTGCAACTCATTCTTTCATTTCTTTGGATTGTGCTGAGAGGTTGAAACTGGACATATCTGGTATGCGAGGTAGCATGGTTGTTGATACTCCTGCATCGGGTTCAGTGACAACTTCACTCGTATGTAGGAATTGTCCTATTGAGATTTTTGGTAGAAGTTTCGGTATGGATTTAGTGTGCCTACCGCTTGAACAAATTGATATTATCCTTGGGATGAACTGGTTGGAATTTAACCGGGTTCATCTGAACTGCTTTGCTAAGACGGTGATTTTCCCAGAAGCAGTTGGTGTCGAGAATTTGACTATGACTGCTAGGCAGGTGCAAGAAGCAATGGAAGATGGTGCTAATGTGTTTATGTTACTTGCTTCGTTAGATGCAACAGGAAGGGTCAGGAGTAGTGAATTGCCAGTGGTGTGTGATTTTCCAGAAGTCTTTCCTGATGATGTTGGTGAGTTACCTCCTGAGAGAGAAGTGGAATTTTCTATAGATTTAATTCCTGGTACGAGACCGGTGTCGATGGCGCCATATCGAATGTCTGCGTCTGAATTGGCTGAATTGAAGAGTCAGTTGGAAGATTTACTGGAGAAGAAGTTTATTCGTCCAAGTGTTTCGCCTTGGGGTGCTCCGGTATTGTTGGTTAAGAAGAAAGAAGGTTCTATGAGACTGTGTGTTGATTACAGGCAATTGAACAAGGTAACCATTAAGAATCGGTACCCGTTACCGAGGATTGATGATTTAATGGATCAGTTAATTGGAGCCAGTGTATTCAGTAAGATTGATTTGAGATCTGGATATCATCAGATTCGTGTGAAAGCGGAAGATATTCAAAAGACTGCTTTTCGAACGAGGTATGGGCATTATGAATATTCTGTTATGCCGTTCGGAGTTACTAATGCACCTGGTGTTTTCATGGAATATATGAACAGGATTTTTCACCCGTATCTGGATAAGTTTGTTGTGGTTTTTATTGATGACATTCTGATTTATTCCAAGAATGACGAAGAACATGCGGAACATCTCAGAATTGTGTTAGAATTGTTGAAAGATAAGAAGTTGTATGCAAAGTTGTCCAAATGTGAGTTCTGGCTGAATGAAGTTAGTTTTCTTGGACATGTGATTTCTAAGAGTGGTATTGCAGTGGATCCTACGAAAGTAGAAGCGGTATCTCAGTGGGAGGCGCCGAAGACTGTTTCGGAAATCAGAAGTTTTCTTGGTCTTGCAGGTTATTACAGAAAGTTTATCGAAGGATTCTCAAAGTTAGCATTGCCGTTGACGAAGTTGACTCGTAAAGGACAAGCGTTCATTTGGGATTCTGATTGTGAGAAAGGTTTCCAAGAATTGAAGCGGAGATTGACAAGTGCTCCTATTCTGATTTTGCCGAATCCGGTGGAATCTTTTGTGGTCTATTGTGATGCATCTCTGTTGGGTTTAGGTGGTGTTTTAATGCAGAATCAGCAGGTAGTTGCGTATGCTTCGAGACAGTTGAAGGTTCATGAAAGGAACTATCCTACTCATGACTTAGAGTTGGCAGCAGTTGTGTTTGTCTTGAAATTGTGGAGACATTATCTGTATGGTTCGAGGTTTGAAGTGTATAGTGATCATAAGAGTTTGAAGTATCTTTTCGATCAGAAAGAGCTCAATATGAGGCAAAGAAGGTGGTTAGAATTCCTCAAAGATTATGATTTTGGTTTGAATTACCATCCTGGTAAGGCAAATGTAGTTGCAGATGCTTTGAGCAGGAAGTCCTTGCATATGTCTATGATGATGGTTCGTGAATTGGATTTAATTGAGCAATTCCGAGATTTGAGTTTGGTTTGTGAAAGTACTCCGAAGTGTGTTCGTTTGGGTATGTTGAAACTTACTAGCAGTATTCTAGAAGAGATCAGGATCGGGCAGAAATCCGATGTTAATTTAGTTGATAAATTGACATTGATCAACCAAGGTCAAGGTGGTGAGTTCAGGATTGATGAAAATGATGTTATGAGATTTGGCGATAGAGTTTGTGTTCCTGATGTCGCAGAAATCAAGAAAAGTATATTAGAGGAAGGACATCGCAGTGGGATGAGCATTCATCCGGGTGCCACGAAAATGTATCATGATTTGAAGAAATTGTTTTGGTGGCCGGGAATGAAAAAGGAAATAGCTGAATTTGTGTATGCATGTTTAATCTGTCAGAAATCGAAGATTGAACATCAGAAGCCGTCTGGATTTATGCAACCAATGTTTATTCCAGAATGGAAGTGGGATAGTATTTCTATGGATTTCGTATCTGGGTTGCCAAGGACTCCTATGAATTGTGAAGCGATATGGGTCGTTGTGGATAGGTTGACTAAGTCTGCTCATTTTATACCGGTGCGAATGGATTACTCGATGGAGAGATTGGCACAGTTGTATATTGAGAAAACAGTGAGTTTGCATGGGGTTCCTTCTAGTATTGTGTCAGATAGAGATCCGAGGTTCACTTCGAAATTTTGGGAAGGATTGCAGAAGGCTTTGGGTACTAAGTTGAGATTGAGTTCAGCTTACCATCCTCAGACAGATGGGCAAACGGAGAGGACGATTCAATCGTTGGAAGATTTATTGCGTGCTTGTGTTTTAGAGAAAGGTGGAGCTTGGGATAGCTATTTGCCATTGATTGAGTTTACTTATAACAATAGTTACCATTCGAGCATTGGTATGGCTCCGTTTGAGGCATTGTATGGTAGACGGTGTAGGACGCCTTTGTGTTGGTATGAATCTGGAGAGAGTTCGGTAATTGGGCCAGAGATTGTTCAGCAGACTACCGAAAAGATCAAATTGATTCAAGAGAAGATGAGAGCTTCTCAGAGTCGTCAGAAAAGTTATCATGATAAGAGGAGGAAGAATTTAGAATTCAGTGCTGGAGATCATGTGTTTATGAGAGTTACTCCGATGACGGGTATTGGTCGGGCGTTGAAGTCTAAGAAGTTGACTCCGCGTTTTATTGGTCCGTTTCAGATTACGGAAAGAGTTGGAGAAGTTGCTTATCGTATCGCTTTACCTCCGAGACTTGCGAATTTGCACGATGTTTTTCATGTTTCTCAGTTGAGGAGATACATTCCAGACCCATCTCATGTAATCCAAATAGATGATGTACAGGTAAGAGATAACCTGACAGTAGAAACATTGCCTATGAGGATAGAAGATCGGGAAGTGAAACAGTTAAGAGGTAGAGAGATAGCATTAGTGAAGGTTGCTTGGGGAGGTCCAGCAGATGGAAATATCACTTGGGAGCTGGAGAGCCAGATGAAGGAGGCTTATCCGGAGCTGTTCGTCTAAGGTATGTTTTCGAGGACGAAAACTCTTTTAGTGGGGGAGAGTTGTAACACCCCGTTTTCAATTAATTGAATTATTTAAATTTGGGAATTTATTTTATTAGAATTAATAAAATAAAAAGAATTATTTATTTGGAATATTCGAAGAAATAAGAAATATAGGGATTTTTATGTTTTGGGCTTAGATGCTGTTAGTAAAGAGTGGGGGTGAAAAAGAAGTAAAGTTATGTGTTGGAACTCAAGTTATTCCTCATTTTGGTTTTCACGATAAACAGAAGTTAGAATTGGGAAAATAGAGCTCTGAAGGTACGAGGAACGAAGAACGGAGAACTTCGCTCAAGAATTCAAAGCTGCTAATTGATAAGGTAAGGGGGGTTTATACTCGATTTATATTTGTTTATGGGTTTATGTACGGTTGATTCGGGTAATTGTAGGAAAATCCCAATTGTTAGATGTTTCTAGGGATCGATAACCGTAGGACTGAACTTTGTTAGAAAAGGATTAGGATTCCCAATTCTCATGAATCGATTAAGAATTTAGGTCCCAAATGGTGAATTGGGCGTATGTCTAATGATCGTGAATTTACCTTGGAAATTGTAGGGACGACCTCAGTGTCGGTAGAATTCCCCAAAGTTACGGTTAATCCCCGGTTAAGGTTATTATAATGATTATTAGTAAATTGGATATTGTGGTATTGTTGTGGATTGTACAAGCTCGATGCGTTAGGTACTGAAATACGCGTTTTGGCCGACATTTTTCCGCGTTTGGACGGCTGTTGTGAGCCACTGCAGGTTCAGAAAAATCTGACCCGCGCTCATCAACACGGCCGTGTTGTTTAACACGGGCACCCGTGTTGATGCACTGTGTTGCCAAAAATTGTGTTTTCCAGACACAATTCAACACGGGCCGTGTTGTTTAACACGGGCACCCGTGTTGATCCCCTGTTTTGTTAAAAAAATGCGTTTTCTGGGCATATTTCAACACGGCCGTGTTGTTTAACACGGGCACCCGTGTTGATGCTACTGTGTTGAATTTCTGAATTTTCTGAATTTTGATTTCAGTGTTTTGATGTTGGATTTTTATTGCCATGCTTTTAGATATGTTCTCGAGCATGAGTTATGATATAATTGATGTGATTGGTTGATGTTTGAATAGTATGCTGAGTGATTACATGCTATTTGTAACTTGATATGATTGATGTTTAAATAGTATGCTGAGTGGTTACATACTATTCATATCCTGTTATGTTTGATATTGTTGATGTGCATGATATGTTGAATGATGTTCATAGTATGCTGAGTGTTACATACTTACATATCATGTTGCATTTGTTAATTCCCATTGTGTGGAATTAACATGGTGGCCAATATACGTGTCCGCGATTTAATGGAACGTTGAGGTGGTAGCCGTGTCCGCGATATAATGGAACGGTGAGTTATCCGTGACCCGCGATATAATGGGGCGGTGTAGTGGTACCACATGCATGGGTGTGTTGCATTGCTCGAATATAACATGAATGGATGATTTTTCCAATGTTATATTTGATTGTTTGTATGCACGTGTGATTGATATATGGTTGATGATGTTTGATGGATATTTGCAAATATGAAAAGCAATATGTCATGGATATATGATTTGTAAAGGTTTTGAAATCTATGAAATATGTTAATTATTGGGTGATGCTTATGATTTCGTGAATTGATTGTTATGAATGTATAACCAAATGTATATTTGAGAAGCTCACCCTTACTGTTGAATATTTCAGATTGAGGAGCTTCGCTCAGGTGCTTGGCGAAGGCTTATCGTGTCTAGTTTAGTTTTATTCTAGTATGTCCGGGTCATGCTCTGATAGTTGTAACTCCGGGAACGTTTGGTTGTCGAGCTGCTTTAGTCAGACTCGTTTACTTTCTTTTAATTGTTATAATATGATGTTGACTTTCCAGGTGTTAATCCCTGATGATTTTGGAAAATATTATAACATTTGATTTTATTAATTAAAGTATTCCGCTGTGTAAACATGTATGAGTTACCACTAAGATTATGCATGACAGGAATTATTTTATAAAAAGAGAATTGTGACATCCTCGATTTTACATGTACTCTGAAAATATGGTATTTATTTAAATTGCGAAAATTATATGCGGGGTTTTAGAGGGTGTTACAGGTTGCCCCTTACTTGAAAGTTTGAGTTTTAAAGAGGTTGACGGTGTAACTCATTTTAAATTCATGCTTCGAATTTACTAGAGTTTTTCTTCAAGGGCTCATTTGAGCATTAATAGCTCCAAATTCAGTAATATATGTGGATTCATGTAATTATGAGTCATCTAAAAGCATGGTGAACCAAATGTTCACAATTTACAAGTGACTATGAATTTTGATTTGGTTTTGCTTTGTTTTTCCCATAGTTTCTAATTTGTTAATTTCAAGTTAACTTTTCACTATCATAGTTAAAAAATTAAATAGCCTTTTTATATTAATATTTTTTACCTCAATTCTATATTTCATATATATGTTATTTTTTTGTTGTGAATTTTTTTGTAAATGTTTAAATTTTTCTTATATTCAAATAAAGACATTTTATAATCATTAAAATTCATATAGACTTAATATAAAGTGACTATGACTTATAATCATTTAAATTTCATATGTCGAATTTTCGGGCTTTTACGGGAACATGATTATTGTTTTCACGATCTCACGATGTTTCTCTTTTCACCGTCATAACCTACAACTTTTGCACTGCTCCAACGCGGTTGATGGATGATGACATCGTTTAACACAATCTATAGCGCGTGTTTCTTAACATAAAAATCTCAAACCTTTTTGGTAAGTATCTAATTTATTTAGTTTCTTTTGAATTTAGAATTCTCTTGGATCTAATCTATGATTCTTTGTATATATACTAATTTAGTTTAGTTTCTTTTCTAATTTTTGTATCTTTAATTTTAGAAGTATATCAAAGTCTACCTGAGACACATGGAGATGGACACAATTTCACCTTTACGAGAACGAGTTTTTTTATCTAATAAATAGAGAAATAAATGCTACAGTGTTACATAGTTGTGTTTGATAAAAGATGTAAAGTTGTATCAATAAATTTGTAATATCCGATACAATCATAGTCTCATTAGCACAATTTATATGGTCATCATATGGATCAATGGATATAATCGGGACATCTATGGAAGTTCTTGTCCTTTATATTTTAACAAAGAGAGAATATAATCTTCAGGTTGTTTATTCTTATGTCCTAACTTATAAGATTTAAAATTAAGTCTCCGACAAATTTTATAGGTTTTCAGAACACGAACATACTTCGTCTAAAATTAATAACAATTTCTCTAGTTTATTTTGAAAAAATGATAGTGGGTTGCCCCTTACTTGAAAGTTTGAGTTTTAAAGAGGTTGACGGTGTAACTCATTTTAAATTCATGCTTCGAATTTACTAGAGTTTTTCTTCAAGGGCTCATTTGAGCATTAATACCTCCAAATTCAGTAATATATGTGGATTCATGTAATTATGAGTCATCTAAAAGCATGGTGAACCAAATGTTCACAATTTACATGTGACTATGAATTTTGATTTGGTTTTGCTTTGTTTTTCCCATAGTTTCTAATTTGTTAATGTCAAGTTAACTTTTCACTATCATAGTTAAAAAATTAAATAGCCTTTTTATATTAATATTTTTTACCTCAATTCTATATTTCATATATATGTTATTTTTTTTGTTGTTGATTTTTTAATAAATGTTTAAATTTTTCTTATATTCAAATAAAGACATTTTATAATCATTAAAATTCATATAGACTTAATATAAAGTGACTATGACTTATAATCATTTAAATTTCATATGTCATATTTTCGGGCTTTTACGGGAAGATGATTATTGTTTTCACGATCTCACGATGTTTCTCTCTTCACCGTCATAACCTACAACTTTTGCACTGCTCCAACGCGGTTGATGGATGATGACATCGTTTAACACAATCTATAGCGCGTGTTTCTTAACATAAAAATCTCAAACCGTTTTGGTAAGTATCTAATTTATTTAGTTTCTTTTGAATTTAAAGTTATCTTGGATCTAATCTATGATTCTTTGTATAAATACTAGTTTAGTTTAGTTTCTTTTTTGATTTTTGTATCTTTAATTTTTGAAGTATATCAAAGTCTACCTGAGACACATGGAAATGGACAAAATTTCAACGTTACGAGAACGAGTTTTTTATCTAATATATAGAGAAATAAATGCTACAATGTTACATAGTTCTGTTTGATAAAAGATGTAAAGATGTATCAATAAATTTGTAATATCTGATACAATCGTAGTCTCATTGGCGCAATTTAAATGGTCATCATATGGATCAATGGATATAATCGGGACATCTATTGAAGTTCTTGTCCTTTATATTTTAACAAAGAGACAATATAATCTTCAGGTTGTTTATTCTTATGTCCTAACTTATAAGATTTAAAATTAAGTCTCCGACAAATTTTATAGGTTTTTTGAACTTGAACATACTTCGTCTAAAATTAATAACAATTTCTCTAGTTTATTTTGAAAAAATGATAGTGGGTTGCCCCTTACTTGAAAGTTTGAGTTTTGAAGAGGTAGACGGTGTAACTCATTTTAAATCCATGCTTCGAATTAACTGAGTTTTTCTTCAAGGGCTCATTCAGGCATTAATAGCTCCAAATTCAGTAATATATGTGGATTCATGTAATTATGAGTCATCTAAAAGCATGGTGAACCAAATGTTCACAATTTACAAGTGACTATGAATTTTGATTTGGTTTTGCTTTGTTTTTCCCATAGTTTCTAATTTGTTAATGTCAAGTTAACTTTTCAATTTCATAGTTAAAAAATTAAATAGCCTTTTTATATTAATATTTTTTACCTCAATTCTATATTTCATATATATGTTATTTTTTTGTTGTTGATTGTTTTATAAATGTTTAAATTTTTCTTATATTCAAACAAAGACATTTTATAATCATTAAAATTCATATGACTTAATATAAAGTGACTATGATTTATAATAATTTAAATTCCATATGTCATATTTGCGAGCTTTTACGGGAACATGATTATTGTTTTCACGATCTCACGATGTTTCTCTTTTCAACGTCATAACCTAAAACTTTTGCACTGCTCCAACGCGGTTGATGGATGATGACATCGTTTAACACAATCTATAGCGCGTGTTTCTTAACATAAAAATCTCAAACCTCTTTGGTAAGTATCTAATTTATTTAGTTTCTTTTGAATTTAGAATTCTCTTGGATCTAATCTATGATTCTTTGTATATATACTAATTTAGTTTATTTTCTTTTCTAATTTTTGTATCTTTAATTTTAGAAGTATATCAAAGTCTACCGGAGACACATGGAGATGGACACAATTTCACCTTTACGAGAACGAGTTTTTTTATCTAATAAATAGAGAAATAAATGCTACAGTGTTACATAGTTGTGTTTGATAAAAGATGTAAAGTTGTATCAATAAATTTGTAATATCCGATACAATCATAGTCTCATTAGCACAATTTATATGGTCATCATATGGATCAATGGATATAATCGGGACATCTATGGAAGTTCTTGTCCTTTATATTTTAACAGAGAAACAATATAATCTTCAGGTTGTTTATTCTTATGTCCTAACTTACAAGATTTAAAATTAAGTCTCCGAAAAAATTTATAGGGTTTCAGAACTTGAACATACTTTGTCTAAAATTAATAACAATTTCTCTAGTTTATTTTGAAAAAATGATAGTGGGTTGCCCCTTACTTGAAAGTTTGAGTTTTGAAGAGGTTGACGGTGTAACTCATTTTAAATCCATGCTTCGAATTTACTAGAGTTTTTCTTCAAGGGCTCATTTGAGCATTAATAGCTCCAAATTCAGTAATATATGTGGATTCATGTAATTATGAGTCATCTAAAAGCATGGTGAACCAAATGTTCACAATTTACAAGTGACTATGAATTTTGATTTGGTTTTACTTTGTTTTTCCCATAGTTTCTAATTTGTTAATGTCAAGTTAACTTTTCGATTTCATAGTTAAAAAATTAAATAGCCTTTTTATATTAATATTTTTTAACTCAATTCTATATTTCATATATATGTTATTTTTTTGTTGTTGATTGTTTTATAAATGTTTAAATTTTTCATATATTCAAACAAAGACATTTTATAATCATTAAAATTCATATGACTTAATATAAAGTGACTATGATTTATAATCATTTAAATTCCATATGTCATATTTGCGAGCTTTTACGGGAACATGATTATTGTTTTCACGATCTCACGATGTTTCTCTTTTCAACGTCATAACCTAAAACTTTTGCACTGCTCCAACGCGGTTGATGGATGATGACATCGTTTAACACAATCTATAGCGCGTGTTTCTTAACATAAAAATCTCAAACCTCTTTGGTAAGTATCTAATTTATTTAGTTTCTTTTGAATTTAGAATTCTCTTGGATCTAATATATGATTCTTTGTATATATACTAATTTAGTTTAGTTTCTTTTCTAATTTTTGTATCTTTAATTTTAGAAGTATATCAAAGTCTACCGGAGACACATGGAGATGGACACAATTTCACATTTACGAGAACGAGTTTTTTATCTAATAAATATAGAAATAAATGCTACAGTGTTACATAGTTGTGTTTGATAAAAGATGTAAAGTTGTATCAATAACTTTGTAATACCCAATACAATTGTAGTCTCATTGGCGCAATTTATATGGTCATCATATGGATCAATGGATATAATGGGGACATCTATGGAAGTTCTTGTCCTTTATATTTTAACAGAGAAACAATATAATCTTCAGGTTGTTTATTCTTATGTCCTAACTTATAAGATTTAAAATTAAGTCTCCGACAAATTTTATAGGTTTTCAGAACACGAACATACTTCGTCTAAAATTAATAACAATTTCTCTAGTTTATTTTGAAAAAATGATAGTGGGTTGCCCCTTACTTGAAAGTTTGAATTTACTAGAGTTTTTCTTCAAGGGCTCATTTGAGCATTAATAGCTCCAAATTCAGTAATATATGTGGATTCATGTAATTATGAGTCATCTAAAAGCATGGTGAACCAAATGTTCACAATTTACATGTGACTATGAATTTGATTTGGTTTTGCTTTGTTTTTCCCATAGTTTCTAATTTGTTAATGTCAAGTTAACTTTTCACTATCATAGTTAAAAAATTAAGTAGCCTTTTTATATTAATATTTTTTACCTCAATTCTATATTTCATATATATGTTATTTTTTTTGTTGTTAATTTTTTTGTAAATGTTTAAATTTTTCTTATATTCAAATAAAGACATTTTATAATCATTAAAATTCATATAGACTTAATATAAAGTGACTATGACTTATAATCATTTAAATTTCATATGTCATATTTTCGGGCTTTTACGGGAAGATGATTATTGTTTTCACGATCTCACGATGTTTCTCTTTTCACCGTCATAACCTATAACTTTTGCACTGCTCCAACGCGGTTGATAGGTGATGACATCGTTTAACACAATCTATAGCGCGTGTTTCTTAACATAAAAATCTCAAACCTTTTTGGTAAGTATCTAATTTATTTAGTTTCTTTTGAATTTAAAGTTATCTTGGATCTAATCTATGATTCTTTGTATAAATACTAATTTAGTTTAGTTTCTTTTTTGATTTTTGTATCTTTAATTTTTGAAGTATATCAAAGTCTACCTGAGACACTTACAAGATTTAAAATTAAGTCTCCGAAAAAATTTATAGGGTTTCAGAACTTGAACATACTTTGTCTAAAATTAATAACAATTTCTCTAGTTTATTTTGAAAAAATGATAGTGGGTTGCCCCTTACTTGAAAGTTTGAGTTTTAAAGAGGTTGACGATGTAACTCATTTTAAATTCATGCTTCGAATTTGCTAGTGTTTTTCTTCAAGGGTTCATTTGAGCATTAATAGCTCCAAATTCAGTAATATATGTGGATTCATGTGATTATGAGTCATCTAAAAGCATGGTGAACCAAATGTTTACAATTTACAAGTGACTATGAATTTTGATTTGGTTTTGCTTTGTTTTTCCCATAGTTTCTAATTTGTTAATGTCAAGTTACCTTTTCACTATCATAGTTAAAAAAATTAAATAGCCTTTTTATATTAATATTTTTTACCTCAATTCTATATTTCATATATATGTTATTTTTTTTGTTGTTGATTTTTTTATAAATGTTTAAATTTTTCTTATATTCAAATAAAGACATTTTATAATCATTAAAATTCATATAGACTTAATATAAAGTGACTATGACTTATAATCATTTAAATTTCATATGTCATATTTTCGGGCTTTTACGGGAAGATGATTATTGTTTTCACGATCAAACGATGTTTCTCTTTTCACCGTCATAACCTATAACTTTTGCACTGCTCCAACGCGGTTGATAGGTGATGACATCGTTTAACACAATCTATAGCGCGTGTTTCTTAACATAAAAATCTCAAACCTTTTTGGTAAGTATCTAATTTATTTAGTTTCTTTTGAATTTAAAGTTATCTTGGATCTAATCTATGATTCTTTGTATAAATACTAATTTAGTTTAGTTTCTTTTTTGATTTTTGTATCTTTAATTTTTGAAGTATATCAAAGTCTACCTGAGACACTTACAAGATTTAAAATTAAGTCTCCGAAAAAATTTATAGGGTTTCAGAACTTGAACATACTTTGTCTAAAATTAGTAACAATTTCTCTAGTTTATTTTGAAAAAATGATAGTGGGTTGCCCCTTACTTGAAAGTTTGAGTTTTAAAGAGGTTGACGATGTAACTCATTTTAAATTCATGCTTCGAATTTGCTAGAGTTTTTCTTCAAGGGCTCATTTGAGCATTAATAGCTCCAAATTCAGTAATATATGTGGATTCATGTGATTATGAGTCATCTAAAAGCATGGTGAACCAAATGTTCACAATTTACAAGTGACTATGAATTTTGATTTGGTTTTGCTTTGTTTTTCCCATAGCTTCTAATTTGTTAATGTCAAGTTACCTTTTCACTATCATAGTTAAAAAATTAAATAGCCTTTTTATATTAATATTTTTTACCTCAATTCTATATTTCATATATATGTTATTTTTTTTGTTGTTGATTTTTTTATAAATGTTTAAATTTTTCTTATATTCAAATAAAGACATTTTATAATCATTAAAATTCATATAGACTTAATATAAAGTGACTATGACTTATAATCATTTAAATTTCATATGTCATATTTTCGGGCTTTTACGGGAAGATGATTATTGTTTTCACGATCTCACGATGTTTCTCTTTTCACCGTCATAACCTATAACTTTTGCACTGCTCCAACGCGGTTGATAGGTGATGACATCGTTTAACACAATCTATAGCGCGTGTTTCTTAACATAAAAATCTCAAACCTTTTTGGTAAGTATCTAATTTATTTAGTTTCTTTTGAATTTAAAGTTATCTTGGATCTAATCTATGATTCTTTGTATAAATACTAATTTAGTTTAGTTTCTTTTTTGATTTTTGTATCTTTAATTTTTGAAGTATATCAAAGTCTACCTGAGACACATGGAAATGGACACAATTTCACATTTACGAGAACGAGTTTTTTATCTAATATATAGAGAAATAAATGCTACAATGTTACATAGTTGTGTTTGATAAAATATGTATCAATAAATTTGTAATATCTGATACAATCATAGTCTCATTGGCGCAATTTATATGGTCATCATATGGATCAATGGATATAATCGGGACATCTATGGAAGTTCTTGTCCTTTATATTTTAACAAAGAGACAATATAAACTTCAGGTTGTTTATTTTTATGTCCTAACTTATAAGATTTAAAATTCAGTCTCCGACAAATTTTATAGGTTTTCAGAACATGAACATACTTCGTCTAAAATTAATAACAATTTCTCTAGTTTATTTTGAAAAAATGATAGTGGGTTGCCCCTTACTTGAAAGTTTGAGTTTTAAAGAGGTTGACGGTGCAACTCATTTTAAATTCATGCTTCGAATTTACTAGAGTTTTTCTTCAAGGGCTCATTTGAGCATTAATAGCTCCAAATTCAGTAATATATGTGGATTCATGTAATTATGAGTCATCTAAAAGCATGGTGAACCAAATGTTCACAATTTACAAGTGACTATGAATTTTGATTTGGTTTTGCTTTGTTTTTCCCATAGTTTCTAATTTGTTAATGTCAAGTTAACTTTTCACTATCATAGTTAAAAAATTAAATAGCCTTTTTATATTAATATTTTTTACCTCAATTCTATATTTCATATATATGTTATTTTTTTTGTTGTTAATTTTTTTGTAAATGTTTAAATTTTTCTTATATTCAAATAAAGACATTTTATAATCATTAAAATTCATATAGACTTAATATAAAGTGACTATGACTTATAATCATTTAAATTTCATATGTCATATTTTCGGGCTTTTACGGGAAGATGATTATTGTTTTCACGATCTCACAATGTTTCTCTTTTCACCGTCATAACCTACAACTTTTGCACTGCTCCAACGCGGTTGATGGATGATGACATCGTTTAACACAATCTATAGCGCGTGTTTCTTAACATAAAAATCTCAAACCTTTTTGGTAAGTATCTAATTTATTTAGTTTCTTTTGAATTTAAAGTTATCTTGGATCTAATCTATGATTCTTTGTATAAATACTAATTTAGTTTAGTTTCTTTTTTGATTTTTGTATCTTTAATTTTTGAAGTATATCAAAGTCTACCTGAGACACATGGAAATGGACACAATTTCACCTTTACGAGAACGAGTTTTTTATCTAATATATAGAGAAATAAATGCTACAATGTTACATAGTTGTGTTTGATAAAAGATGTATCAATAAATTTGTAATATCGGATACAATCATAGTCTCATTGGCGCAATTTATATGGTCATCATATGGATCAATGGATATAATCGGGACATCTATGGAAGTTCTTGTCCTTTATATTTTAACAAAGAGACAATATAATCTTCAGGTTGTTTATTCTTATGTCCTAACTTATAAGATTTAAAATTAAGTCTCCGACAAATTTTATAGGTTTTCAGAACATGAACATACTTCGTCTAAAATTAATAACAATTTCTCTAGTTAAATTTGAAAAAATGATAGTGGGTTGCCCCTTACTTGAAAGTTTGAGTTTTAAAGAGGTTGACTGTGTAACTCATTTTAAATTCATGCTTCGAATTTACTAGAGTTTTTCTTCAAGGGCTCATTTGAGCATTAATATCTCCAAATTCAATAATATATGTGGATTCATGTAATTATGAGTCATCTAAAAGCATGGTGAACCAAATGTTCACAATTTACAAGTGACTATGAATTTTGATTTGGTTTTGCTTTGTTTTTCCCATAGTTTCTAATTTGTTAAATTCAAGTTAACTTTTCACTATCATAGTTAAAAAATTAAATAGCCTTTTTATATTTATATTTTTTTACCTCAATTCTATATTTCATATATATGTTTTTTTTTTTGTTGTTGATTTTTTTATAAATGTTTAAATTTTTCTTATATTCAAATAAAGACATTTTATAATCATTAAAATTCATATAGACTTAATATAAAGTGACTATGACTTATAATCATTTAAATTTCATATGTCATATTTTCGGGCTTTTACGGGAAGATGATTATTGTTTTCACGATCTCACGATGTTTCTCTTTTCACCTTCATAACCTACAACTTTTGCACTGCTCCAACGCGGTTGATGGATGATGACATCGTTTAACACAATCTATAGCGCGTGATTCTTAACATAAAAATCTCAAACCTTTTTGGTAAGTATCTAATTTATTTAGTTTCTTTTGAATTTAAAGTTATCTTGGATCTAATCTATGATTCTTTGTATAAATACTAATTTAGTTTAGTTTCTTTTTTGATTTTTGTATCTTTAATTTTTGAAGTATATCAAAGTCTACCTGAGACACATGGAAATGGACACAATTTCACCTTTACGAGAACGAGTTTTTTATCTAATATATATAGAAATAAATGCTACAATGTTACATAGTTGTGTTTGATAAAAGATGTAAAGATGTATAAATAAATTTGTAATATTTGATACAATCGTAGTCTCATTGGCGCAATTTATACGGTCATCATATGGATCAATGGATATAATCGGGACATCTATGGAAGTTCTTGTCCTTTATATTTTTACAAAGAGACAATATAATCTTCAGGTTGTTTATTCTTATGTCCTAACTTATAAGATTTAAAATTAAGTCTCCGACAAATTTTATAGGTTTTCAGAACTTGAACATACTTCGTCTAAAATTAATAACAATTTCTCTAGTTTATTTTGAAAAAATGATAGTGGGTTGCCCCTTACTTGAAAGTTTGAGTTTTGAAGAGGTTGACGGTGTAACTCATTTTAAATCCATGCTTCGAATTTACTAGAGTTTTTCTTCAAGGGCTCATTTGAGCATTAATAGCTCCAAATTCAGTAATATATGTGGATTCATGTAATTATGAGTCATCTAAAAGCATGGTGAACCAAATGTTCACAATTTACAAGTGACTATGAATTTTGATTTGGTTTTGCTTTGTTTTTCCCATAGTTTCTAATTTGTTAATGTCAAGTTAACTTTTCACTATCATAGTTAAAAAATTAAATAGCCTTTTTATATTAATATTTTTTACCTCAATTATATATTTCATATATATGTTATTTTTTTTGTTGTTAATTTTTTTGTAAAGGTTTAAATTTTTCTTATATTCAAATAAAGATATTTTATAATCATTAAAATTCATATAGACTTAATATAAAGTGACTATGACTTATAATCATTTAAATTTCATATGTCATATTTTCGGGCTTTTACGGGAAGATGATTATTGTTTTCACGATCTCACGATGTTTCTCTTTTCACCGTCATAACCTACAACTTTTGCACTGCTCCAACGCGGTTGATGGATGATGACATCGTTTAACACAATCTATAGCGCGTGTTTCTTAACATAAAAATCTCAAACCTTTTTGGTAAGTATCTAATTTATTTAATTTCTTTTGAATTTAAAGTTATCTTGGATCTAATCTATGATTCTTTGTATAAATACTAATTTAGTTTAGTTTCTTTTTTGATTTTTGTATCTTTAATTTTTGAAGTATATCAAAGTCTACCTGAGACACATGGAAATGGACACAATTTCACCTTTACGAGAACGAGTTTTTTATCTAATATATAGAGAAATAAATGCTACACTGTTACATAGTTGTGTTTGATAAAAGATGTATCAATAAATTTGTAATATCTGATACAATCATAGTCTCATTGGCGCAATTTATATGGTCATCATATGGATCAATGGATATAATCGGGACATCTATGGAAGTTATTGTCCTTTATATTTTAACAAAGAGACAATATAATCTTCAGGTTGTTTATTCTTATGTCCTAACTTATAAGATTTAAAATTAAGTCTCCGACAAATTTTATAGGTTTTCAGAACTTGAACATACTTCGTCTAAAATTAATAACAATTTCTCTAGTTTATTTTGAAAAAATGATAGTGGGTTGCCCCTTACTTGAAAGTTTGAGTTTTGAAGAGGTTGACGGTGTAACTCATTTTAAATCCATGCTTCGAATTTACTAGAGTTTTTCTTCAAGGGCTCATTTGAGCATTAATAGCTCCAAATTCAGTAATATATATGGATTCATGTAATTATGAGTCATCTAAAAGCATGGTGAACCAAATGTTCACAATTTACAAGTGACTATGAATTTTGATTTGGTTTTGCTTTGTTTTTCCCATAGTTTCTAATTTGTTAATGTCAACTTAACTTTTCACTATCATAGTTAAAAAATTAAATAGCCTTTTTATATTAATATTTTTTACCTCAATATTATATTTCATATATATGTTATTTTTTTTGTTGTTAATTTTTTTGTAAATGTTTAAATTTTTCTTATATTCAAATAAAGACATTTTATAATCATTAAAATTCATATAGACTTAATATAAAGTTACTATGACTTATAATCATTTAAATTTCATATGTCATATTTTCGGGCTTTTACGGGAAGATGATTATTCTTTTCACGATCTCACGATGTTTCTCTTTTCACCGTCATAACCTACAACTTTTGCACTGCTCCAACGGGGTTGATAGATGATGACATCGTTTAACACAATCTATAGCGCGTGTTTCTTAACATAAAAATCTCAAACCTTTTTGGTAAGTATCTAATTTATTTAATTTCTTTTGAATTTAAAGTTATCTTGGATCTAATCTATGATTCTTTGTATAAATACTAGTTTAGTTTAGTTTCTTCTTTGATTTTTGTATCTTTAATTTTTGAAGTATATCAAAGTCTACCTGAGACACATGGAAATGGACACAATTTCACCTTTACGAGAACGAGTTTTTTATCTAATATATAGAGAAATAAATGCTACAATGTTACATAGTTGTGTTTGATAAAAGATGTAAAGATGTATCAATAAATTTGTAATATCTGATACAATCGTAGTCTCATTGGCGCAATTTATATGGTCATCATATGGATCAATGGATATAATCGGGACATCTATGGAAGTTCTTGTCCTTTATATTTTAACAAAGAGACAATATAATAATCAGGTTGTTTATTCTTATGTCCTAACTTATAATATTTAAAATTAAGTCTGACAAATTTTATAGGTTTTCAGAACATGAACATACTTCGTCTAAAATTAATAACAATTTCTCTAGTTTATTTTGAAAAAATGATAGTGGGTTGCCCCTTACTTGAAAGTTTGAGTTTTGAAGAGGTTGACGGTGTAACTCATTTTAAATCCATGCTTCGAATTTACTAGAGTTTTTCTTCAAGGGCTCATTCGAGCATTAATAGCTCCAAATTCAGTAATATATGTGGATTCATGTAATTATGAGTCATCTAAAAGCATGGTAAACCAAAAGTTCACAATTTACAAGTGACTATGAATTTTGATTTGGTTTTACATTGTTTTTCCCATAGTTTCTAATTTGTTAATGTCAAGTTAACTTTTCGATTTCATAGTTAAAAAATTAAATAGCCTTTTTATATTAATATTTTTTAACTCAATTCTATATTTCATATATATGTTATTTTTTTGTTGTTGATTGTTTTTTAAATTTTTAAATTTTTCTTATATTCAAATAAAGACATTTTATAATCATTAAAATTCATATGACTTAATATAAAGTGACTATGATTTATTATCATTTAAATTCCATATGTCATATTTGCGAGCTTTTACGGGAACATGATTATTGTTTTCACGAGCTCACGATGTTTCTCTTTTCACCGTCATAACCTAAAACTTTTGCACTGCTCCAACGCGGTTGATGGATGATGACATCGTTTAATAAAATCTATAGCGCGTGTTTCTTAACATAAAAATCTCAAACCTCTTTGGTAAGTATCTAATTTATTTAGTTTCTTTTGAATTTAGAATTCTCTTGGATCTAATCTATGATTCTTTGTATATATACTAATTTAGTTTAGTTTCTTTTTTGATTTTTGTATCTTTAATTTTAGAAGTATATCAAATTCTACCTGAGACACATGGAGATGGACACAATTTCACCTTTACGAGAACGAGTTTTTTTATCTAATAAATAGAGAAATAAATGCTACAGTGTTACATAGTTGTGTTTGATAAAAGATGTAAAGTTGTATCAATTACTTTGTAATATCCGATACAATCGTAGTCTCATTAGCGCAATTTATATGGTCATCATATGGATCAATGGATATAATCGGGACATCTATGGAAGTTCTTGTCCTTTATATTTTAACAGAGAAACAATATAATCTTCAGGTTGTTTATTCTTATGTCCTAACTTACAAGATTTAAAATTAAGTCTCCGACAAAATTTATAGGGTTTCAGAACTTGAACATACTTCGTCTAAAATTAATAACAATTTCTCTAGTTTATTTTGAAAAAATGATAGTGGGTTGCCCCTTACTTGAAAGTTTGAGTTTTAAAGAGGTTGACGGTGTAACTCATTTTAAATACATGCTTCGAATTTACTAGAGTTTTTCTTCAAGGGCTCATTTGAGCATTAATAGCTCCAAATTCAGTAATATTTGTGGATTCATGTAATTATGAGTCATCTAAAAGCATGGTGAACCAAATGTTCACCATTTACAAGCGACTATGAATTTTGATTTGGTTTTGCTTTGTTTTTCCCATAGTTTCTAATTTGTTAATGTCAAGTTAACTTTTCACTATCATAGTTAAAAAATTAAATAGCCTTTTTATATTAATATTTTTTACCTCAATTCTATATTTCATATATATGTTATTTTTTTTGTTGTTGATTTTTTTATAAATGTTTAAATTTTTCTTATATTCAAATAAAGACATTTTATAATCATTAAAATTCATATAGACTTAATATAAAGTGACTATGACTTATAATCATTTAAATTTCATATGTCATATTTTCGGACTTTTACGGGAAGATGATTATTGTTTTCACGATCTTACGATGTTTCTCTTTTCACCGTCATAACCTACAACTTTTACACTGCTCCAACGCGGTTGATGGATGATGACATCGTTTAACACAATCTATAGCGCGTGTTTCTTAACATAAAAATCTCAAACCTCTTTGGTAAGTATCTAATTTATTTAGTTTCTTTTGAATTTAAAGTTATCTTGGATCTAATCTATGATTCTTTGTATAAATACTAATTTAGTTTAGTTTCTTTTTTGATTTTTGTATCTTTAATTTTTGAAGTATATCAAAGTCTACCTGAGACACATGGAAATGGACACAATTTCACCTTTACGAGAACGAGTTTTTTTATCTAATATATAGAGAAATAAATGCTACAATGTTACATAGTTGTGTTTGATAAAAGATGTAAAGATGTATCAATAAATTTGTAATATCTGATACAATCATAGTCTCATTGGCGCAATTTATATGGTCATCATATGGATCAATGGATATAATCGGGACATCTATGGAAGTTCTTGTACTTTATATTTTAACAAAGAGACAATATAATCTTCAGGTTGTTTATTCTTATGTCCTAACTTATAAGATTAAAAATTAAGTCTCCGACAAATTTTATAGGTTTTCAAAACTTGAACATACTTCGTCTAAAATTAATAACAATTTCTCTAGTTTATTTTGAAAAAATGATAGTGGGTTGCCCCTTACTTGAAAGTTTAAGTTTTGAAGAGGTTGACAGTGTAACTCATTTTAAATCCATGCTTCGAATTTACTAGAGTTTTTCTTCAAGGGCTCATTCATGCATTAATAGCTCCAAATTCAGTAATATATGTGGATTCATGTAATTATGAGTCATCTAAAAGCATGGTAAACCAAATGTTCACAATTTACACGTGACTATGAATTTTGATTTAGTTTTACTTTGTTTTTCCCATAGTTTCTAATTTGTTAATGTCAAGTTAACTTTTCGATTTCATAGTTAAAAAATTAAATAGCCTTTTTATATTAATATTTTTTAACTCAATTCTATATTTCATATATATGTTATTTTTTTGTTGTTGATTGTTTTATAAATGTTTAAATTTTTCTTATATTCAAACAAAGACATTTTATAATCATTAAAATTCATATGACTTAATATAAAGTGACTATGATTTATAATCATTTAAATTCCATATGTCATATTTGCGAGCTTTTACAGGAACATGATTATTGTTTTCACGATCTCACGATGTTTCTCTTTTCACCGTCATAACCTAAAACTTTTGCACTGCTCCAACGCGGTTGATGGATGATAACATCGTTTAACACAATCTATAGCGCGTGTTTCTTAACATAAAAATCTCAAACCTCTTTGGTAAGTATCTAATTTATTTAGTTTCTTTTGAATTTAGAATTCTCTTGAATCTAATCTATGATTCTTTGTATATATACTAATTTAGTTTAGTTTCTTTTCTAATTTTTGTATCTTTAATTTTAGAAGTATATCAAAGTCTACATGAGACTCATGGAGATGGACACAATTTCACCTTTACGAGAACTAGTTTTTTATCTAATAAATAGAGAAATAAATGCTACAGTGTTACATTGTTGTGTTTGATAAAAGTTGTAAAGTTGTATCAATAACTTTGTAATATCCGATACAATCGTAGTCTCATTGGCGCAATTTATATGGTCATCATATGGATCAATGGATATAATCGGGACATCTATGGAAGTTCTTGTCCTTTATATTTTAACAGAGAAACAATATAATCTTCAGGTTGTTTATTATTATGTCCTAACTTACAAGATTTAAAATTAAGTCTCCAACAAAATTTATAGGGTTTCAGAACTTGAATATACTTTGTCTAAAATTAATAACAATTTCTCTAGTTTATTTTGAAAAAATGATAGTGGGTTGCCCCTTACTTGAAAGTTTGAGTTTTAAAGAGGTTGACGGTGTAACTCATTTTAAATTCATGCTTCGAATTTACTAGAGTTTTTCTTCAAGGGCTCATTTGAGCATTAATAGCTCCAAATTCAGTAATATTTGTGGATTCATGTAATTATGAGTCATCTAAAAGCATGGTGAACCAAATGTTCACAATTTACAAGTGACTATGAATTTTGATTTGGTTTTGCTTTGTTTTTCCCATAGTTTCTAATTTGTTAATGTCAAGTTAACTTTTCACTATCATAGTTAAAAAATTAAATAGCCTTTTTATATTAATATTTTTTACCTCAATTCTATATTTCATATATATGTTATTTTTTTTGTTGTTGATTTTTTTATAAATATTTAAATTTTTCTTATATTCAAATAAAGACATTTTATAATCATTAAAATTCATATAGACTTAATATAAAGTGACTATGACTTATAATCATTTAAATTTCATATGTCATATTTTCGGACTTTTACGGGAAGATGATTATTGTTTTCACGATCTTACGATGTTTCTCTTTTCACCGTCATAACCTACAACTTTTACACTGCTCCAACGCGGTTGATGGATGATGACATCGTTTAACACAATCTATAGCGCGTGTTTCTTAACATAAAAATCTCAAACCTTTTTGGTAATTATCTAATTTATTTAGTTTCTTTTGAATTTAAAGTTATCTTGGATCTAATCTATGATTCTTTGTATAAATACTAATTTAGTTTAGTTTCTATTTTGATTTTTGTATCTTTAATTTTTGAAGTATATCAAAGTCTACCTGAGACACATGGAAATGGACACAATTTCACCTTTACGAGAACGACTTTTTTTTCTAATATATAGAGAAATAAATGCTACAATGTTACATAGTTGTGTTTGATAAAATATGTAAAGATGTATCAATAAATTTGTAATATCTGATACAATCGTAGTCTCATTGGCGCAATTTATATGGTCATCATATGGATCAATGGATATAATCGGGACATGTATGAAAGTTCTTGTACTTTATATTTTAACAAAGAGACAATATAATCTTCAGGTTGTTTATTCTTATGTCCTAACTTATAAGATTTAAAATTAAGTCTCTGAAAAATTTTATAGGTTTTCAGAACTTGAACATACTTCGTCTAAAATTAATAACAATTTCTCTAGTTTATTTTGAAAAAATGATAGTGGGTTGCCCCTTACTTGAAAGTTTAAGTTTTGAAGAGGTTGACAGTGTAACTCATTTTAAATCCATGCTTCGAATTTACTAGAGTTTTTCTTCAAGGGCTCATTCATGCATTAACATCTCCAAATTCAATAATATATGTGGATTCATGTAATTATGAGTCATCTAAAAGCATGGTAAATCAAATGTTCACAATTTACAAGTGACTATGAATTTTGATTTGGTTTTACTTTGTTTTTCCCATAGTTTCTAATTTGTTAATGTCAAGTTAACTTTTCAATTTCATAGTTAAAAAATTAAATAGCCTTTTTATATTAATATTTTTTACCTCAATTCTATATTTCATATATATGTTATTTTTTTGTTGTTGATTATTTTATAAATGTTTAAATTTTTCTTATATTCAAACAAAGACATTTTATAATCATTAAAATTCATATGACTTAATATAAAGTGACTATGATTTATAATCATTTAAATTCCATATGTCATATTTGCGAGCTTTTACAGGAACATGATTATTGTTTTCACGATTTCACGATGTTTCTCTTTTCACCGTCATAACCTAAAACTTTTGCACTGCTCCAACGCGGTTGATGGATGATGACATCGTTTAACACAATCTATAGCGCGTGTTTCTTAACATAAAAATCTCAAACCTCTTTGGTAAGTATCTAATTTATTTAGTTTCTTTTGAATTTAGAATTCTCTTGGATCTAATCTATGATTCTTTGTATATATACTAATTTAGTTTAGTTTCTTTTCTAATTTTTGTATCTTTAATTTTAGAAGTATATCAAAGTCTACCTGAGACTCATGGAGATGGACACAATTTCACCTTTACGAGAACGAGTTTTTTATCTAATAAATAGAGAAATAAATGCTACAGTGTTACATAGTTGTGTTTGATAAAAGATGTAAAGTTGTATCAATAACTTTGTAATATCCGATACAATCGTAGTCTCATTGGCGCAATTTATATGGTCATCATATGGATCAATGGATATAATCGGGACATCTATGGAAGTTCTTGTCCTTTATATTTTAACAGAGAAACAATATAATCTTCAGGTTGTTTATTATTATGTCCTAACTTACAAGATTTAAAATTAAGTCTCCGACAAAATTTATAGGGTTTCAGAACTTGAACATACTTCGTCTAAAATTAATAACAATTTCTCTAGTTTATTTTGAAAAAATGATAGTGGGTTTCCCCTTACTTGAAAGTTTGAGTATTAAAGAGGTTGACGGTGTAACTCATTTTAAATTCATGCTTCGAATTTACTAGAGTTTTTCTTCATGGGCTCATTTGAGCATTAATAGCTCCAAATTCAGTAATATTTCTGGATTCATGTAATTATGAGTCATCTAAAAGCATGGTGAACCAAATGTTCACAATTTACAAGTGACTATGAATTTTGATTTGGTTTTGCTTTGTTATTCCCATAGTTTCTAATTTGTTAATGTCAAGTTAACTTTTCACTATCATAGTTAAAAAATTAAATAGCCTTTTTATATTAATATTTTTTACCTCAATTCTATATTTCATATATATGTTTTTTTTTTTGTTGTTGATTTTTTTATAAATGTTTAAATTTTTCTTATATTCAAATAAAGACATTTTATAATCATTAAAATTCATATAGACTTAATATAAAGTGACTATGACTTATAATCATTTAAATTTCATATGTCATATTTTCGGACTTTTACGGGAAGATGATTATTGTTTTCACGATCTTACGATGTTTCTCTTTTCACCGTCATAACCTACAACTTTTACACTGCTCCAACGCGGTTGATGGATGATGACATCGTTTAACACAATCTATAGCGCGTGTTTCTTAACATAAAAATCTCAAACCTTTTTGGTAATTATCTAATTTATTTAGTTTCTTTTGAATTTAAAGTTATCTTGGATCTAATCTATGATTCTTTGTATAAATACTAATTTAGTTTAGTTTCTTTTTTGATTTTTGTATCTTTAATTTTTGAAATATATCAAAGTCTACCTGAGACACATGGAAATGGACACAATTTCACCTTTACGAGAACGAGTTTTTTATCTAATATATAGAGAAATAAATGCTACAATGTTACATAGTTGTGTTTGATAAAAGATGTAAAGATGTATCAATAAATTTGTAATATCTGATACAATCGTAGTCTCATTGGCGCAATTTATATGGTCATCATATGGATCAATTGATATAATCGGGACATCTATGGAAGTTCTTGTACTTTATATTTTAACAAAGAGACAATATAATCTTCAGGTTGTTTATTCTTATGTCCTAACTTATAAGATTTAAAATTAAGTCTCCGACCAATTTTATAGGTTTTCTTAACTTGAACATACTTCGTCTAAAATTAATAACAATTTCTCTAGTTTATTTTGAAAAAATGATAGTGGGTTGCCCCTTACTTGAAAGTTTAAGTTTTGAAGAGGTTGACAGTGTAACTCATTTTAAATCCATGCTTCGAATTTACTAGAGTTTTTCTTCAAGGGCTCATTCATGCATTAATAGCTCCAAATTCAGTAATATTTATGGATTCATGTAATTATGAGTCATCTAAAAGCATGGTGAACCAAATGTTCACAATTTACAAGTGACTATGAATTTTGATTTGGTTTTGCTTTGTTTTTCCCATAGTTTCTAATTTGTTAATGTCAAGTTAACTTTTCACAATCATAGTTAAAAAATTAAATAGCCTTTTTATATTAATATTTTTTACCTCAATTCTATATTTCATATATATGTTATTTTTTTTGTTGTTGATTTTTTTATAAATGTTTAAATTTTTCTTATATTCAAATAAAGACATTTTATAATCATTAAAATTCATATAGACTTAATATAAAGTGACTATGACTTATAATCATTTAAATTTCATATGTCATATTTTCCGACTTTTACAGGAAGATGATTATTGTTTTCACGATCTCACGATGTTTCTCTTTTCACCGTCATAACCTAAAACTTTTGCCCTGCTCCAACGCGGTTGATGGATGATGACATCGTTTAACACAATCTATAGCGGGTGTTTCTTAACATAAAAATCTCAAACCTCTTTGGTAAGTATCTAATTTATTTAGTTTCTTTTGAATTTAGAATTCTCTTGGATCTAATCTATGATTCTTTGTATATATATACTAATTTAGTTTAGTTTCTTTTCTAATTTTTGTATCTTTAATTTTAGAAGTATATCAAAGTCTACCTGAGACACATGGAGATGGACACAATTTCACATTTATGAGAACGAGTTTTTTATCTAATAAATAGAGAAATAAATGCTACAGTGTTACATAGTTGTGTTTGATAAAAGATGTAAAGTTGTATCAATAACTTTGTAATACCCAATACAGTCGTAGTCTCATTGGCGCAATTTATATGGTCATCATATGGATCAATGGATATAATCGGGACATCTATGGAAGTTCTTGTCCTTTATATTTTAACAGAGAAAAAATATAATCTTCAGGCTGTTTATTCTTATGTCCTAACTTACAAGATTTAAAATTAAGTCTCCGACAAAATTTATGAGGTTTCAGAACTTGAACATACTTCGTCTAAAATTAATAACAATTTCTCTAGTTTATTTTGAAAAAATGATAGTGGGTTGCCCCTTACTTGAAAGTTTTAGTTTTAAAGAGGTTGACGGTGTAACTCATTTTAAATTCATGCTTCGAATTTACTAGAGTTTTTCTTCAAGGGCTCATTTGAGCATTAATAGCTCCAAATTCAGTAATATTTGTGGATTCATGTAATTATGAGTCATCTAAAAGCATGGTGAACCAAATGTTCACAATTTACAAGTGACTATGAATTTTGATTTGGTTTTGCTTTGTTTTTCCCATAGTTTCTAATTTGTTAATGTCAAGTTAACTTTTCACTATCATAGTTAAAAAATTAAATAGCCTTTTTATATTAATATTTTTTACCTCAATTTTATATTTCATATATATGTTATTTTTTTTGTTGTTGGTTTTTTTATAAATGTTAAAAATTTTCTTATATTCAAATAAAGACATTTTATAATCATTAAAATTCATATAGACTTAATATAAAGTGACTATGACTTATAATCATTTAAATTTCATATGTCATATTTTCAGACTTTTACGGGAAGATGATTATTGTTTTCACGATTTTATGATGTTTCTCTTTTCACCGTCATAACCTATAACTTTTACACTGCTCCAACGCGGTTGATGGATGATGACATCGTTTAACACAATCTATAGCGCGTGTTTCTTAACATAAAAATCTCAAACCATTTTGGTAAGTATCTAATTTATTTAGTTTCTTTTGAATTTAAAGTTATCTTGGATCTAATCTATGATTCTTTGTATAAATACTAATTTAGTTTAGTTTCTTTTTTGATTTTTGTATCTTTAATTTTTGAAGTATATCAAAGTCTACATGAGACACATGGAAATGGACACAATTTCACCTTTACGAGAACGAGTTTTTTTATCTAATATATAGAGAAATAAATGCTACAATGTTACATAGTTGTGTTTGATAAAAGATGTAAAGATGTATCAATAAATTTGTAATATCTGATACAATCGTAGTCTCATTGGCGCAATTTATATGGTCATCATATGGATCAATGGATATAATCGGGACATCTATGGAAGTTCTTGTACTTTATATTTTAACAAAGAGACAATATAATCTTCAGGTTGTTTATTCTTATGTCCTAACTTATAAGATTTAAAATTAAGTCTCCGACCAATTTTATAGGTTTTCTTAACTTGAACATACTTCGTCTAAAATTAATAACAATTTCTCTAGTTTATTTTGAAAAAATGATAGTGGGTTGCCCCTTACTTGAAAGTTTAAGTTTTGAAGAGGTTGACAGTGTAACTCATTTTAAATCCATGCTTCGAATTTACTAGAGTTTTTCTTCAAGGGCTCATTCATGCATTAATAGCTCCAAATTCAGTAATATTTATGGATTCATGTAATTATGAGTCATCTAAAAGCATGGTGAACCAAATGTTCACAATTTATAAGTGACTATGAATTTTGATTTGGTTTTGCTTTGTTTTTCCCATAGTTTCTAATTTGTTAATGTCAAGTTAACTTTTCACTATCATAGTTAAAAAATTAAATAGCCTTTTTATATTAATATTTTTTACCTCAATTCTATATTTCATATATATGTTATTTTTTTTGTTGTTGATTTTTTTATAAATGTTTAAATTTTTCTTATATTCAAATAAAGACATTTTATAATCATTAAAATTCATATAGACTTAATATAAAGTGACTATGACTTATAATCATTTAAATTTCATATGTCATATTTTCCGACTTTTACAGGAAGATGAGTATTGTTTTCACGATCTCACGATGTTTCTCTTTTCACCGTCATAACCTAAAACTTTTGCCCTGCTCCAACGCGGTTGATGGATGATGACATCGTTTAACACAATCTATAGCGGGTGTTTCTTAACATAAAAATCTCAAACCTCTTTGGTAAGTATCTAATTTATTTAGTTTCTTTTGAATTTAGAATTCTCTTGGATCTAATCTATGATTCTTTGTATATATATACTAATTTAGTTTAGTTTCTTTTCTAATTTTTGTATCTTTAATTTTAGAAGTATATCAAAGTCTACCTGAGACACATGGAGATGGACACAATTTCACATTTATGAGAACGAGTTTTTTATCTAATAAATAGAGAAATAAATGCTACAGTGTTACATAGTTGTGTTTGATAAAAGATGTAAAGTTGTATCAATAACTTTGTAATACCCAATACAGTCGTAGTCTCATTGGCGCAATTTATATGGTCATCATATGGATCAATGGATATAATCGGGACATCTATGGAAGTTCTTGTCCTTTATATTTTAACAGAGAAAAAATATAATCTTCAGGCTGTTTATTCTTATGTCCTAACTTACAAGATTTAAAATTAAGTCTCCGACAAAATTTATAAGGTTTCAGAACTTGAACATACTTCGTCTAAAATTAATAACAATTTCTCTAGTTTATTTTGAAAAAATGATAGTGGGTTGCCCCTTACTTGAAAGTTTTAGTTTTAAAGAGGTTGACGGTGTAACTCATTTTAAATTCATGCTTCGAATTTACTAGAGTTTTTCTTCAAGGGCTCATTTGAGCATTAATAGCTCCAAATTCAGTAATATTTGTGGATTCATGTAATTATGAGTCATCTAAAAGCATGGTGAACCAAATGTTCACAATTTACAAGTGACTATGAATTTTGATTTGGTTTTGCTTTGTTTTTCCCATAGTTTCTAATTTGTTAATGTCAAGTTAACTTTTCACTATCATAGTTAAAAAATTAAATAGCCTTTTTATATTAATATTTTTTACCTCAATTCTATATTTCATATATATGTTTTTTTTTTTTTGTTGATTTTTTTATAAATGTTTAAATTTTTCTTATATTCAAATAAAGACATTTTATAATCATTAAAATTCATATAGACTTAATATAAAGTGACTATGACTTATAATCATTTAAATTTCATATGTCATATTTTCGGACTTTTACGGGAAGATGATTATTGTTTTCACGATCTTACGATGTTTCTCTTTTCACCGTCATAACCTACAACTTTTACACTGCTCCAACGCGGTTGATGGATGATGACATCGTTTAACACAATCTATAGCGCGTGTTTCTTAACATAAAAATCTCAAACCTTTTTGGTAATTATCTAATTTATTTAGTTTCTTTTGAATTTAAAGTTATCTTGGATCTAATCTATGATTCTTTGTATAAATACTAATTTAGTTTAGTTTCTTTTTTGATTTTTGTATCTTTAATTTTTGAAGTATATCAAAGTCTACCTGAGACACATGGAAATGGACACAATTTCACCTTTACGAGAACGAGTTTTTTATCTAATATATAGAGAAATAAATGCTACAATGTTACATAGTTGTGTTTGATAAAAGATGTAAAGATGTATCAATAAATTTGTAATATCTGATACAATCGTAGTCTCATTGGCGCAATTTATATGGTCATCATATGGATCAATGGATATAATCGGGACATCTATGGAAGTTCTTGTACTTTATATTTTAACAAAGAGACAATATAATCTTCAGGTTGTTTATTCTTATGTCCTAACTTATAAGATTTAAAATTAAGTCTCCGACAAATTTTATAGGTTTTCAGAACTTGAACATACTTCGTCTAAAATTAATAACAATTTATCTAGTTTATTTTGAAAAAATGATAGTGGGTTGCCCCTTACTTGAAAGTTTAAGTTTTGAAGAGGTTGACAGTGTAACTCATTTTAAATCCATGCTTCGAATTTACTAGAGTATTTCTTCAAGGGCTCATTCATGCATTAATAGCTCCAAATTCAGTAATATTTATGGATTCATGTAATTATGAGTCATCTAAAAGCATGGTGAACCAAATGTTCACAATTTACAAGTGACTATGAATTTTGATTTGGTTTTGCTTTGTTTTTCCCATAGTTTCTAATTTGTTAATGTCAAGTTAACTTTTCACTATCATAGTTAAAAATTAAATAGCCTTTTTATATTAATATTTTTTACCTCAATTCTATATTTCATATATATGTTATTTTTTTTGTTGTTGATTTTTTTATAAATGTTTAAATTTTTCTTATATTCAAATAAAGACATTTTATAATCATTAAAATTCATATAGACTTAATATAAAGTGACTATGACTTATAATCATTTAAATTTCATATGTCATATTTTCCGACTTTTACATGAAGATGATTATTGTTTTCACGATCTCACGATGTTTCTCTTTTCACCGTCATAACCTAAAACTTTTGCCCTGCTCCAACGCGGTTGATGGATGATGACATCGTTTAACACAATCTATAGCGGGTGTTTCTTAACATAAAAATCTCAAACCTCTTTGGTAAGTATCTAATTTATTTAGTTTCTTTTGAATTTAGAATTCTCTTGGATCTAATCTATGATTCTTTGTATATATATACTAATTTAGTTTAGTTTCTTTTCTAATTTTTGTATCTTTAATTTTAGAAGTATATCAAAGTCTACCTGAGACACATGGAGATGGACACAATTTCACATTTATGAGAACGAGTTTTTTATCTAATAAATAGAGAAATAAATGCTACAGTGTTACATAGTTGTGTTTGATAAAAGATGTAAAGTTGTATCAATAACTTTGTAATACCCAATACAGTCGTAGTCTCATTGGCGCAATTTATATGGTCATCATATGGATCAATGGATATAATTGGGACATCTATGGAAGTTCTTGTCCTTTATATTTTAACAGAGAAACATTATAATCTTCAGGTTGTTTATTATTATGTCCTAACTTACAAGATTTAAAATTAAGTCTCCGACAAAATTTATAGGGTTTAAGAACTTGAACATACTTCGTCTAAAATTAATAACAATTTCTCTAGTTTATTTTGAAAAAATGATAGTGGGTTGCCCCTTACTTGAAAGTTTGAGTTTTAAAGAGGTTGACGGTGTAACTCATTTTAAATTCATGCTTCGAATTTACTAGAGTTTTTCTTCAAGGGCTCATTTGAGCATTAATAGCTCCAAATTCAGTAATATTTGTGGATTCATGTAATTATGAGTCATCTAAAAGCATGGTGAACCAAATGTTCACAATTTACAAGTGACTATGAATTTTGATTTGGTTTTGCTTTGTTTTTCCCATAGTTTCTAATTTGTTAATGTCAAGTTAACTTTTCACTATCATAGTTAAAAAATTAAATAGCCTTTTTATATTAATATTTTTTACCTCAATTCTATATTTCATATATATGTTTTTTTTTTTTTTGTTGATTTTTTTATAAATGTTTAAATTTTTCTTATATTCAAATAAAGACATTTTATAATCATTAAAATTCATATAGACTTAATATAAAGTGACTATGACTTATAATCATTTAAATTTCATATGTCATATTTTCGGACTTTTACGGGAAGATGATTATTGTTTTCACGATCTTACGATGTTTCTCTTTTCACCGTCATAACCTACAACTTTTACACTGCTCCAACGCGGTTGATGGATGATGACATCGTTTAACACAATCTATAGCGCGTGTTTCTTAACATAAAAATCTCAAACCTTTTTGGTAATTATCTAATTTATTTAGTTTCTTTTGAATTTAAAGTTATCTTGGATCTAATCTATGATTCTTTGTATAAATACTAATTTAGTTTAGTTTCTTTTTTGATTTTTGTATCTTTAATTTTTGAAGTATATCAAAGTCTACCTGAGACACATGGAAATGGACACAATTTCACCTTTACGAGAACGAGTTTTTTATCTAATATATAGAGAAATAAATGCTACAATGTTACATAGTTGTGTTTGATAAAAGATGTAAAGATGTATCAATAAATTTGTAATATCTGATACAATCGTAGTCTCATTGGCGCAATTTATATGGTCATCATATGGATCAATGGATATAATCGGGACATCTATGGAAGTTCTTGTACTTTATATTTTAACAAAGAGACAATATAATCTTCAGGTTGTTTATTCTTATGTCCTAACTTATAAGATTTAAAATTAAGTCTCCGACAAATTTTATAGGTTTTCAGAACTTGAACATACTTCGTCTAAAATTAATAACAATTTATCTAGTTTATTTTGAAAAAATGATAGTGGGTTGCCCCTTACTTGAAAGTTTAAGTTTTGAAGAGGTTGACAGTGTAACTCATTTTAAATCCATGCTTCGAATTTACTAGAGTATTTCTTCAAGGGCTCATTCATGCATTAATAGCTCCAAATTCAGTAATATTTATGGATTCATGTAATTATGAGTCATCTAAAAGCATGGTGAACCAAATGTTCACAATTTACAAGTGACTATGAATTTTGATTTGGTTTTGCTTTGTTTTTCCCATAGTTTCTAATTTGTTAATGTCAAGTTAACTTTTCACTATCATAGTTAAAAAATTAAATAGCCTTTTTATATTAATATTTTTTACCTCAATTCTATATTTCATATATATGTTATTTTTTTTGTTGTTGATTTTTTTATAAATGTTTAAATTTTTCTTATATTCAAATAAAGACATTTTATAATCATTAAAATTCATATAGACTTAATATAAAGTGACTATGACTTATAATCATTTAAATTTCATATGTCATATTTTCCGACTTTTACAGGAAGATGATTATTGTTTTCACGATCTCACGATGTTTCTCTTTTCACCGTCATAACCTAAAACTTTTGCCCTGCTCCAACGCGGTTGATGGATGATGACATCGTTTAACACAATCTATAGCGGGTGTTTCTTAACATAAAAATCTCAAACCTCTTTGGTAAGTATCTAATTTATTTAGTTTCTTTTGAATTTAGAATTCTCTTGGATCTAATCTATGATTCTTTGTATATATATACTAATTTAGTTTAGTTTCTTTTCTAATTTTTGTATCTTTAATTTTAGAAGTATATCAAAGTCTACCTGAGACACATGGAGATGGACACAATTTCACATTTATGAGAACGAGTTTTTTATCTAATAAATAGAGAAATAAATGCTACAGTGTTACATAGTTGTGTTTGATAAAAGATGTAAAGTTGTATCAATAACTTTGTAATACCCAATACAGTCGTAGTCTCATTGGCGCAATTTATATGGTCATCATATGGATCAATGGATATAATTGGGACATCTATGGAAGTTCTTGTCCTTTATATTTTAACAGAGAAAAAATATAATCTTCAGGCTGTTTATTCTTATGTCCTAACTTATAAGATTTAAAATTAAGTCTCCGACAAAATTTATAAGGTTTCAGAACTTGAACATACTTCGTCTAAAATTAATAACAATTTCTCTAGTTTATTTTGAAAAAATGATAGTGGGTTGCCCCTTACTTGAAAGTTTTAGTTTTAAAGAGGTTGACGGTGTAACTCATTTTAAATTCATGCTTCGAATTTACTAGAGTTTTTCTTCAAGGGCTCATTTGAGCATTAATAGCTCCAAATTCAGTAATATTTGTGGATTCATGTAATTATGAGTCATCTAAAAGCATGGTGAACCAAATGTTCACAATTTACAAGTGACTATGAATTTTGATTTGGTTTTGCTTTGTTTTTCCCATAGTTTCTAATTTGTTAATGTCAAGTTAACTTTTCACTATCATAGTTAAAAAATTAAATAGCCTTTTTATATTAATATTTTTTACCTCAATTCTATATTTCATATATATGTTTTTTTTTTTTTGTTGATTTTTTTATAAATGTTTAAATTTTTCTTATATTCAAATAAAGACATTTTATAATCATTAAAATTCATATAGACTTAATATAAAGTGACTATGACTTATAATCATTTAAATTTCATATGTCATATTTTCGGACTTTTACGGGAAGATGATTATTGTTTTCACGATCTTACGATGTTTCTCTTTTCACCGTCATAACCTACAACTTTTACACTGCTCCAACGCGGTTGATGGATGATGACATCGTTTAACACAATCTATAGCGCGTGTTTCTTAACATAAAAATCTCAAACCTTTTTGGTAATTATCTAATTTATTTAGTTTCTTTTGAATTTAAAGTTATCTTGGATCTAATCTATGATTCTTTGTATAAATACTAATTTAGTTTAGTTTCTTTTTTGATTTTTGTATCTTTAATTTTTGAAGTATATCAAAGTCTACCTGAGACACATGGAAATGGACACAATTTCACCTTTACGAGAACGAGTTTTTTATCTAATATATAGAGAAATAAATGCTACAATGTTACATAGTTGTGTTTGATAAAAGATGTAAAGATGTATCAATAAATTTGTAATATCTGATACAATCGTAGTCTCATTGGCGCAATTTATATGGTCATCATATGGATCAATGGATATAATCGGGACATCTATGGAAGTTCTTGTACTTTATATTTTAACAAAGAGACAATATAATCTTCAGGTTGTTTATTCTTATGTCCTAACTTATAAGATTTAAAATTAAGTCTCCGACAAATTTTATAGGTTTTCAGAACTTGAACATACTTCGTCTAAAATTAATAACAATTTATCTAGTTTATTTTGAAAAAATGATAGTGGGTTGCCCCTTACTTGAAAGTTTAAGTTTTGAAGAGGTTGACAGTGTAACTCATTTTAAATCCATGCTTCGAATTTACTAGAGTATTTCTTCAAGGGCTCATTCATGCATTAATAGCTCCAAATTCAGTAATATTTATGGATTCATGTAATTATGAGTCATCTAAAAGCATGGTGAACCAAATGTTCACAATTTACAAGTGACTATGAATTTTGATTTGGTTTTGCTTTGTTTTTCCCATAGTTTCTAATTTGTTAATGTCAAGTTAACTTTTCACTATCATAGTTAAAAATTAAATAGCCTTTTTATATTAATATTTTTTACCTCAATTCTATATTTCATATATATGTTATTTTTTTTGTTGTTGATTTTTTTATAAATGTTTAAATTTTTCTTATATTCAAATAAAGACATTTTATAATCATTAAAATTCATATAGACTTAATATAAAGTGACTATGACTTATAATCATTTAAATTTCATATGTCATATTTTCCGACTTTTACAGGAAGATGATTATTGTTTTCACGATCTCACGATGTTTCTCTTTTCACCGTCATAACCTAAAACTTTTGCCCTGCTCCAACGCGGTTGATGGATGATGACATCGTTTAACACAATCTATAGCGGGTGTTTCTTAACATAAAAATCTCAAACCTCTTTGGTAAGTATCTAATTTATTTAGTTTCTTTTGAATTTAGAATTCTCTTGGATCTAATCTATGATTCTTTGTATATATATACTAATTTAGTTTAGTTTCTTTTCTAATTTTTGTATCTTTAATTTTAGAAGTATATCAAAGTCTACCTGAGACACATGGAGATGGACACAATTTCACATTTATGAGAACGAGTTTTTTATCTAATAAATAGAGAAATAAATGCTACAGTGTTACATAGTTGTGTTTGATAAAAGATGTAAAGTTGTATCAATAACTTTGTAATACCCAATACAGTCGTAGTCTCATTGGCGCAATTTATATGGTCATCATATGGATCAATGGATATAATTGGGACATCTATGGAAGTTCTTGTCCTTTATATTTTAACAGAGAAACATTATAATCTTCAGGTTGTTTATTATTATGTCCTAACTTACAAGATTTAAAATTAAGTCTCCGACAAAATTTATAGGGTTTCAGAACTTGAACATACTTCGTCTAAAATTAATAACAATTTCTCTAGTTTATTTTGAAAAAATGATAGTGGGTTGCCCCTTACTTGAAAGTTTGAGTTTTAAAGAGGTTGACGGTGTAACTCATTTTAAATTCATGCTTCGAATTTACTAGAGTTTTTCTTCAAGGGCTCATTTGAGCATTAATAGCTCCAAATTCAGTAATATTTGTGGATTCATGTAATTATGAGTCATCTAAAAGCATGGTGAACCAAATGTTCACAATTTACAAGTGACTATGAATTTTGATTTGGTTTTGCTTTGTTTTTCCCATAGTTTCTAATTTGTTAATGTCAAGTTAACTTTTCACTATCATAGTTAAAAAATTAAATAGCCTTTTTATATTAATATTTTTTACCTCAATTCTATATTTCATATATATGTTATTTTTTTTTTTTGTTGATTTTTTTATAAATGTTTAAATTTTTCTTATATTCAAATAAAGACATTTTATAATCATTAAAATTCATATAGACTTAATATAAAGTGACTATGACTTATAATCATTTAAATTTCATATGTCATATTTTCGGACTTTTACGGGAAGATGATTATTGTTTTCACGATCTTACGATGTTTCTCTTTTCACCGTCATAACCTACAACTTTTACACTGCTCCAACGCGGTTGATGGATGATGACATCGTTTAACACAATCTATAGCGTGTGTTTCTTAACATAAAAATCTCAAACCTTTTTGGTAATTATCTAATTTATTTAGTTTCTTTTGAATTTAAAGTTATCTTGGATCTAATCTATGATTCTTTGTATAAATACTAATTTAGTTTAGTTTCTTTTTTGATTTTTGTATCTTTAATTTTTGAAGTATATCAAAGTCTACCTGAGACACATGGAAATGGACACAATTTCACCTTTACGAGAACGAGTTTTTTATCTAATATATAGAGAAATAAATGCTACAATGTTACATAGTTGTGTTTGATAAAAGATGTAAAGATGTATCAATAAATTTGTAATATCTGATACAATCGTAGTCTCATTGGCGCAATTTATATGGTCATCATATGGATCAATGGATATAATCGGGACATCTATGGAAGTTCTTGTACTTTATATTTTAACAAAGAGACAATATAATCTTCAGGTTGTTTATTCTTATGTCCTAACTTATAAGATTTAAAATTAAGTCTCCGACAAATTTTATAGGTTTTCAGAACTTGAACATACTTCGTCTAAAATTAATAACAATTTATCTAGTTTATTTTGAAAAAATGATAGTGGGTTGCCCCTTACTTGAAAGTTTAAGTTTTGAAGAGGTTGACAGTGTAACTCATTTTAAATCCATGCTTCGAATTTACTAGAGTATTTCTTCAAGGGCTCATTCATGCATTAATAGTACCAAATTCAGTAATATTTATGGATTCATGTAATTATGAGTCATCTAAAAGCATGGTGAACCAAATGTTCACAATTTACAAGTGACTATGAATTTTGATTTGGTTTTGCTTTGTTTTTCCCATAGTTTCTAATTTGTTAATGTCAAGTTAACTTTTCACTATCATAGTTAAAAAATTAAATAGCCTTTTTATATTAATATTTTTTACCTCAATTCTATATTTCATATATATGTTATTTTTTTTGTTGTTGATTTTTTTATAAATGTTTAAATTTTTCTTATATTCAAATAAAGACATTTTATAATCATTAAAATTCATATAGACTTAATATAAAGTGACTATGACTTATAATCATTTAAATTTCATATGTCATATTTTCCGACTTTTACAGGAAGATGATTATTGTTTTCACGATCTCACGATGTTTCTCTTTTCACCGTCATAACCTAAAACTTTTGCCCTGCTCCAACGCGGTTGATGGATGATGACATCGTTTAACACAATCTATAGCGGGTGTTTCTTAACATAAAAATCTCAAACCTCTTTGGTAAGTATCTAATTTATTTAGTTTCTTTTGAATTTAGAATTCTCTTGGATCTAATCTATGATTCTTTGTATATATATACTAATTTAGTTTAGTTTCTTTTCTAATTTTTGTATCTTTAATTTTAGAAGTATATCAAAGTCTACCTGAGACACATGGAGATGGACACAATTTCACATTTATGAGAACGAGTTTTTTATCTAATAAATAGAGAAATAAATGCTACAGTGTTACATAGTTGTGTTTGATAAAAGATGTAAAGTTGTATCAATAACTTTGTAATACCCAATACAGTCGTAGTCTCATTGGCACAATTTATATGGTCATCATATGGATCAATGGATATAATTGGGACATCTATGGAAGTTCTTGTCCTTTATATTTTAACAGAGAAACAATATAATCTTCAGGTTGTTTATTATTATGTCCTAACTTACAAGATATAAAATTAAGTCTCCGACAAAATTTATAGGGTTTCAGAACTTGAACATACTTCGTCTAAAATTAATAACAATTTCTCTAGTTTATTTTGAAAAAATGATAGTGGGTTTCCCCTTACTTGAAAGTTTGAGTTTTAAAGAGGTTGACGGTGTAACTCATTTTAAATTCATGCTTCGAATTTACTAGAGTTTTTCTTCAAGGGCTCATTTGAGCATTAATAGCTCCAAATTCAGTAATATTTGTGGATTCATGTAATTATGAGTCATCTAAAAGCATGGTGAACCAAATGTTCACAATTTACAAGTGACTATGAATTTTGATTTGGTTTTGCTTTGTTTTTCCCATAGTTTCTAATTTGTTAATGTCAAGTTAACTTTTCACTATCATAGTTAAAAAATTAAATAGCCTTTTTATATTAATATTTTTTACCTCAATTCTATATTTCATATATATGTTTTTTTTTTTTGTTGATTTTTTTATAAATGTTTAAATTTTTCTTATATTCAAATAAAGACATTTTATAATCATTAAAATTCATATAGACTTAATATAAAGTGACTATGACTTATAATCATTTAAATTTCATATGTCATATTTTCGGACTTTTACGGGAAGATGATTATTGTTTTCACGATCTTACGATGTTTCTCTTTTCACCGTCATAACCTACAACTTTTACACTGCTCCAACGCGGTTGATGGATGATGACATCGTTTAACACAATCTATAGCGCGTGTTTCTTAACATAAAAATCTCAAACCTTTTTGGTAATTATCTAATTTATTTAGTTTCTTTTGAATTTAAAGTTATCTTGGATCTAATCTATGATTCTTTGTATAAATACTAATTTAGTTTAGTTTCTTTTTTGATTTTTGTATCTTTAATTTTTGAAGTATATCAAAGTCTACCTGAGACACATGGAAATGGACACAATTTCACGTTTACGAGAACGAGTTTTTTATCTAATATATAGAGAAATAAATGCTACAATGTTACATAGTTGTGTTTGATAAAAGATGTAAAGATGTATCAATAAATTTGTAATATCTGATACAATCGTAGTCTCATTGGCGCAATTTATATGGTCATCATATGGATCAATGGATATAATCGGGACATCTATGGAAGTTCTTGTACTTTATATTTTAACAAAGAGACAATATAATCTTCAGGTTGTTTATTCTTATGTCCTAACTTATAAGATTTAAAATTAAGTCTCCGACAAATTTTATAGGTTTTCAGAACTTGAACATACTTCGTCTAAAATTAATAACAATTTATCTAGTTTATTTTGAAAAAATGATAGTGGGTTGCCCCTTACTTGAAAGTTTAAGTTTTGAAGAGGTTGACAGTGTAACTCATTTTAAATCCATGCTTCGAATTTACTAGAGTATTTCTTCAAGGGCTCATTCATGCATTAATAGCTCCAAATTCAGTAATATATGTGTATTCATGTAATTATGAATCATCTAAAAGCATGGTGAACCAAATGTTCACAATTTACAAGTGACTATGAATTTTGATTTGGTTTTGCTTTGTTTTTCCCATAGTTTCTAATTTGTTAATGTCAAGTTAACTTTTCACTATCATAGTTAAAAAATTAAATAGTCTTTTTATATTAATATTTTTTACCTCAATTCTATATTTCATATATATGTTTTTTTTTTGTTGATTTTTTTATAAATGTTTAAATTTTTCTTATATTCAAATAAAGACATTTTATAATCCTTAAAATTCATATGACTTAATATAAAGTGACTATGACTTATAATCATTTAAATTTCATATGTCATATTTTCGGACTTTTACAGGAAGATGATTATTGTTTTCACGATCTCACGATGTTTCTCTTTTCACCGTCATAACCTAAAACTTTTGCACTGCTCCAACGCGGTTGATGGATGATGATATCGTTTAACACAATCTATAGCGCGTGTTTCTTAACATAAAAATCTCAAACCTCTTTGGTAAGTATCTAATTTATTTAGTTTCTTTTGAATTTAGAATTCTCTTGGATCTAATCTATGATTCTTTGTATATATATACTAATTTAGTTTAGTTTCTTTTCTAATTTTTGTATCTTTAATTTTAGAAGTATATCAAAGTCTACCTGAGACTTATGGAGATGGACACAATTTCACATTTACGAGAACGAGTTTTTTATCTAATAAATAGAGAAATAAATGCTACAGTGTTACATAGTTGTGTTTGATAAAAGATGTAAAGTTGTATCAATAACTTTGTAATATCCGATACAATCGTAGTCTCATTGGCGCAATTTATATGGTCATCATATGGATCAATGGATATAATCGTGACATCTATGGAAGTTCTTGTCCTTTATATTTTAATAGAGAAACAATATAATCTTCAGGTTGTTTATTCTTATGTCCTAACTTACAAGATTTAAAATTAAGTCTCCGACAAAATTTATAGGGTTTCAGAACTTGAACATACTTCGTCTAAAATTAATAACAATTTCTCTAGTTTATTTTGAAAAAATGATAGTGGGTTGCCCCTTACTTGAAAGTTTGATTTTTAAAGAGGTTCACGGTGTAACTCATTTTAAATTCATGCTTCGAATTTACTAGAGTTTTTCTTCAAGGGCTCATTTGAGCATTAATAGCTCCAAATTCAGTAATATTTGTGGATTCATGTAATTATGAATCATCTAAAAGCATGGTGAACCAAATGTTCACAATTTACAAGTGACTATGAATTTTGATTTGGTTTTGCTTTGTTTTTCCCATAGTTTCTAATTTGTTAATGTCAAGTTAACTTTTCACTATCATAGTTAAAAAATTAAATAGCCTTTTTATATTAATATTTTTTACCTCAATTCTATATTTCATATATATGTTATTTTTTTTTTTGTTGATTTTTTTATAAATGTTTAAATTTTTCTTATATTCAAATAAAGACATTTTATAATCATTAAAATTCATATATACTTAATATAAAGTGACTATGACTTATAATCATTTAAATTTCATATGTCATATTTTCCGACTTTTACAGGAAGATGATTATTGTTTTCACGATCTCACGATGTTTCTCTTTTCACCGTCATAACCTAAAACTTTTGCACTGCTCCAACGCGGTTGATGGATGATGACATCGTTTGACACAATCTATAGCGCGTGTTTCTTAACATAAAAATCTCAAACCTCTTTGGTAAGTATCTAATTTATTTAGTTTCTTTTGAATTTAGAATTCTCTTGGATCTAATCTATGATTCTTTGTATATATATACTAATTTAGTTTAGTTTCTTTTCTAATTTGTGTATCTTTAATTTTAGAAGTATATCAAAGTCTACCTGAGACACATGGAGATGGACACAATTTCACATTTACGAGAACGAGTTTTTTATCTAATAAATAGAGAAATAAATGCTACAGTGTTACATAGTTGTGTTTGATAAAAGATGTAAAGTTGTATCAATAACTTTGTAATATTCGATACAATTGTAGTCTCATTGGCGCAATTTATATGGTCATCATACGGATCAATGGATATAATCGGGACATCTATGGAAGTTCTTGTCCATTATATTTTAACAGAGAAACAATATAATCTTCAGGTTGTTTATTCTTATGTCCTAACTTACAAGATTTAAAATTAAGTCTCCGACAAAATTTATAAGGTTTCAGAACTTGAACATACTTCGTCTAAAATTAATAACAATTTCTCTAGTTTATTTTGAAAAAATAATAGTGGGTTGCCCCTTACTTGAAAGTTTGAGTTTTAGAAAGGTTGACGGTGTAACTCATTTTAAATTCATGCTTCGAATTTACTAGAGTTTTTCTTCAAGGGCTCATTTGAGCATTAATAGCTCCAAATTCAGTAATATTTGTGGATTCATGTAATTATGAGTCGTCTAAAAGCATGGTGAACCAAATGTTCACAATTTACAAGTGACTATGAATTTTGATTTGGTTTTGCTTTGTTTTTCCCATAGTTTCTAATTTGTTAATGTCAAGTTAACTTTTCTCTATCATTGTTAAAAAATTAAATAGTCTTTTTATATTAATATTTTTTACCTCAATTCTATATTTCATATATATGTTTTTTTTTTGTTGTTGATTTTTTTATAAATGTTTAAATTTTTCTTATATTCAAATAAAGACATTTTATAATCATTAAAATTCATATAGACTTAATATAAAGTGACTATGACTTATAATCATTTAAATTTCATATGTCATATTTTCAGACTTTTACGGGAAGATGATTATTGTTTTCACGATCTTACGATGTTTCTCTTTTCACCGTCATAACCTACAACTTTTACACTGCTCCAACACGGTTGATGGATGATGACATCGTTTAACACAATCTATAGCGCGTGTTTCTTAACATAAAAATCTCAAACCTTTTTGGTAAGTATCTAATTTATTTATTTTCTTTTGAATTTAAAGTTATCTTGGATCTAATCTATGATTCTTTGTATAAATACTAATTTAGTTTAGTTTCTTTTTTGATTTTTGTATCTTTAATTTTTGAAGTATATCAAAGTCTACCTGAGACACATGGAAATGGACACAATTTAACCTTTACGAGAACGAGTTTTTTATCTAATATATAGAGAAATAAATGCTACAATGTTACATAGTTGTGTTTGATAAAAGATGTAAAGATGTATCAATAAATTTGTAATATCTGATGCAATCGTAGTATCATTGGCGCAATTTATATGGTCATCATATGGATCAATGGATATAATCGGGACATCTATGGAAGTTCTTGTACTTTATATTTTAACAAAGAGACAATATAATCTTCAGGTTGTTTATTCTTATGTCCTAACTTATAAGATTTAAAATTAAGTCTCCGACAAATTTTATAGGTTTTCAGAACTTGAACATACTTCGTCTAAAATTAATAACAATTTCTCTAGTTTATTTTGAAAAAATGATAGTGGGTTGCCCCTTCCTTGAAAGTTTAAGTTTTGAAGAGGTTGACAGTGTAACTCATTTCAAATCCATGCTTCGAATTTACTAGAGTTTTTCTTCAAGGGCTCATTCATGCATTAATAGCTCCAAATTCAGTAATATATGTGGATTCATGTAATTATGAGTCATCTAAAAGCATGGTAAACCAAATGTTCACAATTTACAAGTGACTATGAATTTTGATTTGGTTTTACTTTGTTTTTCCCATAGTTTCTAATTTGTTAATGTCAAGTTAACTTTTCAATTTCATAGTTAAAAAATTAAATAGCCTTTTTATATTAATATTTTTTACCTCAATTATATATTTCATATATATGTTATTTTTTTGTGGTTGATTGTTTTATAAATGTTTAAATTTTTCTTATATTCAAACAAAGACATTTTATAATCATTAAAATTCATATGACTTAATATAAAGTGACTATGATTTATAATCATTTAAATTCCATATGTCATATTTGCGAGCTTTTACAGGAACATGATGATTGTTTTCACGATCTCACGATATTTCTCTTTTCACCGTCATAACCTAAAACTTTTGCACTGCTCCAATGCGGTTGATGGATGATGACATCGTTTAACACAATCTATAGCGCGTGTTTCTTAACATAAAAATCTCAAACCTCTTTGGTAAGTATCTAATTTATTTAGTTTCTTTTGAATTTAGAATTCTCTTGGATCTAATCTATGATTCTTTGTATATATACTAATTTAGTTTAGTTTCTTTTCTAATTTTTGTATCTTTAATTTTAGAAGTATATCAAAGTCTACCTGAGACACATGGAGATGGACACAATTTCACATTTACGAGAACGAGTTTTTTATCTAATAAATAGAGAAATAAATGCTACAGTGTTACATAGTTGTGTTTGATAAAAGATGTAAAGTTGTATCAATAACTTTGTAATATCCGATACAATCGTAGTCTCATTGGCGCAATTTATATGGTCATCATATGGATCAATGGATATAATTGGGACATCTATGGAAGTTCTTGTCCTTTATATTTTAACAGAGAAACAATATAATCTTCAGGTTGTTTATTATTATGTCCTAACTTACAAGATTTAAAATTAAGTCTCCGACAAAATTTATAGGGTTTCAGAACTTGAACATACTTCGTCTAAAATTAATAACAATTTCTCTAGTTTATTTTGAAAAAATGATAGTGGGTTGCCCCTTACTTGAAAGTTTGAGTTTTAAAGAGGTTGACGGTGTAACTCATTTTAAATTCATGCTTCGAATTTACTAGAGTTTTTCTTCAAGGGCTCATTTGAGCATTAATAGCTCCAAATTCAGTAATATTTGTGGATTCATGTAATTATGAGTCATCTAAAAGCATGGTGAACCAAATGTTCACAATTTACAAGTGACTATGAATTTTGATTTGGTTTTGCTTTGTTTTTCCCATAGTTTCTAATTTGTTAATGTCAAGTAAACTTTTCACTATCATAGTTAAAAAATTAAATAGACTTTTTATATTAATATTTTTTACCTCAATTCTATATTTCATATATATGTTATTTTTTTTGTTGTTGATTTTTTTATAAATGTTTAAATTTTTCTTATATTCAAATAAAGATAATTTATAATCATTAAAATTCATATAGACTTAATATAAAGTGACTATGACTTATAATCATTTAAATTTCATATGTCATATTTTCGGACTTTTACGGGAAGATGATTATTGTTTTCACGATCTTACGATGTTTCTCTTTTCACCGTCATAACCTAAAACTTTTACACTGCTCCAACGCGGTTGATGGATGATGACATCGTTTAACACAATCTATAGCGCGTGTTTCTTAACATAAAAATCTCAAACCTTTTTGGTAAGTATCTAATTTATTTAGTTTCTTTTGAATTTAAAGTTATCTTGGATCTAATATATGATTCTTTGTATAAATACTAATTTAGTTTAGTTTCTTTTTTGATTTTTGTATCTTTAATTTTTGAAGTATATCAAAGTCTACCTGAGACACATGGAAATGGACAAAATTTCACCTTTACGAGAACGAGTTTTTTATCTAATATATAGAGAAATAAATGCTACAATGTTACATAGTTGTGTTTGATAAAAGATGTAAAGATGTATCAATAAATTTGTAATATCTGATCCAATCGTAGTCTCATTGGCGCAATTTATATGGTCATCATATGGATGAATGGATATAATCGGGACATCTATGGAAGTTCTTGTACTTTATATTTTAACAAAGAGACAATATAATCTTCAGGTTGTTTATTCTTATGTCCTAACTTATAAGATTTAAAATTAAGTCTCCGACAAATTTTATAGGTTTTCAGAACTTGAACATACTTCGTCTAAAATTAATAACAATTTCTCTAGTTTATTTTGAAAAAATGATAGTGGGTTGCCCCTTACTTGAAAGTTTAAGTTTTGAAGAGGTTGACAGTGTAACTCATTTCAAATCCATGCTTCGAATTTACTAGAGTTTTTCTTCAAGGGCTCATTCATGCATTAATAGCTCCAAATTCAGTAATATATGTGGATTCATGTAATTATGAGTCATCTAAAAGCATGGTAAACCAAATGTTCACAATTTACAAGTGACTATGAATTTTGATTTGGTTTTACTTTGTTTTTCCCATAGTTTCTAATTTGTTAATGTCAAGTTAACTTTTCAATTTCATAGTTAAAAAATTAAATAGCCTTTTTATATTAATATTTTTTACCTCAATTCTATATTTCATATATATGTTATTTTTTTGTGGTTGATTGTTTTATAAATGTTTAAATTTTTCTTATATTCAAACAAAGACATTTTATAATCATTAAAATTCATATGACTTAATATAAAGTGACTATGATTTATAATCATTTAAATTCCATATGTCATATTTGCGAGCTTTTACAGGAACATGATGATTGTTTTCACGATCTCACGATGTTTCTCTTTTCACCATCATAACCTAAAACTTTTGCACTGCTCCAATGCGGTTGATGGATGATGACATCGTTTAACACAATCTATAGCGCGTGTTTCTTAACATAAAAATCTCAAACCTCTTTGGTAAGTATCTTATTTATTTAGTTTCTTTTGAATTTAGAATTCTCTTGGATCTAATCTATGATTCTTTGTATATATACTAATTTAGTTTAGTTTCTTTTCTAATTTTTGTATCTTTAATTTTAGAAGTATATCAAAGTCTACCTGAGACACATGGAGATGGACACAATTTCACAATTACGAGAACGAGTTTTTTACCTAATAAATAGAGAAATAAATGCTACAGTGTTACATAGTTGTGTTTGATAAAAGATGTAAAGTTGTATCAATAACTTTGTAATATCCGATACAATCGTAGTCTCATTGGCGCAATTTATATGATCATCATATGGATCAATGGATATAATTGGGACATCTATGGAAGTTCTTGTCCTTTATATTTTAACAGAGAAACAATATAATCTTCAGGTTGTTTATTATTATGTCCTAACTTACAAGATTTAAAATTAAGTCTCCGACAAAATTTATAGGGTTTCAGAACTTGAACATACTTCGTCTAAAATTAATAACAATTTCTCTAGTTTATTTTGAAAAAATGATAGTGGGTTGCCCCTTACTTGAAAGTTTGAGTTTTAAAGAGGTTGACGGTGTAACTCATTTTAAATTCATGCTTCGAATTTACTAGAGTTTTTCTTCAAGGGCTCATTTGAGCATTAATAGCTCCAAATTCAGTAATATTTGTGGATTCATGTAATTATGAGTCATCTAAAAGCATGGTGAACCAAATGTTCACAATTTACAAGTGACTATGAATTTTGATTTGGTTTTGCTTTGTTTTTCCCATAGTTTCTAATTTGTTAATGTCAAGTTAACTTTTCACTATCATAGTTAAAAAATTAAATAGACTTTTTATATTAATATTTTTTACCTCAATTCTATATTTCATATATATGTTATTTTTTTTGTTGTTGATTTTTTTATAAATGTTTAAATTTTTCTTATATTCAAATAAAGATATTTTATAATCATTAAAATTCATATAGACTTAATATAAAGTGACTATGACTTATAATCATTTAAATTTCATATGTCATATTTTCGGACTTTTACGGGAAGATGATTATTGTTTTCACGATCTTACGATGTTTCTCTTTTCACCGTCATAACCTACAACTTTTACACTGCTCCAACGCGGTTGATGGATGATGACATCGTTTAACACAATCTATAGCGCGTGTTTCTTAACATAAAAATCTCAAACCTTTTTGGTAAGTATCTAATTTATTTAGTTTCTTTTGAATTTAAAGTTATCTTGGATCTAATATATGATTCTTTGTATAAATACTAATTTAGTTTAGTTTCTTTTTTGATTTTTGTATCTTTAATTTTTGAAGTATATCAAAGTCTACCTGAGACACATGGAAATGGACACAATTTCACCTTTACGAGAACGAGTTTTTTATCTAATATATAGAGAAATAAATGCTACAATGTTACATAGTTGTGTTTGATAAAAGATGTAAAGATGTATCAATAAATTTGTAATATCTGATCCAATCGTAGTCTCATTGGCGCAATTTATATGGTCATCATATGGATCAATGGATATAATCGGGACATCTATGGAATTTCTTGTACTTTATATTTTAACAAAGAGACAATATAATCTTCAGGTTGTTTATTCTTATGTCCTAACTTATAAGATTTAAAATTAAGTCTCCGACAAATTTTATAGGTTTTCAGAACTTGAACATACTTCGTCTAAAATTAATAACAATTTCTCTAGTTTATTTTGAAAAAATGATAGTGGGTTGCCCCTTACTTGAAAGTTTAAGTTTTGAAGAGGTTGACAGTGTAACTCATTTCAAATCCATGCTTCGAATTTACTAGAGTTTTTCTTCAAGGGCTCATTCATGCATTAATAGCTCCAAATTCAGTAATTTATGTGGATTCATGTAATTATGAGTCATCTAAAAGCATGGTAAACCAAATGTTCACAATTTACAAGTGACTATGAATTTTGATTTGGTTTTACTTTGTTTTTCCCATAGTTTCTAATTTGTTAATGTCAAGTTAACTTTTCAATTTCATAGTTAAAAAATTAAATAGCCTTTTTATATTAATATTTTTTACCTCAATTCTATATATCATATATATGTTATTTTTTTGTTGTTGATTGTTTTATAAATGTTTAAATTTTTCTTATATTCAAACAAAGACATTTTATAATCATTAAAATTCATATGACTTAATATAAAGTGACTATGATTTATAATCATTTAAATTCCATATGTCATATTTGCGAGCTTTTACAGGAACATGATGATTGTTTTCACAATCTCACGATGTTTCTCTTTTCACCGTCATAACCTAAAACTTTTGCACTGCTCCAACGCGGTTGATGGATGATGACATCGTTTAACACAATCTATAGCGCGTGTTTCTTAACATAAAAATCTCAAACCTCTTTAGTAAGTATCTAATTTATTTAGTTTCTTTTGAATTTAGTATTCTCTTGGATCTAATCTATGATTCTTTGTATATATACTAATTTAGTTTAGTTTCTTTTCTAATTTTTGTATCTTTAATTTTAGAAGTATATCAAAGTCTACCTGAGACACATGGAGATGGACACAATTTCACATTTACGAGAACGAGTTTTTTATCTAATAAATAGAGAAATAAATGCTACAGTGTTACATAGTTGTGTTTGATAAAAGATGTAAAGTTGTATCAATAACTTTGTAATATCCGATACAATCGTAGTCTCATTGGCGCAATTTATATGGTCATCATATGGATCAATGGATATAATTGGGACATCTATGGAAGTTCTTGTCCTTTATATTTTAACAGAGAAACAATATAATCTTCAGGTTGTTTATTATTATGTCCTAACTTACAAGATTTAAAATTAAGTCTCCGACAAAATTTATAGGGTTTCAGAACTTGAACATACTTCGTCTAAAATTAATAACAATTTCTCTAGTTTATTTTGAAAAAATGATAGTGGGTTGCCCCTTACTTGAAAGTTTGAGTTTTAAAGAGGTTGACGGTGTAACTCATTTTAAATTCATGCTTCGAATTTACTAGAGTTTTTCTTCAAGGGCTCATTTGAGCATTAATAGCTCCAAATTCAGTAATATTTGTGGATTCATGTAATTATGAGTCATCTAAAAGCATGGTGAACCAAATGTTCACAATTTACAAGTGACTATGAATTTTGATTTGGTTTTTCTTTGTTTTTCCCATAGTTTCTAATTTGTGAATGTCAAGTTAACTTTTCACTATCATAGTTAAAAAATTAAATAGACTTTTTATATTAATATTTTTTACCTCAATTCTATATTTCATATATATGTTATTTTTTTTGTTGTTGATTTTTTTATAAATGTTTAAATTTTTCTTATATTCAAATAAAGATATTTTATAATCATTAAAATTCATATAGACTTAATATAAAGTGACTATGACTTATAATCATTTAAATTTCATATGTCATATTTTCGGACTTTTACGGGAAGATGATTATTGTTTTCACGATCTTACGATGTTTCTCTTTTCACCGTCATAACCTACAACTTTTACACTGCTCCAACGCGGTTGATGGATGATGACATCGTTTAACACAATCTATAGCGTGTGTTTCTTAACATAAAAATCTCAAACCTTTTTGGTAAGTATCTAATTTATTTAGTTTCTTTTGAATTTAAAGTTATCTTGGATCTAATATATGATTCTTTGTATAAATACTAATTTAGTTTAGTTTCTTTTTTGATTTTTGTATCTTTAATTTTTGAAGTATATCAAAGTCTACCTGAGACACATGGAAATGGACACAATTTCACCTTTACGAGAACGAGTTTTTTATCTAATATATAGAGAAATAAATGCTACAATGTTACATAGTTGTGTTTGATAAAAGATGTAAAGATGTATCAATAAATTTGTAATATCTGATCCAATCGTAGTCTCATTGGCGCAATTTATATGGTCATCATATGGATCAATGGATATAATCGGGACATCTATGGAAGTTCTTGTACTTTATATTTTAACAAAGAGACAATATAATCTTCAGGTTGTTTATTCTTATGTCCTAACTTATAAGATTTAAAATTAAGTCTCCGACAAATTTTATAGGTTTTCAGAACTTGAACATACTTCGTCTAAAATTAATAACAATTTCTCTAGTTTATTTTGAAAAAATGATAGTGGGTTGCCCCTTACTTGAAAGTTTAAGTTTTGAAGAGGTTGACAGTGTAACTCATTTCAAATCCATGCTTCGAATTTACTAGAGTTTTTCTTCAAGGGCTCATTCATGCATTAATAGCTCCAAATTCAGTAATTTATTTGGATTCATGTAATTATGAGTCATCTAAAAGCATGGTAAACCAAATGTTCACAATTTACAAGTGACTATGAATTTTGATTTGGTTTTACTTTGTTTTTCCCATAGTTTCTAATTTGTTAATGTCAAGTTAACTTTTCAATTTCATAGTTAAAAAATTAAATAGCCTTTTTATATTAATATTTTTTACCTCAATTCTATATATCATATATATGTTATTTTTTTGTTGTTGATTGTTTTATAAATGTTTAAATTTTTCTTATATTCAAACAAAGACATTTTATAATCATTAAAATTCATATGACTTAATATAAAGTGACTATGATTTATAATCATTTAAATTCCATATGTCATATTTGCGAGCTTTTACAGGAACATGATGATTGTTTTCACGATCTCACGATGTTTCTCTTTTCACCGTCATAACCTAAAACTTTTGCACTGCTCCAACGCGGTTGATGGATGATGACATCGTTTAACACAATCTATAGCGCGTGTTTCTTAACATAAAAATCTCAAACCTCTTTGGTAAGTATCTAATTTATTTAGTTTCTTTTGAATTTAGTATTCTCTTGGATCTAATCTATGATTCTTTGTATATATACTAATTTAGTTTAGTTTCTTTTCTAATTTTTGTATCTTTAATTTTAGAAGTATATCAAAGTCTACCTGAGACACATGGAGATGGACACAATTTCACATTTACGAGAACGAGTTTTTTATCTAATAAATAGAGAAATAAATGCTACAGTGTTACATAGTTGTGTTTGATAAAAGATGTAAAGTTGTATCAATAACTTTGTAATATCCGATACAATCGTAGTCTCATTGGCACAATTTATATGGTCATCATATGGATCAATGGATATAATCGGGACATCTATGGAAGTTCCTGTCCTTTATATTTTAAAAGAGAAACAATATAATCTTCAGGTTGTTTATTATTATGTCCTAACTTACAATATTTAAAATTAAGTCTCCGACAAAATTTATAGGGTTTCAGAACTTGAACATACTTCGTCTAAAATTAATAACAATTTCTCTAGTTTATTTTGAAAAAATGATAGTGGGTTTCCCCTTACTTGAAAGTTTGAGTTTTAAAGAGGTTGACGGTGTAACTCATTTTAAATTCATGCTTCAAATTTACTAGAGTTTTTCTTCAAGGGCTCATTTGAGCATTAATAGCTCCAAATTCAGTAGTATTTGTGGATTCATGTAATTATGAGTCATCTAAAAGCATGGTGAACCAAATGTTCACAATTTACAAGTGACTATGAATTTTGATTTGGTTTTGCTTTGTTTTTCCCATAGTTTCTAATTTGTTAATGTCAAGTTAACTTTTCACTATCATAGTTAAAAAATTAAATAGCCTTTTTATATTAATATTTTTTACCTCAATTCTATATTTCATATATATGTTTTTTTTTATTGTTGATTTTTTTATAAATGTTTAAATTTTTCTTATATTAAAATAAAGACATTTTATAATCATTAAAATTCATATAGACTTAATATAAAGTGACTATGACTTATAATCATTTAAATTTCATATGTCATATTTTCGGACTTTTACGGGAAGATGATTATTGTTTTCACGATCTCACGATGTTTCTCTTTTCACCGTCATAACTTGCAACTTTTACACTGCTCCAACGCGGTTGATGGATGATGACATCGTTTAACACAATCTATAGCGCGTGTTTCTTAACATAAAAATCTCAAACCTTTTTGGTAAGTATCTAATTTATTTAGTTTCTTTTGAATTTAAAGTTATCTTGGATCAAATCTATGATTCTTTCTATAAATACTAATTTAGTTTAGTTTCTTTTTTGATTTTTGTATCTTTAATTTTTGAAGTATATCAAAGTCTACCTGAGACACATGGAGATGGACACAATTTCACATTTACGAGAACGAGTTTTTTATCTAATAAATAGAGAAATAAATGCTACAGTGTTACATAGTTGTGTTTGATAAAAGATGTAAAGTTGTATCAATAACTTTGTAATATCTGATACAATCGTAGTCTCATTGGCACAATTTATATGGTCATCATATGGATCAATGGATATAATCGGGACATCTATGGAAGTTCCTGTCCTTTATATTTTGAAAGAGAAACAATATAATCTTCAGGTTGTTTATTATTATGTCCTAACTTACAAGATTTAAAATTAAGTCTCCGACAAAATTTATAGGGTTTCAGAACTTGAACATACTTCGTCTAAAATTAATAACAATTTCTCTAGTTTATTTTGAAAAAATGATAGTGGGTTTCCCCTTACTTGAAAGTTTGAGTTTTAAAGAGGTTGACGGTGTAACTCATTTTAAATTCATGCTTCGAATTTACTAGAGTTTTTCTTCAAGGGCTCATTTGAGCATTAATAGCTCCAAATTCAGTAATATTTGTGGATTCATGTAATTATGAGTCATCTAAAAGCATGGTGAACCAAATGTTCACAATTTACAAGTGACTATGAATTTTGATTTGGTTTTGCTTTGTTTTTCCCATAGTTTCTAATTTGTTAATGACAAGTTAACTTTTCACTATCATAGTTACAAAATTTAATAGTCTTTCTATATTAATATTTTTTACCTCAATTCTATATTTCAAATATATGTTATTTTTTTGTTGTTGATTGTTTTATAAATGTTTAAATTTTTCTTATATTCAAATAAAGACATTTTATAATCATTAAAATTCATATAGACTTAATATAAAGTGACTATGACTTATAATCATTTAAATTCCATATGTCATATTTGCGGGCTTTTACGGGAAGATGATTATTGTTTTCACGATCTCACGATGTTTCTCTTTTCACCGTCATAACCTACAACTTTTGCACTGCTCCAACGCGGTTGATGGATGATGACATCGTTTAACACAATCTATAGCGCGTGTTTCTTAACATAAAAATCTTGAACCTCTTTGGTAAGTATCTAATTAATTTAGTTTCTTTTGAATTTAGAATTCTCTTGGATCTAATCGATGATTCTTTGTATATATACTAATTTAGTTTAGTTTCTTTTCTAATTTATGTATCTTTAATTTTAAAAGTATATCAAAGTCTACCTGAGACACATGGAGATGGACACAATTTCACATTTACGAGAACGAGTTTTTTATCTAATAAATAGAGAAATAAATGCTACAGTGTTACACAGTTGTGTTTGATAAAAGATGTAAAGTTGTATCAATAACTTTGTAATACCCAATACAATCGTAGTCTCATTGGCGCAATTTATATGGTCATCATATGGATCAATGGATATAATCGGGACATCTATGGAAGTTCCTGTCCTTTATATTTTAACAGAGAAACAATATAATCTTCAGGTTGTTTATTCTTATGTCCTAACTTACAAGATTTAAAGTTAAGTCTCCGACAAAATTTATAGTGTTTCAGAACTTGAACATACTTCGTCTAAAATTAATAACAATTTCTCTAGTTTATTTTGAAAAAATGATAGTGGGTTGCCCCTTACTTGAAAGTTTGAATTTTAAAGAGGTTGACGGTGTAACTCATTTTAAATTCATGCTTCAAATTTACTAGAGTTTTTCTTCAAGGGCTCATTTGAGCATTAATAGCTCCAAATTCAGTAGTATTTGTGGATTCATGTAATTATGAGTCATCTAAAAGCATGGTGAACCAAATGTTCACAATTTACAAGTGACTATGAATTTTGATTTGGTTTTGCTTTGTTTTTCCCATAGTTTCTAATTTGTTAATGTCAAGTTAACTTTTCACTATCATAGTTAAAAAATTAAATAGCCTTTTTATATTAATATTTTTTACCTCAATTCTATATTTCATATATATGTTTTTTTTTATTGTTGATTTTTTTATAAATGTTTAAATTTTTCTTATATTAAAATAAAGACATTTTATAATCATTAAAATTCATATAGACTTAATATAAAGTGACTATGACTTATAATCATTTAAATTTCATATGTCATATTTTCGGACTTTTACGGGAAGATGATTATTGTTTTCACGATCTTACGATGTTTCTCTTTTCACCGTCATAACCTGCAACTTTTACACTGCTCCAACGCGGTTGATGGATGATGACATCGTTTAACACAATCTATAGCGCGTGTTTCTTAACATAAAAATCTCAAACCTTTTTGGTAAGTATCTAATTTATTTAGTTTCTTTTGAATTTAAAGTTATCTTGGATCAAATCTATGATTCTTTCTATAAATACTAATTTAGTTTAGTTTCTTTTTTGATTTTTGTATCTTTAATTTTTGAAGTATATCAAAGTCTACCTGAGACACATGGAAATGGACACAATTTCACCTTTAGGAGAACGAGTTTTTTATCTAATAAATAGAGAAATAAATGCTACAATGTTACATAGTTGTGTTTGATAAAAGATGTAAATATGTATCAATAACTTTGTAATATCTGATGCAATCGTAGTCTCATTGGCGATATTTATATGGTCATCATATGGATCAATGGATATAATCGGGACATCTATGGAAGTTCTTGTCCTTTATATTTTAACAAAGAGACAATATAATCTTCAGGTTGTTTATTCTTATGTCCTAACTTATAAGATTTAAAATTAAGTCTCCGACAAATTTTATAGGTTTTCAGAACTTGAACATACTTCGTCTAAAATTAATAACAATTTCTCTAGTTTATTTTGAAAAAATGATAGTGGGTTGCCCCATACTTGAAAGTTTGAGTTTTGAAGAGGTTGACAGTGTAACTCATTTTAAATCCATGCCACGATTTTACTAGAGTTTTTCTTCAAGGGCTCATTCAGGCATTAATAGCTCCAAATTCAGTAATATATGTGGATTCATGTAATTATGAGTCATCTAAAAGCATGGTAAACCAAATGTTCACAATTTACAAGTGACTATGAATTTTGATTTGGTTTTACTTTGTTTTTCCCATAGTTTCTAATTTGTTAATGTCAAGTTAACTTTTCAATTTCATAGTTAAAAAATTAAATAGCCTTTTTATATTAATATTTTTTACCTCAATTCTATATTTCACATATATGTTATTTTTTTGTTGTTGAGTGTTTTATAAATGTTTAAATTTTTCTTATATTCAAACAAAGACATTTTATAATCATTAAAATTCATATGACTTAATATAAAGTGACTATGATTTATAATCATTTAAATTCCATATGTCATATTTGCGAGCTTTTACGGGAACATGATTATTGTTTTCACGATCTCACGATGTTTCTCTTTTCACCGTCATAACCTAAAACTTTTGCAATTCCAACGCGGTTGATGGATGATGACATCGTTTAACACAATCTATAGCGCGTGTTTCTTAACATAAAAATCTAAAACCTCTTTGGTAAGTATCTAATTTATTTAGTTTCTTTTGAATTTAGAATTCTCTTGGATCTAATCTATGATTCTTTGTATATATACTAATTTAGTTTAGTTTCTTTTCTAATTTTTGTATCTTTAATTTTAGAAGTATACCAAAGTCTACCTGAGACACATGGAGATGGACACAATTACACCTTTACGAGAACGAGTTTTTTATCTAATAAATAGAGAAATAAATGCTACAGTGTTACATAGTTGTGTTTTATAAAAGATGTAAAGTTGTATCAATAACTTTGTAATATCCGATACAATCGTAGTCTCATTGACGCAATTTATATGGCCATCATATGGATCAATGGATATAATCGGGACATCTATGGAAGTTCTTGTCCTTTATATTTTAACAGAGAAACAATATAATCTTCAGGTTGTTTATTATTATGTCCAAACTTACAATATTTTAAATTAAGTCTCCGACAAAATTTATAGGGTTTCAGAACTTGAACATACTTCGTCTAAAATTAATAACAATTTCTCTAGTTTATTTTGAAAAAATGATAGTGGGTTTCCCCTTACTTGAAAGTTTGAGTTTTAAAGAGGTTGACGGTGTAACTCATTTTAAATTCATGCTTCGAATTTACTAGAGTTTTTCTTCAAGGGCTCATTTGAGCATTAATAGCTCCAAATTCAGTAATATATGTGGATTCATGTAATTATGAGTCATCTAAAAGCATGGTGAACCAAATGTTCACAATTTACAAGTGACTATGAATTTTGATTTGGTTTTGCTTTGTTTTTCCCATAGTTTCTAATTTGTTAATGACAAGTTAACTTTTCACTATCATAGTTACAAAATTTAATAGTCTTTCTATATTAATATTTTTTACCTCAATTCTATATTTCAAATGTATGTTATTTTTTTGTTGTTGATTGTTTTATAAATGTTTAAATTTTTCTTATATTCAAATAAAGACATTTTATAATCATTAAAATTCATATAGACTTAATATAAAGTGACTATGACTTATAATCATTTAAATTCCATATGTCATATTTGCGGGCTTTTATGGGAAGATGATTACTGTTTTCACGATCTCACGATGTTTCTCTTTTCACCGTCATAACCTACAACTTTTGCACTGCTCCAACGCGGTTGATGGATGATGACATCGTTTAACACAATCTAAAGCGCGTGTTTCTTAACATAAAAATCTCAAACCTCTTTGGTAAGTATCTAATTAATTTAGTTTCTTTTGAATTTAAAGTTCTATTTAATCTAATCTATGGTTATTTGTATATATACTATTTTATTTTAGTTTCTTTTTTGATTTTTGTATCTTTAATTTTTGAAGTATATCAAAGTCTACTTGAGACACATGGAAATGGACACAATTTCACCTTTATGAGAACGAGTGTTTTTTATCTAATAAATAGAGAAATAAATGATACAGTGTTACATAGTTGTGTTTGATAAAAGTTGTATAGATGTATCAATAACTTTGTAATGTCCGATACAATCGTAGTCTTATTGGCGCAACTTATATGGTCATCATATGGATCAATGGATATAATCGGGACATCTATGGAAGTTCTTGTCCTTTATATTTTATCAGAGAAACAATATAATCTTCAGGTTGTTTATTATTATGTCCTAACTTATAAGATTTAAAATTAAGTCTCCGATAAATTTTATAGGTTTTCAGAACTTTAACATACTTCGTCTAAAATTAATAACAATTTCTCTAGTTTATTTTGAAAAAATGACAGTGGGTTGCCCCTTACTTGAAAGTTTGAGTTTTGAAGAGGTTGACGGTGTAACTCATTTTAAATCCATGCTTCGAATTTATTAGAGTTTTTCTTCAAGGGCTCATTCGAGCATTAATATCTCCAAATTCAGTAATATATGTGGATTCATGTAATTATGAGTCATCTAAAAGCATGGTAAACCAAATGTTCACAATTTACAAGTGACTATGAATTTTGATTTGGTTTTGCTTTGTTTTTCCCATAGTTTCTAATTTGTTAATGTCAAGTTAACTTTTCACTATCATAGTTAAAAAATTTAATAGTCTTTCTATATTAATATTTTTTACCTCAATTCTATATTTCATATATATGTTATTTTTTTGTTGTTGATTTTTTTATAAATGTTTAAATTTTTCTTATATTCAAATAAAGACATTTTATAATCATTAAAATTCATATAGACTTAATATAAAGTGACTATGACTTATAATCATTGAAATTCCATATGTCATATTTGCGGGCTTTTACGGGAAGATGATTACTGTTTTCACGATCTCACGATGTTTCTCTTTTCGCTGTCATAACCTACAACTTTTACACTGCTCAAACGCGGTTGATGGATGATCACATTGTTTAACACAATCTATAGCGCGTGTTTCTTAACATAAAAATCTCAAACCTCTTTGGTAAGTATTTAATTTATTTAGTTTCTTTTGAATTTAAAGTTATCTTTATCTAATCTATGATTCTTTATATATATACTAATTTAGTTTAGTTTCTTTTTTGATTTTTGTATCTTTATTTTTTGAAGTATATCAAAGTCTACCTGAGACAAATGGAAACGGACACAATTTCACCTTTACGAGAACGAGTTTTTTATCTAATAAATAGAGAAATAAATGCTACAGTGTTACATAGTTGTGTTTGATAAAAGATGTAAAGATGTATCAATAACTTTGTAATATCTGATACAATCGTAGTCTCATTGGCGCAATTTTAATGGTCATCATATGGATCAATGGATATAATCGGGACATCTATGGAACTTCTTGTCCTTTATATTTTAACAAAGAGACAATATAATCATCAGGTTATTTATTCTTATGTCCTAACTTATAAGATTTAAAATTAAGTCTCCTACAAATTTTATAGGTTTTCAAAACTTTAACATACTTTGTCTAAAATAAAAAACAATTTCTCTAGTTTATTTTGAAAAAATGACAATGGGTTGCCCCTTACTTGAAAGTTTGAGTTTTGAAGAGGTTGACGGTGTAACTCATTTTAAATCCATGCTTCGAATTTACTAGAATTTTTCTTCAAGGGCTCATTCGAGCATTAATAGCTCCAAATTCAGTAATATATGTGGATTCATGTAATTATGAGTCATCTAAAAGCATGGTAAACCAAATGTTCACAATTTACAAGTGATTATGAATTTTGATTTGGTTTTGCTTTGTTTTTCCCATAGTTTCTAATTTGTTAATGTCAAGTTAACTTTTCACTATCATAGTTAAAAAATTTAATAGTATTTCTATATTAATATTTTTTACCTCAATTCTATATTTCATATATATTTTATTTTTTTGTTGTTGATTGTTTTATAAATGTTTAAATTTTTCTTATATTCAAATAAAGACATTTTATAATCATTAAAATTCATATAGACTTAATATAAAGTGACTATGACTTATAATCATTTAAATTCCATATGTCATATTTGCGGGCTTTTACGGGAAGATGATTACTGTTTTCACGATCTTACGATGTTTCTCTTTTCACCGTCATAACCTACAACTTTTGCACTGCTCCAACGCGGTTGATGGATGATGACATCGTTTAACACAATCTACAACGCGTGTTTCTTAACATAAAAATCTCAAACCTCTTATGTAAGTATCTAATTTATTTAGTTTCTTTTGAATTTAATGTTCTCTTGGATCTAATCTATGATTATTTTTTATATATACTAATTTAGTTTAGTTTCTTTTTTGATTTTTGTATCTTTATTTTTTGAAGTATATCAAAGTCTACGTGAGACACATGGAAATGGACACAATTTCACCTTTACGAGAACGAGTTTTTTATCTAATAAATAGAGAAATAAATGCTACAGTGTTACATAGTTGTGTTTGATAAAAGATGTAAAGATGTATCAATAACTTTGTAATATCCGATACAATCGTAGTCTTATTGGCGCAATTTATATGGTCATCATATGGATCAATGGATATAATCGGGATATCTATGGAAGTTCTTGTCCTTTATATTTTATCAGAGAAACAAGATAATCTTCAGGTCGTTTATTCTTATGTCCTAACTTATGAGATTTAAAATTAAGTCTCCGATAAATTTTATAGGTTTTCAGAACTTTAACATACTTCGTCTAAAATTAATAACAATTTCTCTAGTTTATTTTGAAAAAATGACAGTGGGTTGCCCCTTACTTGAAAGTTTGAGTTTTGAAGAGGTTGACGGTGTAACTCATTTTAAATCCATGCTTCGAATTTACTAGAGTTTTTCTTCAAGGGCTCATTCGAGCATTAATAGCTCCAAATTCAGTAATATATGTGGATTCATGTAATTATGAGTCATCTAAAAGCATGGTAAACCAAATGTTCACAATTTACAAGTGACTATGAATTTTGATTTGGTTTTGCTTTGTTTTTCCCATAGTTTCTAATTTGTTAATGTCAAGTTAACTTTTCACTATCATAGTTAAAAAATTTAATAGTCTTTCTATATTAATATTTTTTACCTCAATTCTATATTTCATATATATGTTATTTTTTTGTTGTTGATTGTTTTATAAATGTTTAAATTTTTCTTATATTCAAATAAAGACATTTTATAATCATTAAAATTCATATAGACTTAATATAAAGTGACTATGACTTATAATCATTTAAATTCCATATGTCATATTTGTCGGCTTTTACGGGAAGATGATTACTGTTTTCACGATCTCACGATGTTTCTCTTTTCACCGTCATAACCTACAACTTTTGCACTGCTCCAACGCGGTTGATGGATGATGACATCGTTTAACACAATCTATAGGGCGTGTTTCTTAACATAAAAATCTCAAACCTTTTTGGTAAGTATCTAATTTATTTAGTTTCTTTTGAATTTAAAGTTATCTTGGATTTAATCTATGATTCTTTGTATAAATAATAATTTAGTTTAGTTTCTTTTTTGATTTTTGTATCTTTAATTTTTTAAGTATATCAAAGTCTACCTGAGACACATGGAAATGGAAACAATTTCACCTTTACGAGAACAAGTTTTTTATCTAATAAATATAGAAATAAATACTACAATTTTACATAGTTGTGTTTGATAAAAGATGTAAAGATGTATCAATAACTTTGTAATATCTGATACAATCGTAGTCTCATTGGCACAATTTATATGGTCATCATATGGATCAATGGATATAATCGGGACATCTATGGAAGTTCTTGTCCTTTATATTTTAACAAAGAGACAATATAATCTTCAGGATGTTTATTCTTATGTCCTAACTTATAAGATTTAAAATTAAGTCTCCGACAAATTTTATAGGTTTTCAGAACTTGAACATACTTCGTCTAAAATTAATAACAATTTCTCTAGTTTATTTTGAAAAAATGACAGTGGGTTGCCCCTTACTTGAAAGTTTGAGTTTTGAAGAGGTTGACGGTGTAACTCATTTTAAATCCATGCTTCGAATTTACTAGAGTTTTTCTTCAAGGGCTCATTCGAGCATTAATATCTCCAAATTCAGTAATATATGTGGATTCATGTAATTATGAGTCATCTAAAAGCATGGTAAACCAAATGTTCACAATTTACAAGTGACTATGAATTTTGATTTGGTTTTGCTTTGTTTTTCCCATAGTTTCTAATTTGTTAATGTCAAGTTAACTTTTCACTATCATAGTTAAAAAATTTAATAGTCTTTCTATATTAATATTTTTGACCTCAATTCTATATTTCATATATATGTTATTTTTTTGTTGTTGATTTTTTTATAAATGTTTAAATTTTTCTTATATTCAAATAAAGACATTTTATAATCATTAAAATTCATATAGACTTAATATAAAGTGACTATGACTTATAATCATTGAAATTCCATATGTCATATTTGCGGGCTTTTACGGGAAGATGATTACTGTTTTCACGATCTCACGATGTTTCTCTTTTCACCGTCATAACCTACAACTTTTTCACTGCTCCAATGCGGTTGATGGATGATCACATCGTTTAACACAATCTATAGCGCGTGTTTCTTAACATAAAAATCTCAAACCTCTTTGGTAAGTATCTAATTTATTTAGTTTCTTTTGAATTTAAAGTTATCTTGATCTAATCTATGATTCTTTGTATATATACTAATTTAGTTTAGTTTCTTTTTTGATTTTTGTATCTTTATTTTTTGAAGTATATCAAAGTCTACCTGAGACAAATGGAAACGGACACAATTTCACCTTTACGAGAACGAGTTTTTTATCTAATAAATAGAGAAATAAATGCTACAGTGTTACATAGTTGTGTTTGATAAAAGATGTAAAGATGTATCAATAACTTTGTAATATCTGATACAATCGTAGTCTCATTGGCGCAATTTACATGGTCATCATATGGATCAATGGATATAATCGGGACATCTATGGAAGTTCTTGTCCTTTATATTTTAACAAAGAGACAATATAATCATCAGGTTATTTATTCTTATGTCCTACCTTATAAGATTTAAAGTTAAGTCTTCTACAAGTTTTATAGGTTTTCAGAACTTTAACATACTTTGTCTAAAATAAAAAACAATTTCTCTAGTTTATTTTGAAAAAATGACAATGGGTTGCCCCTTACTTGAAAGTTTGAGTTTTGAAGAGGTTGACGGTGTAACTCATTTTAAATCCATGCTTCGAATTTACTAGAATTTTTCTTCAAGGGCTCATTCGAGCATTAATAGCTCCAAATTCAGTAATATATGTGGATTCATGTAATTATGAGTCATCTAAAAGCATGGTAAACCAAATGTTCACAATTTACAAGTGATTATGAATTTTGATTTGGTTTTGCTTTGTTTTTCCCATAGTTTCTAATTTGTTAATGTCAAGTTAACTTTTCACTATCATAGTTAAAAAATTTAATAGTATTTCTATATTAATATTTTTTACCTCAATTCTATATTTCATATATATGTTATTTTTTTGTTGTTGATTGTTTTATAAATGTTTAAATTTTTCTTATATTCAAATAAAGACATTTTATAATCATTAAAATTCATATAGACTTAATATAAAGTGACTATGACTTATAATCATTTAAATTCCATATGTCATATTTGCGGGCTTTTACGGGAAGATGATTACTGTTTTCACGATCTCACGATGTTTCTCTTTTCACCGTCATAACCTACAACTTTTGCACTGCTCCAACGCGGTTGATGGATGATGACATCGTTTAACACAATCTACAGCGCGTGTTTCTTAACATAAAAATCTCAAACCTCTTTGGTAAGTATCTAATTTATTTAGTTTCTTTTGAATTTAATGTTCTCTTGGATATAATCTATGATTATTTGTATATATACTAATTTAGTTTAGTTTCTTTTTTGATTTTTGTATCTTTATTTTTTGAAGTATATCAAAGTCTACCTGAGACACATGGAAATGGACACAATTTCACCTTTACGAGAACGAGTTTTTTATCTAATAAATAGAGAAATAAATGCTACAGTGTTACATAGTTGTGTTTGATAAAAGATGTAAAGATGTATCAATAACTTTGTAATATCCGATACAATCGTAGTCTTATTGGCGCAATTTATATGGTCATCATATGGATCAATGGATATAATCTGGACATCTATGGAAGTTCTTGTCCTTTATATTTTATCAGAGAAACAAGATAATCTTCAGGTTGTTTATTCTTATGTCCTAACTTATAAGATTTAAAATTAAGTCTCCGATAAATTTTATAGGTTTTCAGAACTTTAACATACTTCGTCTAAAATTAATAACAATTTCTCTAGTTTATTTTGAAAAAATGACAGTGGGTTGCCCCTTACTTGAAAGTTTGAGTTTTGAAGAGGTTGACGGTGTAACTCATTTTAAATCCATGCTTCGAATTTACTAGAGTTTTTCTTCAAGGGCTCATTCGAGCATTAATAGCTCCAAATTCAGTAATATATGTGGATTCATGTAATTATGAGTCATCTAAAAGCATGGTAAACCAAATGTTCACAATTTACAAGTGACTAAGAATTTTGATTTGGTTTTGCTTTGTTTTTCCCATAGTTTCTAATTTGTTAATGTCAAGTTAACTTTTCACTATCATAGTTAAAAAATTTAATAGTCTTTCTATACTAATATTTTTTACCTCAATTCTATATTTCATATATATGTTATTTTTTTGTTGTTGATTGTTTTATAAATGTTTAAATTTTTCTTATATTCAAATAAAGACATTTTATAATCATTAAAATTCATATAGACTTAATATAAAGTGACTATGACTTATAATCATTTAAATTCCATATGTCATATTTATGGGATTTTACGGGAAGATGATTATTGTTTTCACGATCTCACGATGTTTCTCTTTTCACCGTTATAACCTACAACTTTTTCACTGCTCCAACGCGGTTGATGGATGATGACATCGTTTAACACAATATATAGCGCGTGTTTCTTAACATAAAAATCTCAAACCTCTTTGGTAAGTATCTAATTTATTTAGTTTCTTTTGAATTTAGAGTTCTCTTGGATCTAATCTATGATTCTTTGTATATATACTAATTTAGTTTAGTTTCTTTTCTGATTTTTGTATCTTTAATTTTAGAATTATATCAAAGTCTACCTGAGACACATGGAGATGAACACAATTTGACCCTTACGAGAACGAGTGTTTTATCTAATAAATAGATAAATAAATGCTACAGTGTTACATAGTTGTGTTTGATAAAAGATGTAAAGATGTATCAATAACTTTGTAATATCTGATACAATCGTAGTCTCATTGGCGACATTTATATGGTCATCATATGGATCAATGGATATAATCGGGACATCTATGGAAGTTCTTGTCCTTTATATTTTAACAAAGAGACAATATAATCATCAGGTTATTTATTCTTATGTCCTAACTTATAAGATTTAAAGTTAAGTCTCCTACAAGTTTTATAGGTTTTCAGAACTTTAACATACTTCGTCTAAAATTAATAACAATTTATCTAGTTTATTTTGAAAAAATGGCAGTGGGTTGCCCCTTACTTGAAAGTTTGAGTTTTGAAGAGGTTGACGGTGTAACTCATTTTAAATCCATGCTTCGAATTTACTAGAGTTTTTCTTCAAGGGCTCATTCGAGCATTAATAGCTCCAAATTCAGTAATATATGTGGATTCATGTAATTATGAGTCATCTAAAAGCATGGTGAACCAAATGTTCACAATTTACAAGTGACTATGAATTTTGATTTGGTTTTGCTTTGTTTTTCCCATAGTTTCTAATTTGTTAATGTCAAGTTAACTTTTCACTATCATAGTTAAAAAATTTAATAGTCTTTCTATATTAATATTTTTTACCTCAATTCTATATTTCATATATATGTTATTTTTTTGTTGTTGATTGTTTTATAAATGTTTAAATTTTTCTTATATTCAAATAAAGACATTTTATAATCATTAAAATTCATATAGACTTAATATAAAGTGACTATGACTTATAATCATTTAAATTCCATATGTCATATTTGTCGGCTTTTACGGGAAGATGATTACTGTTTTCACGATCTCACGATGTTTCTCTTTTCACCGTCATAACCTACAACTTTTGCACTGCTCCAATGCGGTTGATGGATGATGACATCGTTTAACACAATCTATAGCGCGTGTTTCTTAACATAAAAATCTCAAACCTCTTTGGTAAGTATCTAATTTATTTAGTTTCTTTTGAATTTAAAGTTATCTTGGATCTAATCTATGGTTATTTGTATATATACTATTTTATTTTAGTTTCTTTTTTGATTTTTGTATCTTTAATTTTTGAAGTATATCAAATTCTACTTGAGACACATGGAAATGGACACAATTTCACCTTTACGAGAACGAGTTTTTTATCTAATAAATAAATAAATAAATGCTACAGTGTTACATAGTTGTGTTTGATAAAAGTTGTATAGATGTATCAATAACTTTGTAATGTCCGATACAATCGTAGTCTTATTGGCGCAATTTATATGGTCATCATATGGATCAATGGATATAATCGGGACATCTATGGAAGTTCTTGTCCTTTATATTTTAACAGAGAAACAAGATAATCTTCAGGTTGTTTATTCTTATGTCCTAACTTATAAGATTTAAAATTAAGTCTCCGACAAATTTTATAGGTTTTGAGAACTTGAACATACTTCGTCTAAAATTAATAACAATTTCTCCAGTTTATTTTGAAAAAATGATAGTGGGTTGCCCCTTACTTGAAAGTTTGAGTTTTGAAGAGGTTGGTGGTGTAACTCATTTTAAATCCATGCTTCGAATTTACTAGAGTTTTTCTTCAAGGGCTCATTCGAGCATTAATAGCTCCAAATTCAGTAATATATGTGGATTCATGTAATAATGAGTCATCTAAAAGCATGGTGAACCAAATGTTCACAATTTACAAGTGACTATGAATTTTGATTTGGTTTTGCTTTGTTTTTTCCATAGTTTCTAATTTGTTAATGTCAAGTTAACTTTTCACTATCATAGTTAAAAAATTAAATAGCCTTTTTATATTAACATTTTTTACCTCAATTCTATATATATATATATATATATATATATATATATATATATATATATATATATATATATGTTATTTTTTTGTTGTTCATCGTTTTATAAATGTTTAAATTTTTTTTATATTCAAACAAAGACATTTTATAATCATTAAAATTAATATAGACTTAATATAAAGTGACTATGACTTATAATCATTTAAATTCCACATGTCATATTTGCGATCTTTTACGGGAAGATGATTACTGTTTTCACGATCTCACGATGTTTCTCTTTTCACTGTCATAACCTACAACTTTTTAACTGCTCCAACGCGGTTAATGGATGATGACATCGTTCAACATAATCTATAGCGCGTGTTTCTTAACATAAAAATCTCAAACCTCTTTGGTAAGTATCTAATTTATTTAGTTTCTTTTGAATTTAGAGTTCTCTTGGATATAATCTATGATTCTTTGTATATATACTAATTTAGTTTAGTTTCTTTTCAGATTTTCGTATCTTTAATTTTAGAAGTATATCAAAGTCTACCTGAGACACATGGAGATGGACACAATTTCACCTTTACGAGAACGAGTTTTTTATCTAATAAATAGAGAAATAAATGCTACAGTGTTACATAGTTGTGTTTGATAAAAGATGTAAAGTTATATCAATAACTTTGTAATATCCGATATAATCGTAATCTCATTGGCGCAATTTATATTGTCATCATATGGATCAATGGATATAACGGGACATCTATGGAAGTTCTTGTCCTTTATATTTTAACAGAGAAACAATATAATCTTCAGGTTGTTTATTCTTATGTCCTAACTAACAAGATTTAAAATTAAGTCTCCGACAAATTTTATAGGGTTTCAAGAATTTGAACATACTTCGTCTAAAATTAATAACAATTTCTCTAGTTTATTTTGAAAAAATGATAGTGGGTTGCCCCTTACTTGAAAGTTTGATTTTAAAGAGGTTGACGGTGTAACTCATTTTAAATTCATGCTTCGAATTTACTGGAGTTTTTCTTCAAGGGCTCATTTGAGCATTAATAGCTCCAAATTCAGTAATATACGTGGATTCATGTAATTATGAGTCATCTAAAAGCATGGTGAACCAAATGTTCACAATTTACGAGTGACTATGAATTTTGAATTGGTTTTGCTTTGTTTTTCCCATAGTTTCTAATTTGTTAATGTCAAGTTAACTTTTCACTATCATAGTTAAAAAATTAAATAGCCTTTTTATATTAATATTTTTTACCTCAATTCTATATTTCATATATATGTTTTTTTTGTTGATTGTTTTATAAATGTTTAAATTTTCTTATATTCAAATAAACACATTTTATAATCATTAAAATTCATATAGACTTAATATAAAGTGACTATGACTTATAATCATTTAAATTTCATATGTCATATTTTCGGGCTTTTACGGGAAGATGATTACTGTTTTCCCGATCTCACGATGTTTCTCTTTTCACCGTCATAACCTACAACTTTTGACCTGCTCCAACGCGGTTGATGGATGATGACATCATTTAACACAATCTATAGCACGTGTTTCTTAACATAAAAATCTCAAACCTCAGGGTAAGTGTCTAATTTATTTAGTTTCTTTTAAATTTAAAGTTAACTTGGATCTAATCTATGATTCTTTTTTGATTTTTGTATCTTTAATTTTTGAAGTATATCAAAGTCTACCTGAGACACATGGAAATGGACACAATTTCACCTTTACGAGAATGAGTTTTATATCTAATAAATAGAGAAATAAATGCTACAGTGTTACATAATTGTGTTTGATAAAAGATGTAAAGATGTATCAATAACTTTTGAATATCTGTTACAATCGTAGTCTCATTGGCGCAATTTATATGGTCATCATATGGATCAATGAATATAATCAGGACATCTATGGAAGTTCTTGTCCTTTATATTTTAACAGAGAAACAATATAATCTTCAGGTTGTTTATTCTTATGTCCTAACTTACAAGATTTAAAATTAAGTCTCCGACAAATTTTATAGGGTTTCAGAACTTGAACATACTTCGTCTAAAATTAATAACAATTTCTCTAGTTTATTTTGAAAAAATGATAGTGGGTTGCCCCTTACTTGAAAGTTTGAGTTTTAAAGAGGTTGACGGTGTAACTCATTTTAAATTCATGCTTCGAATTTACTAGAGTTTTTCTTCAAGGGCTCATTTGAGCATTAATAGCTCCAAATTCAGTAATATATGTGGATTCATGTAATTATGAGTCATCTAAAAGCATGGTGAACCAAATGTTCACAATTTACAAGTGACTATGAATTTTGATTTGGTTTTGCTTTGTTTTTCTCATAGTTTCTAATTTGTTAATGTCAAGTTAACTTTTCGCTATCATACTTAAAAAATTATATAGCCTTTTTATATTAATATTTTTTACCTCAATTCTATATTTCATATATATGTTTTTTTTTTTGTTGATTTTTTTATAAATGTTTAAATTTTTCTTATATTCAAATAAAGACATTTTATATTCATTAAAATTCATATAGACTTAATATAAAGTGACTATGACTTATAATCATTTAAATTCCACATGTCATATTTGCGATCTTTTACGGGAAGATGATTACTGTTTTCACGATCTCACGATGTTTCTCTTTTCACCGTCATAACCTACAACTTTTGCACTGCTCCAACGCGGTTGATGGATGATGACATCGTTTAACACAATCTATAGGGCGTGTTTCTTAACATAAAAATCTCAAACCTTTTTGGAAAGTATCTAATTTATATAGTTTCTTTTGAATTTAAAGTTATCTTGGATCTAATCTATGATTCTTTGTATAAATACTAATTTACTTTAGTTTCTTTTTTGATTTTTGTATCTTTAATTTTTGAAGTATATCAAAGTCTACCTGAGACAAATGGAAACGGACACAATTTCACCTTTACGAGAATGAGTTTTTTATCTAATATATAGAGAAGTAAATGCTACAGTGTTACATAGTTGTATTTGATAAAAGATATAAAGATGTATCAATAACTTTGTAATATTTGATACAATCGTAGTCTCATTGGCGCAATTTATATGGTCATCATATGGATCAATGGATATAATCGGGACATCTATGGAAGTTCTTGTCCTTTATATTTTAACAAAGAGACAATATAATCTTCAGGTTCTTTATTCTTATGTCCTAACTTATAAGATTTAAAATTAAGTCTCCGACAAATTTTATAGGTTTTCAGAACTTTAACATACTTCGTCTAAAATTAATAACAATTTCTCTAGTTTATTTTGAAAAAATGACAGTGGGTTGCCCCTTACTTGAAAGTTTGAGTTTTGAAGAGGTTGACGGTGTAACTCATTTTAAATTCATGCTTCGAATTTACTAGAGTTTTTCTTCAAGGGCTCATTTGAGAATTAATAGCTCCAAATTCAGTAATATATGTGGATTCATGTAATTACGAGTCATCTAAAAGCATGGTGAACCAAATGTTCACAATTTACAAGTGACTATGAATTTTGATTTTGTTTTGCTTTGTTTTTCTCATAGTTTCTAATTTGTTAATGTCAAGTTAACTTTTCGCTATCATACTTAAAAAATTATATAGCCTTTTTATATTAATATTTTTTACCTCAATTCTATATTTCATATATATGTTTTTTTTTTTGTTGATTTTTTTATAAATGTTTAAATTTTTATTATATTCAAATAAAGACATTTTATAATCATTAAAATTCATATAGACTTAATATAAAGTGACTATGACTTATAATCATTTAAGTTTCATATGTCATATTTTCGGGCTTTTACGAGAAGATGATTATTGTTTTCACGATCTCACGATGTTTCTCTTTTCACCGTCATAACCTACAACTTTTGCACTGCTCCAACGCGGTTGATGGATGATGACATCGTTTAACACAATCTATAGCGCATGTTTCTTAACATAAAAATCTCAAATCTTTTTGGTAAGTATCTAATTTATTTAGTTTCTTTTGAATTTAAAGTTATCTTGGATCTAATCTATGATTCTTTGTATAAATACTAATTTAGTTTAGTTTCTTTTTTGATTTTTGTATCTTTAATTTTTGAAGTATATCAAAGTCTACCTGAGACACATGGAAATGGACACAATTTCACCTTTAGGAGAACGAGTTTTTTATCTAATAAATAGAGAAATAAATGCTACAATGTTACATAGTTGTGTTTGATAAAAGATGTAAATATGTATCAATAACTTTGTAATATCTTATGCAATCGTAGTCTCATTGGCGACATTTATATGGTCATCATATGGATCAATGGATATAATCGGGACATCTATGGAAGTTCTTGTCCTTTATATTTTAACAAAGAGACAATATAATCTTCAGGTTGTTTATTCTTATGTCCTAACTTATAAGATATAAAATTAAGTCTCCGACAAATTTTATAGGTTTTCAGAACTTGAACATACTTCGTCTAAAATTAATAACAATTTCTCTAGTTTATTTTGAAAAAATGATAGTGGGTATCCCCTTACTTGAAAGTTTGAGTTTTGAAGAGGTTGGTGGTGTAACTCATTTTAAATCCATGCTTCGAATTTACTAGAGTTTTTCTCCAAGGGCTCATTCGAGCATTAATAGCTCCAAATTCAGTAATATATGTGGATTCATGTAATTATGAGTCATCTAAAAGCATGGTAAACCAAATGTTCACAATTTACAAGTGACTATGAATTTTGATTTGGTTTTGCTTTGTTTTACCCATAGTTTCTAATTTGTTAATGTCAAGTTAACTTTTCGCTATCATACTTAAAAAATTATATAGCCTTTCTATATTAATATTTTTTACCTCAATTCTATATTTCATATATATGTTATTTTTTTGTTGTTGATTGTTTTATAAATGTTTAAATTTTTCTTATATTCAAATAAAGACATTTTATAATCATTAAAATTCATATAGACTTAATATAAAGTGACTATGACTTATAATCATTTAAATTCCATATGTCATATTTGCGGGCTTTTACGGGAAGATGATTACTGTTTTCACGATCTCACGATGTTTCTCTTCTCACCGTCATAACCTACAACTTTTTCACTGCTCCAACGCGGTTGATGGATGATGACATCGTTTAACACAATCTATAGTGCGTGTTTCTTAACATAAAAATCTCAAACCTCTTTGATAAGTATCTATTTTATTTAGTTTCTTTTGAATTTAAAGTTATCTTGGATCTAATCTATGATTCTTTGTATAAATACTAATTTACTTTAGTTTCTTTTTTGATTTTTGTATCTTTAATTTTTGAAGTATATCAAAGTCTACCTGAGACAAATGGAAACGGACACAATTTCACCTTTACGAGAATGAGTTTTTTATCTAATATATAGAGAAGTAAATGCTACAGTGTTACATAGTTGTATTTGATAAAAGATATAAAGATGTATCAATAACTTTGTAATATCTGATACAATCGTAGTCTCATTGGCGCAATTTATATGGTCATCATATGGATCAATGGATATAATCGGGACATCTATGGAAGTTCTTGTCCTTTATATTTTAACAAAGAGACAATATAATCTTCAGGTTCTTTATTTTTATGTCCTAACTTATAAGATTTAAAATTAAGTCTCCGACAAATTTTATAGGTTTTCAGAACTTTAACATACTTCGTCTAAAATTAATAACAATTTCTCTAGTTTATTTTGAAAAAATGACAGTGGGTTGCCCCTTACTTGAAAGTTTGAGTTTTGAAGAGGTTGACGGCGTAACTCATTTTAAATACATGCTTCGAATTTACTAGAGTTTTTCTTCAAGGGCTCATTCGAGAATTAATAGCTCCAAATTCAGTAATATATGCGGATTCATGTAATTATGAGTCATCTAAAAGCATGGTAAACCAAATGTTCACAATTTACAAGTGACTATGAATTTTGATTTGGTTTTGCTTTGTTTTTCTTATAAGTTCTAATTTGTTAATGTCAAGTTAACTTTTTACTATCATAGTTAAAAAATTTAACAGTCGTTCTATATTAATATTTTTTACCTCAATTCTATATTTCATATATATGTTATTTTTTTGTTGTTGATTGTTTTATAAATGTTTAAATTTTTCTTATATTCAAATAAAGACATTTTATAATCATTAAAATTCATATAGACTTAATATAAAGTGACTATGACTTATAATCATTTAAATTCCATATGTCATATTTGCGGGCATTTACGGGAAGATGATTACTGTTTTCACGATCTCACGATGTTTTTCTTTTCACCGTCATAACCTACAACTTTTGCACTGCTCAAACGCGGTTGATGGATGATGACATAGTTTAACACAATCTATAGCGCGTGTTTCTTAACATAAAAATCTCAAACCTCTTTGGTAAGTATCTAATTTATTTAGTTTCTTTTGAATTTAAAGTTCTCTTTGATCTAATCTATGATTATTTGTATATATACTAATTTATTTTAGTTTCCTTTTTGATTTTTGTATCTTTAATTTTTGAAGTATATCAAAGTCTACTTGAGACACATGGAAATGGACACAATTTCACCTTTATGAGAACGAGTTTTTTATCTAATAAATAGAGAAATAAATGCTACAGTGTTACATAGTTGTGTTTGATAAAAGTTGTAAAGATGTATCAATAACTTTGTAATATCTGATACAATTGTAGTCTTATTGGCGCAATTTATATGGTCATCATATGGATCAATGGATATAATCGGGACATCTATGAAAGTTCTTGTGCTTTATATTTTAACAGAGAAACAACATAATCTTCAGGTTGTTTATTCCTATGTCCTAACTTATAAGATTTAAAATTAAGTCTCCGACGAATTTTATAGGTTTTCAGAACTTTAACATACTTCGTCTAAAATTAATAACAATTTCTCTAGTTTATTTTGAAAAAATGACAATGGGTTGCCCCTTACTTGAAAGTTTGAGTTTTGAAGATGTTGACGGTATAACTCATTTTAAATCCATGCTTCGAATTTACTAGAGTTTTTCTTTAAGGGCTCATTCGAGCATTAATAGCTCCAAATTCAGTAATATATGTGGATTCATGTAATTATGAGTCATCTAAAAGCATGGTAAACCAAATGTTCACAATTTACAAGTGACTATGAATTTTGATTTGGTTTTGCTTTGTTTTTCCCAAAGTTTCTAATTTGTTAATGTCAAGTTAACTTTTCACTATCATAGTTAAAAAATTAAATAGTCTTCTTATATTAATATTTTTTTACCTCAATTGCATATTTCATATTTTTATCTGTTATTTTTTGTTGGTTTGTTGTTGATTGTTTTATTAATATTTAATTTTTTTTTGTTGATTGTTTTATTAGTGTTTAAAAATTTCTTATATTGAAATAAAGACAATATATAATTATTAAAATTCATATAGTATTAATATAAAGTGAATATAATTTATAATTATTTATATTTCACATTTGTATCTGTTATTTTTGTAATTATATATATATATATATATATATATATATATATATATATATATATATATATATATATATATATATATATATATATATATATATTCAATTTTAAAAATTATATTAAATTAACTAATTCATTGCACATTTATTAATAAGAAAAATCTTATATACTAAATAGATAATTTATGTTTTTAAAACTTATGTCAACTCCATAAAGTAGCATGTAACAAAAACAAAATCAATTAAGAAAATTGTCTACAAAATACACATACTTTGTAAATAATTAAACAAATGCATAGTATGTACACTCTTTTGTTTATTAAATATTTATCACCATTTTTCTGTGTATTTTTAGTTTTCAAAAGCTGAAAAGTGAAAAGTAAAACATATAAAAGTTGTTTTGGTGTTTTTTTATAGTATTTATCACAAGTTTTGTGTGTGTATTTAGTTTTCAAAAATTAAAAAGTGAAAAGTAAGACGTACAAAAGTTGTTATTGGTGTTTTAAAGCACTAAGTGAAAAGAAAAGGATATTAAACTTAGTTTTTTTTTTTTAATATATTAAAAAGAATAGTTTTTGAAAATAATTTTTACAATCATATACTCAAATAGATTTAAAATTATATTAAGAAAATTTAAAACTCAAATAGATTTAAATTTTTTTTACAAATCATATACTCAAATAGATTTTTAAAACTAAATATAGATTTTTGAAAATTACATCTAACAAGTCATAAGAGTAATAGACTGCATGAAATTTAAGTATAAATAGTTAAGTCATATTAAAATTTTGGAAAAAAATAATCAAGTCACACATAAAAGATGAAAAAAATACTGATTTTCAAATGTGAGTAATTAAGTTACATATCGTTGAAATTAAAGTATGAGTAGTTTAATCACAATCGGTGAGTAGCTATGCCAAACATTGAATTTTCTTTATAAGAGCAATTGAATAAATTCAAAACATAGAATTTAAGCAAGTTATTTTCTCTTTTGATTCAAAAAGTGTCATATATTTGTTTAATAATTAATTCTAGATAAAACTAATTTTGGATCTATTTTATCTTCTTTTCCTAACAACTCTAATCTCCGATTTTTTTTATAGAAAATAGAAAACGCCAATTGGAATGAGAGAAGAGTCAATAGCTATTAAGGAAACTTAATAAAGGGTTAATAGCTATTTTCATCATTCTATTTGAGCGTAATTTAAAAAATCTCCATATAAAAATAAGTTTAGGTTTCTCTTAACTTATAAATATTACTGTGTTTTGGTTCCTCATTAAACTCACAACATTATGTCCAATCTCCTTCATTTTCGAACCTTTAGTTGTGCTAACAATAGTTGAGTTTAGTTGTGCTAACATTAGGACAATTTCGCCCGTCCTTTACCGCGACAAAGACATGCTCGGTTGGTTTCAAAAAGTTATGATCTTAGTACATTTCTTTACTTTATAGTGGTCCCAAAGTTTCGAATAACTGACACTGGATCGAAGAGAGAATAGTTCGAAAGAACGTGTGAGGAGGTTTTTTATGAAGTTTTCGATTGATGAATTTCGAACGTGTGAAGAGGCTTTTATGAAGTCTTTGATTTGTTGAATTTCGAATGTGTGAGGAGGCTGTTAAGAAGTCTTCGATTGATGAAGAGCAGAAGCAGCTTCGACCAGGCATAATGAACAAAGTGATGCTTCGATTGGTTGAAGAATCGAGGAACCACCTGTGTAGAAGGATCGAAGAACCACCTATTCATAAGAAAAGGAGATCGAAAATAACAACAACTGAGCTCGATTAGGCTGATTGGATATGAGAGGCCTCCAGAATCAATCAATGCAGATGGTGACTAAATCGAAGAAGCCTTGATGATGAAGCCTTGAGAAATTCGAATTGGAATTCAGAGCCATCGAAGAGAACAATGCTCTGATGAGGAAAGCCTGGAGCAATTCGAATTGGAATTCAGAGCCATCGAAGAGAACAATGCTCTGATGACAAAGCAGCTTCACGAAAAGAAGAATCTCAACACCTACCTCAACACCAAAAGAAAGCGTCCATGGGAAACCTATAAGTCTTAGGAGTTTAATTGTTATTTCTTTGTAAACTTTGATTCCATTTGAACTTACTAATAAAAAAGTCTTTGTTTTTGTTTTGGTTAAAAGTGTTTAAGTCCTACGAGGCCCTTGAAAACAATCCATAAACATGTCATGCATATCATTACATAAACAGGTATTTCAAGACAGGTTTCTTATCTTTTTATTTTTTATTTCAGCAAAAAGAAATGGCTCTTGAACAAACAGTTAAGGATCTTCAAGCACAAAACGCCCATTTTCAACAAATGTCCTGGCTCTAGCTAAGGGAAAAGAAGATATGAAAGCTCTTATCATCAAGGAGAAGACAAAGAAGGCAAAGAAACCAGCCGGTGTCTTGAATATGGGAAGAAGGTTCGGAGGACCGGCCAAGCGAGCTCTAGATTTTGCAACCCCGTCGGATGAGGGAGACAATCAGGAAGAAAAGCCCAAGGAAGGAGACAACAAACTAGGGTCTGATGAAGAAGAGGTAGACTATGCTGAAGAACAATATCCTCCTGCTGATGACAAGTATAAACAGCTGGAGGATTGTCTCAATGTTATGGAGACTCAGAGGGTACCCGGTTTAGATTTTGAAGAGTTAGGTCTGGTCTCAGGAGTGGTCATCCTGCAGAAGTTCAAGGTTCCTGTATTTGCTAAGTATGACGGGATTTCGTGTCCCGAGCTGCATCTAAGATCCTATGTCAGGAAGATTCAGCCACACACTACTAATAGGAATCTATGGGTGCATTTCTTCCAAGAAAGTAAATCAGGGACTCAATTAAATTGGTTCTATCAGCTGGAGGGAACCAACATCCGCAACTGGGAAGATTTGGCTGCTGCTTTCTATAGGAAGTACCAATATAATGCTGACCTCGCTCCAACCCATACACAATTGCAAAGTATGTTTATGGGTTCCAGCGAGGGTTTCAAAGATTACTCCGAGAAGTGGAGGGGTCTTGCGAGAAGAGTACAACCCCCTCTATCTGATAGAGAACTGGTAGACATGTTCTTGGAAATGTTGTCTGGTCCATTTTTCAACCATCTGATTGGAAGATCTTCAGCTAGGTTTACTGAGATGATATTGACTGGTGAGCAAGTGGAAGCGGGTATCAAGAGTGGTAAGATCCAGAGAGATGCATCCTCAAGTACAGTAAGGAAACCATTCTCTGGGAAGAAAGAAGTAATTGTTTCCTACGGTCATAGGAATCAAAGCAAGACTGAACACCGTCCAACAGTAGAGGCTGTGATGATTTCTAATCCTACATCAAACCAACAACAAAACAATCAGCACAGACCGGATGCGCCAAGAAGACAGTTTACCTGGATTAACATGTCTTTATCTAAGGTTTTGCCACACTTGTTGAAGTCTAATCTGGTCACCCTAATGAAGGTTCCTAAGAATCCCAATACTGCATCTCCCCGCTACAATCCAAATGCTCGATGTGCCTACCACTCTAACACTCCATGGAATTATACAAATGATTGTTGGGCTCTGAAGAACAAAGTGCAAGATCTCATTGAAGCAAAGGAGATTAAATTTGACCCTCCGGAAACCCCCAGTGTGATAACTGCACCGACACCCAAGCATGACCCGGGAGTCAGTGCTATTGATGTTGTTTTCGCTATGGAAGATGCTGATAGTAATTGCGACATGGACAATTGGATCTTCCCAACTATCAACGATGGACTCAAAAATTGGGAGGCCAAGGATTTTGTTCCTATTACTTTTATTCAAGATTAATTATCTTTTTGTTTTTTGGGATATATAATATTTGAACAATTGAAAATCTAAAGCCTTCTGTCTTACCCGAGGCACAATGGTCTATTTGTCAGGGTTATCACTTCTTCTTCATATGTCATTAATAAATTATTAGACATTTTGCATACAAATTTTACGCTCTCTGTCTTTCTTTTTTGCTTTTACTTTACCAAAATAAGCTATGCTCTCTTACGCACACCCACATATCAAACTGCAAATCCATATCCACTCTAGATCCCATTGATAACGATTATGCTATTTCCAATTGAGCCAGTTGAGACAGTAAACTTGGGTACTAAAGAGGATAAGAAGGAAGTCAAGATAGGTGCCAACTTGGAGCATAGTGTCAAGGAGCAGTTAATACAGATGATACATGATTATGTGGAGATCTTTGCTTGGTCATACGAAGACATGTCGGGGCTTGACACTGATATTGTGGTTCATCGTCTGCCAACAAAAGAAGACTTTCCTCCAGTGAAGCAAAAGGTTCGTCGTATGCGGCCAGATATGTCGAAAAAGATCAAGGTTGAAGTCATGAAAGAGTTCAACTCCAGTTTCTTAGCTGTTACTTATCATCCATAATGGGTTGCTAATGTTGTTCTGGTGCCCAAGAAGGACGGTAAAGTACGTATGTGTATGGATTACAAAGACCTCAATAGGGCAAGCCCCAATGATGACTTTCCGCTTCCCCATATTGATGTTCTGATTGACAACACTGCACAATATAAGGTATTCTCCTTCGTGGATGGATTCTCCAAATACAATCAGATCAAAATGGCGCCTGAAGATATGGAGAAAACAACCTTTGTCACGCAGTGGGGCACTTTCTGCTACAAAGTTATGTCATTTGGGTTAAAGAACAACGAGGAAACCTATCAGCGTGCCATGGTAGCTTTGTTTCTGATATGATCCATTACGAGAAAGAGGTATATGTTGATGATATGATATCCATGTCTCATACTGAAGAGGATCACCTTGATAACCTGCAAAAAACTGTTTGAAAGACTGAAAAAGTACAAGCTGAGACTGAACCCGAATAAGTGCACCTTTGGAGTAAGATCTGGTAAGCTCTTAGGCTTTGTTATCAGTGGCAAAGGTATTGAAGTAGACCCTGCAAAGGTTAAATCTATACAAGAAATGCCAACTCCCCACACTGAGAAGGAGGTTAGGGGATTCTTGGGACGTCTAAACTACATTGCCAGATTCATTTCCCATCTAACCACTACTTGTGAGTCAATCTTCAAATTACTGAAGAAAGATCAAGCAGTGAAGTGGAATAACGATTGTCAGATTGCCTTTGACAAAATAAAGTAATATCTTCAAGAGCCTCCAATTTTGATGTCTCCATTTGAAGGAAGACCTATGATTATGTACTTAACAGTGTTAGAGAATTCAATGGGGTGTGTGTTGGTGAGGCATGACGAGTCTGGTCGAAAAGAGCATGCAATATACTACCTTAGAAAAAAGTTTACCGACTGTGAAACAAGATACTCATTGCTCGAGAAAACTTGTTGCGCTTTGGCATGGGCTTCTCACCGACTAAGACAGTATATGTTGAATCATACTACCTTGTTGATATCTAAAATGGATCATATCAAATACATCTTCGAGAAGTTCGCTCTCTCCGGAATAATAGCAAGATGGAAAATGATCCTGACCAAATATGATATTCAATACACAACCCAGAAAGCAATTAAGGGAAGTGTACTAGTTGATCATTTGGCTCATCAGGTTGTGGATGATTACCAATCTATGAACTTTGAGTTCCCAGATGGGAACATCATGATAGTGACTGATTGTGAAGAACCTGGACCGGATGAAGGACCTGAAAAAGGATCCCGATGGACTATGGTTTTTGATGGAGCTTCCAACACGCTCGGAAATGGCATCGGTGATGTGATTATATCTCCCGAAGGTTGTCATACTCCTTTCACTGCCAGGCTATGTTTCAGCTGTACCAACAACATGGTTGAATATGGAGCATGCATTATGGGTCTCAAAGCTGCTATCGACTTGAGAATTAAATTCTTGAGTGTATTTGGAGGGTTGGCATTAGTGATCAGTAAAATAAAAGGAGAATGAGACACTAAGCATCCTAATCTCATCCCTTACCGGGAGCATGTGCTGAAATTAATTCCACACTTTGAAGAAGTTACCTTTGAGCATTTTCCACGAGAGGAAAATCAACTAGCGAATGCGCTAGTTACCATGTCATCCATGTTCAAGGTCAGGTGGGATAATGAAGCTCCTCGGATGAATGGATGAACCAACTTATTTTTATGAGGTTGATACTAAAGAAGTAGTGGAAAAACCTTAGTTCCATGAAGTCAAAAGATATCTCGAAGCCCAAGAGCATCCTGAAGGATCTTCAGTCAATGATAAGAAGTTCCTAAAAAGGTTCTCTACCAAGTTTTTCCTCAGTAACGTAATCCTCTACTAGCGCAACCACGATTCTACCTTGCTTCGGTGAGTGGATAAGAATGAAGAAGAGAAGATTATGGTAGATTTGCATAAAGGTACCTTTGGCACCCATTCCAGTGGGCACACAATGGCTAAAAAGATCCTACGGGAAGGATACTACTGGTCCACCATGGAAGCCGACTGTTATCAGCATTCCCGAATTTGTCACAAGTGCCAAATCTATGTTGATAAAGTACATGTGCCTCTGGTTCCACTGAACATCTAGACTGCTCCCTGGACTTTTGCAATGTCGGGCATTGACATGATTGGGGAGATTAGACCTACAGCCTCTAATGGACACCGCTTCATCCTGGTTGCCATTGATTACTTCACAAAGTGGGTCGAGGAAGCCTCATTTACTTGTTACCAAGAACATTATGGCCTAATTCATCAGACATAACCTTATCTATAGATATGGTATTCCATAAAGAATCATTACAGATAATGGTACCAATCTCAATAATACTATAATCACTGAGCTTCTTGCGCAATTCAAAATCCAACATTATAACTCTTCCCCCTACCAGCCAAAGATGAATGGCGCTGTAGAGGCTGCTAATAAAAGCATCAAGAAGATTATACAGAAGATGACGGTGACATATAAAGACTGGAACGAGATGTTACCATTTGCTCTTCATGGTTATCGTACCACAATGTGCACATCAACAGGGGCAACTCCTTTCTCTCTTGTATACAGCAAGAAAGTTTTCCTACCCATTGAAGTCCAGATCCCTTCCTTGAGAATCCTGAAAGATGCAGGGTTGAACAAAGACGGATGGGTTCAAACTCGACTGGACCAATTAAACCTGATTGACGAGAAGAGGCTCGCGGTTGCCTGTCATGGTCAGATGTACCAAAAACGTATGATTAAACCCTTTAACAAGAAGGTCAGACGTTAGATATATTAGGCTGCTGACTTAGTAATCAAACGTATTATCCTGCCGCAAGGTGATCCCAAGGGTAAATGGACTCCCACATACGAAGGGCCATTTATGATCAAGAACATATTTTCTGGTGGAGCTATGATCTTAACCACTATGGACGGTGACGACCTTATGCACCATATAAACGCGGACATAGTTAAAAGATACTATGCATGAACAAAGACCCTCTAGGTCGACTGGCCTAGGTAAAAATAAGGGCATCTCGGCGAACCAAACGGGTTCAGAAAAAAGTTAGGGATATATATATATATATATATGAAAAATTTGTACACCCGGAAAGTCGAAAACCTAAAAAGGCGGCTTGAACAAAAAAGGGTATCCTGGTGGACTGAAAACCCTAATGGACGGTCCAGGAAAAATTTAGGGATTTAAAGCGTATAACTATGTCCCGTTGGATCACCTTACAGACAATCTTTGGTAACATCTATCAAGCTCAAATGGTTCTAATTAATCCAGTTAGCTTCGGACAAGCAGCAAACAGATGAGACGTTCAAGACATAAAGGCAATAGTAGAATGGGAACCCAATGGGATTATTTCATAGTTGTTTTTCTTTGTATACTATTTTGTATAGTTTTCATTCTTACGACGACATTCTCTTATTAGGATGTCCGTCTCCTTGTACAAAAACGCCTATTATAGGCAAAACTTCTTCAAGTTAATACAAAACTATCTCTTTGAAAGTGCAAAACTTTTTGTTTTTACTTTTTTTCTGTTTTGTTTGCAAAAACGTCCAGTGATTATTTTCGAACATATGCATTTGAATGTGATTACCGTTTACAAATACGCGCATAAAAACAGAAAGACAGTTACTAATGACTTTAAGAAACAGGGCAATATCTAAAAGGCCATCAGCAAATCCCCGCAGATACTTCCTCCAGCAGGTATAGAGGCAGAGACATTTGATAACGAGAAATCATATCGTATAATTGCTACGTTTTTAGTCCGTTTTCATACTGCATTAATCCATTTAACTCCCGATTGTTCCGAGTTTTTATGTCTTTTCACAGGTACAACATGTCTCAAGTCAATTTAGTGGAAAAAGATCATATGAAGAAAGTTAACATGAAAACCAGAAGAAAAGGAACAATTCTGCAAAGTTCTGCAGTTTTTGATGTTGTGACGGTCATAACACCAAGGTGACTGGCGTAAGACGCTTAGCAGCGCGTTACGTTCATAAGTTATATGTGATCGACCTAATGTGTCTAACGGTATCTTAACTGCAAGTGCACATCCTATCGCGGTAGTAATAAAAAGATGTCGAACCCACTGGGACTTTGTAATCACTCTAGTGCTATAAAGGTCTGCTAGTTTAGCTAAGATGGATGTTGTCACATTTGGTTTTTAGAAGTTAAAGTAGAGGAAAACTAAATCGAACTAAGGAAATAATAATAATAAAGTGGTCGGTATTTAATATAGTGAACCTAAGCAGATTTAATCGAACCTAAGCATATAAAGATGTTTAACTTAAATGGTTATGTAGAAATTATCAGTTTAAAAACTCTTAACTCACACTCTCGTGGTCTTATCTCGGATTATACCCCTAAATCCCTATGCCTTCTCTCGCTAGCCCATAAGTGTTTAGAAAATACTCTTTGAAAACTTAATAAAGTCTAATTCGTTTTAAAGCACTCTCGCTCTATTTAAATCAAATGCCTAACTTTAGCTATCCGGTTAAAACCTCACACTCTCGTGGTCTTGATCCTAACCTATTCTACTTTTCTTACTCTCGTAACAAAAAGATTGATTTTAATTATAAAAAGTCACAGCCAGAAATTAAGTTAATTTGGATTTTAGCTTAGGAACAATTTAATCCATTCAATTACTATTATCACATCCCGACTCTAGAAATTTAGCTAGCCATGGTACTTGAAACTGACAGACAGGAAATATAATTGGAAAGCAGTGAAACATTCATGATAAATAAATAACAGTAATTGAACGTAAACAAATTGTACTTAAAATTAAATTAAATGCGATTAAAACCTGAATAATAATACTATTCCTCAAGCTCCCTCTTCCACAAGTCGGCAAGATTGGAACCTTCGGAATCGAAACTCGAAACAAAGTCTGAGGCTAAAAACAAATTCTAACTAAGATAGAAATTTCCTAATGTTGGAAATGGCTATTAAATGGTAAAAGGGAAATAAAAACAAGAACAGCAGGAAAAATGCAAACTGGGAAATGGTTCGTAAATTCGGCAGAGCTTCCACAAGAAATTTGTGAAAATAAAACTCTGTGTTCGTTCTTCATCAAAATCTATCGTATTTATAGAGGAGAAATTGATAGTTAAAAAAGACAAGAACGTGGGCTTTGCACTTCAGTTGTGAAGAAAAACCAAGAAGACTGGGCATTGGTGAGGTTGAGAGATTGTAGGAGTATCTGAAGACTCCTTTCTTTCCGTTGCCCACGTCTCCACTTCTTCACGTCACGTTCTTCATAAAGTTGGATTAAGCGTGTAACGGTCGCCACAAGTGTGTTATGGGCATTCTTCATGTAATAAGTGTGTTACGGTCATAACACCAAGGTGACGGGCGTAAGAAGCTTTGCAGCGCGTTACGTTCGTAAGTGATGTGTGACGACCGTCACATGGTTATTACATGAAGAATGCCCGTAACACACTTGTGGCGACCGTTACACGCTTAATCCAACTTTATGAAGAACGTGAGGTGAAGACTTGGAGACGTGGGCAACGAAAAGAAAGGAGTCTTCAGATACTCCTACAATCTCTCAACCTCACCAACACCCAGTCTTCCTGGTTTTTCTCCACAACTGAAGTACAAAGCCCACGTTCTTGTTTTTTTAACTGTCAATTTCTCCTCTATAAATACGAGAGATTTCGATGAAGAACGAACACAGAGTTTTATTTTCACAAATTTCTTGCGGAAGCTCTGCCGAATTTACGAACCATTTCCCAGTTTGCATTTTTCCTGTTGTTCTTGTTTTTGTTTCCCTTTTACCATTTAATAGCCATTTTCAACATTAGGAAATTGCTATCTTAGTTAGAATTTGTTTTTAGCCTCAGACTTTGTTTCGAGTTTCGATTCCGAAGGTTCCAATCTTGCCGACTTGTGGAAGAGGGAGCTTGAGGAATAGTATTATTATTCAGGTTTTAATCGCATTTAATTTAATTTTAAGTACAATTTGTTTACGTTCAGTTACTGTTATTTATTTATCATGAATGTTTCACTGCTTTCCAATTATATTTCCTGTTTGTCAGTTTCAAGTACCATGGCTAGCTAAATTTCTAGAGTCGGAATGTGATAATAGTAACTGAATGGATTAAATTGTTCCTAAGCTAAATTCCAAATTAACTTAATTTCTGGCTGTGACTTTTTATAATTAAAATCAATCTTTTTGTTACGAGAGTAAGAAAAGTAGAATAGGTTAGGATCAAGACCACGAGAGTGTGAGGTTTTAATCGGATACCTAAAGTTAGACATTTGATTTAAATACAGCGAGAGCGCTTTAAAACGAATTAGACTTTATTAAGTTTTCAAAGAGTATTTTCTAAACACTTATGGGCTAGCGAGATCAGGCATAAGGCTTTAGGGGTATAATCCGAGATAAGACCACGAGAGTGTGAGTTGAGGGTTTTTAAACTGATAATTTCTACATAACCATTTAAGTTAAACATCTTTATATGCTTAGGTTCGATTAAATCCGCTTAGGTTCACTATATTACATACCGACCGCTTTATTATTATTATTTCCTTATTTCGATTTAGTTTTCCTCTACTTTAACTTCTAAAAACCAAATGTGACAACATCCGCCTTAGCTAAACTAGCAGACCTTTATAGCACTAGATTGATTACAAAGTCCCTGTGGGTTCGACATCTTTTTATTACTACCGCGATAGGCTGTGCACTTGCAGTTAAGATACCGTTAGACACATTAGGTCGATCGCACATCATGTTTTTGGCGCCGTTACCAGGGACTTTGATTTAGTCACTAGTGCACTCATAAAGTAGCACTGTATAGACTAAGGAAACTATTTATTTTTCCCTCTGTTGTATGCCAAATAATCGCTCTCGAAGCGAGCCTTTGCATCTACAAATCAACGATATCGAGCGATATCTCAGAGTAAGACGCCAAATTCAAGAATACCGTGATCTCAACAATCTTCCTCCGACTAAGCTTCCTGATATCTCAATCCCTGAGTTAATTGAAGAATCGAAGATGGCTGACGCACCAACTCCACCTCGTCCTCTTAAGGATTACGCAGTTCCTTCTCAAGCGGAACCTCACAACAGCATTGCCGCTCCTACTATCGCTCGAAACGATTTCGAGCTGAAACCTTCGCTTCTATCTGCCGTTCAGCAGAACCAATTTTCTGGATCTCCTACTGACGACCCAAACTTGCATCTGTCAGTGTTTGTGCAGTACGCAGACACTGTAAAAGCGAGTGGTGTAAACCCCGAGGCGATTTGATTGCGCCTATTTCCTTTTTCTTTAAGAGACAGAGCTCGAGCATGGCTCCAATCTCTTCCTTCAAACTCAATCACCACATGGGATGAGTTGAAGAAGGTCTTTTTGGATAGATATTTCCCACCAAGCAAAACTGCTATGCTCAGAGCCAACATCAATGGTTTCAGACAAAAAGATAACGAATCAATTTTCGAAGCGTGGGAACACTATAAGGACATGATTAGACTCTGTCCTCATCATGGTTTAGAAGAATGGTTGATCATTCATACGTTCTATAACGGTCTCTTGTACAACACAAGATTGACTATAGACGCTGCTGCTGGTGGCGCATTGGTGGATAAACCGTATACTGAAGCAAATCAACTTATCGAAAGCATGGCTCAGAACCATTATCAATGGGGAAGCGAAGGAGCTAATATGGAAAAAAAACTCAAACAAAAGGTGGCATGGTTGAAGTGAATAGTCTGGATCAAGTCAACGCTAAAGTGGAAGCCCTTACCCAAAAGCTAGAAAATATTACCACCTCTCCCGCAGCTACCGTAGCTGCAGTAGCTCAAACTTGTGATCTATGTGGTCTTCAATCAAATCTTGCTCCAGAATGCCCACTTCTAACAGGAGTTCTAGCTGAACAAGCGAATTATGTACAGGGAAACCCTTATAGTAATACCTATAACCCTGGTTGGAAGAATCATCCTAAAAGTAACAATGCGTTGTACGCACCTGGACAAGATCCTGCCACGCCACCTGGCTATCCAAAAGCTATCCCAAATCACCCTAATAATGGACCTAATAATGGACCGAATACATCCAATGTCCCTAGGAAATCTAATCTTGAAATCATGATAGAACACTTCATTGCTTCTCAATCTCAGACTAATAAAGATGTTCTAAATCAGAATTTACATACTAATGAGCAGATTAAACAATTATCTAGTAAAGTTGACGCTTTAGCTACCCATAATAAGATGCTTGAAACTCAAATTTCACAGGTAGCTCAACAACAAGAACCTACTGCTGCCCCAGCTGGAATTTTCCCTGGTGAACCACAACCTAACCCAAAAGGACATGTTAACGCTGTGATACTGAGAAGTGGAAAAGAACTTGACGGACCTGTTGATCCAAGACTCGAAAATCCAGCCATAAACCAAAAGCAGAACAAGCCAACTGAAAATGAGAATGAACCAAAGGAAAAGGAAAATGAAAACCAAGAGGCAGTGGAGAAAGAGAAGCCTTATGTGCCTCCACCACCCTATAAACCACCGATTCCATACCCTCAGAGACTTACCAATTCCAAAACGATGGGCCAATTCAAGAAATTCGTTGAACTTTTGAAACAACTGAATATCACAATACCGTTTACAGAAGCTATCACTAAGATGCCCTCGTATGCTAAATTTCTCAAGGAAATCCTATCTAACAAGAAAAAGATAGAAGACAACGGAATAATTACACTTACTGCTGAGTGTAGCGCTATTATTTAAAACGATATGCCCCCTAAGTTAAAAGATCCAGGTAGTTTCTCTATACCTTGTAACATTGGAAAGTTTGTCATAGACAAAGCTCTATGCGACTTGGGAGCAAGTATCAGTGTCATACCCCTATCTATTTGCAAAAAGCTGGAGATGGGAGAACTTAGACCCACAAAAATGTCCGTTCAATTAGCTGACCGATCAGTTAAATACCCTGTAGGTATACTGGAAAACGTTCCAGTTAGAATATGTCAATTCTATATCCCAACCGATTTCATAATCATGGACATTACCGAGGACTCAGTTACTCCTATCATATTAGGAAGACCCTTCCTAGCCACAACTGGAGCTATAATTGACATAAAGAAGGGAAGACTAACATTCAAAGTTGGAGAGGAAAAAGTGGAATTCATCCTCACTCAATTCTTACAAGCACCAGCCATGAATGACACATGTTATCTAATCGACGTTATAGACGAGTGCGTAAGAGAGATAGAAGTAGAACATACCACATACTCTGAAATAATGAAAATCCAAACCCCTCTGATATTCGAAGATGACAATTGGCATGAACCATATCAAGATGATAGTCTAAGTGAAAGTCTAGTACTTACACCTGATCATATGCCATGTCCAAAGAAACCGGGTTTAGAATTAAAAACCTTACCCAGGAACCTAAGATACGAATTCCTAGATACCGAATGTACGCGACCAGTAATAGTCAATTCCAGTTTAGGAATGCTCGAAACTAAGAAACTTTTAGATGTCCTAAGAAAGTAACCGGCTGCATTAGGTTATAACATATCTGATTTTAAAGAAACATGTCCTTCAATTTGTATGCATCGTATTATGCTAGAAGAAGATTGCAAAACCTCTAGAGAACCTCAAAGAAGGATTAACCCAATCCTTAGCACTGTAGTCAGAGACGAAATTAAGAAGCTATTGGAAGCAGGAATCATATATCCAATCTCCGATAGTAAATGGGTTAGCTCAGTACACATCGTACCGAAGAAAGGAGGTATCACTATTGTGAAGAACGCAAAAGGAGAACCGATAACACAAAGAGTGGTTAATGGGCATAGAGTGTGCATTGATTATAGAAAACTAAACAAAGTTAATCGAAAATACCATTTTCCTCTACCTTTCATAGATCAAATGTTAGAGCGATTAGCCAAACATTCCTACTTCTGCTATCTAGATGGTTATTCCGGATTTTTCCAAATTCCTCTTCACCCTGATGATCAAGAGAAGACTACATTCACGTGTCCCTATGGAACATTCGCTTACAGACGAATGCCCTTCGGATTGTGCAATTCCCCAGCAACCTTTCAACAATGTATGATGTCAATCTTTGCAGATTTCATCGATAACATCATGGAAGTGTTCATGGACGACTTCTCTGTGTGCGGGCAAAGTTTTGAAGGATGCCTATCAAACCTAGAAAAGGTTTTAGAAAGATGTGTGAAAGTAAACCTCGTGCTTAACTGGGAAAAATTCCATTTCATGGTCAGAGAAGGAATCGTACTAGGACGTGTTATATCTAATAAGGGAATTGAAGTTGATAAATCTAAGATAGAAGTCATAAAAGAACTTCAACCAGCTAAGACCGTTTGAGAAATATGAAGTTTTTTAGGACACGCCAGTTTCTACCGACGATTTATCAAAGATTTCTCGAAGATCACTAAACCACTTACCGGTCTATTAATGAAAGACGTTGAGTTCATATTTGATGAAGATTGTCTTAAAGCGTTTGAAACTCTAAAATCAACCCTTATCACCGCACCAATCATGCAACCACCCGATTGGAGATTACCTTTTCAAATCATGTGCGATGCGAGTGACTACGTTGTAGGCGCAATTCTTGGACAAAGGAAGCACAAGAAACTTCACGCAATCTACTTTGCCAATAGAACGCTAGACTCAGCTCAAATGAACTATGCCACAACTGAGAAAGAGCTGTTAGCAGTTGTCTTTGCGCTTGACAAATTTCGTTCTTACATAGTAGGAGCGAAGATAATCATTTACACAGACCACATTGCTATCAGATATCTACTAACCAAGAAGGATGCAAAACCAAGACTCCTCAGATGGATCCTACTTTTGCAAGAGTTTGATCTAGAGATTAAGGATAAGAAAGGAACCGAAAACGTCGTAGCAGACCACTTGTCAAGATTAGAAGGTATAAAACCCAAACAAGTACCGATTAACGACGATTTTCCGTATGAACAGCTGATTAGATGCTCAAAGTTTCTGATATCCCCGACAAATCAAAAATTTTCAAACTACTTACCCATCATCTCAAAGAATCCTTTAGCCTGGTTCACAAGCTTTTTGGGTTTCCCAGCAGGATCTCATAAAAATCCCCAAGCGGATTACGGAGTTTCCCTTATTCAACAGAGTTTATTTCTCTAACAACAGAAATCCATCTCCCAGCATTTCAACTTCAACAAAATTTGAAGACTTACATTCTTAATCCCCAACAACAATCAGGGATTTATTTTCCCCAGTTCAACACACTGCAATAGAACAACTGATACGTTCACATATTGCATTCATACATCATTTTACAATAGATCGCAACAGAGCATCATGCAATTCATAGATCATGGCATCACATGAAACTGATTTTTCCTTTTCAAGTTAAATTCGCAGACAGCCAAATACTATCAACTTATGCATAGCAGGTCAAAGATTAATGCCCAAAACTAGACAGGGAAACTATCTACACAACCAAGTGGTATGAACTCCTGGAGCAAGACGGGTTTACCAATAAATACAGCAGGCCATGGATTAATGCCCGAAACCATACGAGGAAACTATCTATGTGACCAACAAAGTAAGTTCTAGATTAATGCATGAAACAAGACATGACAACTATCTGTAACCATCTGATTGTAGATTAATACCTGAAACCAGACAGGACAACTATCTACATGAGCAGATTAAAGATTAACTCCCAAAACCAGACAGGGAAACTATCTTTCTTTCTCTTAGGTCAGAGATTAATTTCTGAAACTAGACAGGGCAACTATCTCAATGACCAACCAAAGCAAGTTCCAGATTAATACTTGAAACAAGATAGGACAACTATCTGTGAACAACTAATTATAGATTAATACCTGAAACCAGATAGGTCAACTATCTACATGAGCAGATTGAAGATTAACTCCCGAAACCAGACGAGGAAACTATCTTTCTTTCTCTTAGGTAAGATATTAATTCCTAAAACCAGACAGGGCAACTATCTCAACGACCAATCAAAAGCAAGTTCCAGATTAATACCTGAAACAAGACAGGATAACTATCTGTGAACAACTGACTGTGGATCAATTCCCGAAACAAGACAGGGTAACTATCTACATGATCAAACGAAGAAATCTTACACGGGTTCCTTCTCATCATCTCCAGATGCGGCTTTATAAGGGCTCATCCTGAAGAAATCTTACACGGGTTCCTTCTCATCAATCTCCAGATGCAGCTTTACATGGGCTCATCCTGAAGCAATCTTACACGGGTTCCTTTTCATTAATCTCCAGATGCAGCTTTACATAGGCTCATCCTGAAGCAATCTTACACAAATTCCTTCTCATATATTTCTAGATGTAGTCTAACACGGGCTCATCCTGAATAAATCTTACATGGATTCCTTCTCAAATCTCCATATGCAATCTCGCACGGACTCATCCTAAAGCAGCCCTGCACAGGCTCCTTCTAATACATTTACAAGTAACAGTTGATTTCATTCTCCCCAGCAAGTTATTGTGAAGCCTGAATTTCATCCAGAAAATAGCTAACGTTCATCACTCCAATCCAGAGATAACTCCTCAGCAGAGTCGTGGACAACTAAAGTTCCTAGACTCTATTCCCAAGAGTTTTCCTCATGTGATATAACAATAGAAATCAATATTCCTCAGTGGAGTCCTCCCTAGAAAAGAGATACAGGAATCCCCACAAAGAGACTTCTTATGAAGTCAGCATCTACTCTGGATGGCATCCTTAAGCCCATCTCTGACAACTCTCAGTCATCTTCTCCAAATGGCATTTGTAAGCCCATTCCTGATATCATCAACCAACGGCATTAATTCATGCGAGTGAAAATTTATGGGAACTTTAGTGTTCAATCATCTTCCATCTTCAAATCACGAAATGCAGACGAGCCAATCTAAATCCTCATGTTTAAGAAGATTGAACTGGGGCAGCTGTTGTACCCCAAAATTTTACCTCCCATTCTACGCAAGATATGCTCATTAGGATCCTCAATTGCTCAAGGTTGAACAAGACTGGATCAGATAAATTCTCCTCATAAGCATTGGATTTCCTACTAGGGTTACACAAGTTTTGAATAACTTCCACTGGATCGAAGAGAGAATAGTTTGAAAGAACGTGTGAGGAGGTTTTTTATGAAGTTTTCGATTAATTAATTTCGAACGTGTGAGGAGGCTTTTATGAAGTCTTCAATTTGTTGAATTTTGAATGTGTGAGGAGGCTGTTAAGAAGTCTTTGATTGATATAGAGCAGAAGCAGCTTTGACCAGGAATAATGAACAAAGTGATGCTTCGATTGGTATAAGGATCGAAGAACCACCTGTGTATAAGGATCGAAGAACCACCTATGCAGAAGAAAAGGAGATCGAAAAGAACATGAACTGAGTTCGATTAGGCTGATTGGATATAAGAGGCTTCCAAAATAAATCAATGCAGATGGTGAATAAATCAAAGAAGCCCTGATGATGAAGCCTTGAGAAATATGAATTGGAATTCAGAGCCATCGAAGAGAACAATGCTCTAATGAGGAAAGCCTTGAGCAATTCGAATTGGAATTCAGAGCCATCGAAGAGAACAATGCTCTTATGAGCAAAGCTCTGAGCAATTCGAATTGGAATACAGATCCATCAAAGAGAACAATGCTCTAATATGGAAAGCTCTGAGCAATTCGAGTTGGAATTCAGAGCCATTAAAGAGAACAATGTTTGAGAGCTTGTCAAAAGAATCAATCAACACATATAGTGACTAAATCTAAGAAGCTCTAATGAGGAAAGCTCTGAGCAATTCAAATTAGTGCAAGGAGCCAACCATAACCTATCCAGGTTCAATCAAAACCCAAAAGGGTAGAAAATCACCCAAAAAAAAGGCAACCTTTTAAGGCTTTCGATTCTGCCTTCAAAGCCATGGTTAATGGCTGATTCTTGCCATATTTGTTCACCATCACACTCCTATAAGTACAAGACTAAATCAGAAGTAACGGGGGATCACATACTGCATCGCACAGGACACATTTCCTATTGAAGTTTCACACACACTGCCTCATAAAGCCACACCAAAAATCTCAAAATCTTCATAAAGTGATCCAAAATCGAAGCAACCTTTTCAGGCTTCTTCAATCTCAAACAAGCGCTCCACTCACTCCCTGAAGGTTCCAGGAGACGTTTCCAAGCACTAGGTAGGTCCAACGCATGCAGGAGCATTACTCACATAATCTCTCTTTTGGTAATTTGCTTTCGATCTCAAACAATCTAAGTACGCAATTTTAAATTCATAATAATCCTACATTCATGTTATTGCTGATGTTTGTGATTGTTTCCATGTGTTACATACAAGTTTAAGTGCAGGGATGAGATCGTGTCATTGCTAGGGAATGATCTGTATCTTCCTTTGAATCTCATGATTCATGATGTTTCAAGACTAAATAGCTTTCGATTCAGACTCAGGGGGTTTCAAATTAGGATGATGGAGCCACAAGCTGTCGAGTCCAAGACCAGATTCGACCCAAGTCTGGAATTTTTGTTTTGCTTTTCTAATGAATTTCCTGTAGATCCAGTGTTCCCAAATCGAAGGAGTATGTCATACACCATCATTCCCTTGCTGCCAGATGCCGGCCAAACCAGAGCCAATGCCCCCAAACGTGCAATCCATCATGCACCTTCGACCAGCTTCTTCATTGGATCGAAAGACAGCTTAGGCCTCTTTTCGGTCCGGGCCTGCATCCTACAAGTTGCACCTTTTTCTTTCTTTACCGCCTAATCCATTTATTTTTCCTCTTTTATTATTTTTTTCCTTCTAATTTTAACCAACATAAATTCAGATAAAAAATCACAAAAAATTAGATTTTAGTTTTTTTTATTAAGATTACTTTTGTCAATTAATTAATTATTTATCTTAACATTTTCTTAAAACTAAAATTAAGTAGAATTAGATTTTATTCTCAAAATAAAATAAAACACAAAAAAATATTTCTTTTTCTTTAGGATTTAGACGTCTTTTCTAACTCACGAACGTTTTTTATTTTAGCATTCCCATTTTCATATTAATGTATCTGCTTATGGGATGTAATAGAATTAACTAGGACTCTTTTACCGCTTTTCTTTATTTTCTCCAAGTTTTTGGACATATAATTAATCCCCGAAGCCGTGTAATAGCTTAGGATTTATCTTTCTGCATTTTAATTTCCTGCAAACTATTAACTGCTTAGATGTATGCTAATTAGGATTGAATGACAAGAATTAAAATCAAACATTAGTAAAACTTAACACAAGACTAAATAACTACGTACAACACAATTGCACATGCGCACCTCTAGGGTACCCCACTTTGTTGCCTTCAGAAAACAGTCACAACTTTAGAAACATGAGAGATTTTAGTGGCTATCCTCCGGTTAAAGATCATAAGTCCCTCGATGACCCTCTCGATGTTTCCTCGATAAAGTGATCTGAAAACCCTAGGGTAGTTACTAAGGTCTCTTGCCCAGTTTCCTTTGTGACTATAAACATCCCTTCGAGTGTCCCTCAAAAATCCAACGATAGGGCTACCTACTCACTAATAGTAGAATAGCACTGTCTAAAGAAAAGAGGAAAAGAACGACCCTTTTGAGTAAAAGTAGATAGCTATTAGATGCTTGATCAAACAAACTTTTACACTTACACAAAACAACTTTCAAAAAAATTTCAAATGTTTTATCAACACTCTTGAGGACTGATACAAGAGTTATCATAAAGAAAATCTCCTTACTATTGGCATTTCAAAATACTTTTCAAAAACATACAAAAGCACAAGGTATTTCAAAAATGAGCTAAGCATCTAAGAGGCCGTAGATAACTACGAACGGAAAGGGTGCTAACACCTTCCCTTTCCATAATCTACCCCCTTACTCATAAATAATCTCGAAAGGTCTTTTTCTGTTCTTTTTACCCTTTCCTTTGTTGGATAAAAGAAAATTCGGTGGCGACTCTTGCTTACTGCAACATTTGCAAACACAAACACAAAACCAGTATAACAGTCGATTCTGCCACCATATCACAGTCATAAATGGGTTGAACACAATGTTGAATAGATTCTAAGAAAGGTTTTAAGGTTTAATGTTAATAATTTAAGTGAAGGTAGTGATGATGATGTTAGTGAAGTTTCCTTTGCCTCTTTTATATCCTAATTTTTACCCCTAATTAAGTTCCCACCTATTATCATTTGCATTTCATCAAGACCATAAGCATGGTATCCTCCTAACATTTAGGGTTTGTCTTTTGAGGGAGATCACCAAGAACCCTTGTGTTTCTTTTTGCCTTTTATACTTTATGCTTTACTAACCCTTATTTAAAATGAAAAATTATGTCTTTCTTTGTTTTCTTTTGTGCAAGGTAGGGTTTTCCAATCAAAGGATCAAGTGAAGTTTCTAAATTAGGGTTTTGGTTCTCAAACTCAAGGATTGGCCAAAAATTCGCCAACAATATTTTTTTCTTCAAGGCATGATCTATGATCTTAGGTCATATTCATGTCAAGCTTCATTCAACATCATTTAGCCAAGTGAAGTTCAAGTTTGGTGCATGTTTTCAAGTTGAATCAAGTTGGGGTGCATGTGTTTATTTCAATACCATTTTTCTTTCAAATTATCAAGTTATCATCAAAGTTCTTCAAAGGACATTCAATTTTCCTTCATTTTATGTCCAAGTAATTATCATTGAGCCTTTGGATTCAAGAAAAGTCAAGTTGGTCCATGGTTGTTTGACCTAAAACCAATAATGACATGCTATTAGGTCCAAACCACATAAATTTTTCATTTCTCAATATTTTTTAGGCCTTCTTTGAGCCAAATTATCCTTTTGATGTCCTCTACAAATTTGCTTCAAGGATCAAATTCCAATTCAACCTCTAAGACCATTTTAGAAATTTTCAAAGGCCATTTGTGCACAAAACTAGGTTCTTGACCAGGTCGACCTAATGCCTAACCTATAATTTTAGGTCATGACCTCAACTTCTCAAGCATGCCATTTTGAGCTTAAGAATCCTTTTGAGTTAGTTAGTTTTGTATTGTATTCCTTTCCATGAAAGGATCATTTGGCTCAAGGAAAATCTCAAAATACACGAGTAGATTGTATTTTTCCTAAGCATGAACATGGTGTCATGAACTATGTTTTCAACTGTGACCTATAATTATTAATCATGTGCAAATCAACTTGGGACCACCCAAATCATGTGCAAACTTTCTCCTTACCACAAAACGTGTTTCACCATAATGCAAAACAACCTGAAGAGCATCAAATTTCACATATTTCGTGCCATTTGTCACGCGGTTTGGATCTATAAAATTCTTAGCTTAGTTCACACAATTTAGATCCAATCTCACACGTACCATGAGCTCATTCACTCTCCTATAAATATAGGAAGCTTTTGCCTTCATTTGCAAGCATTGGAAGCCACAAAAACTCTAAAAATTTTGCTCATGAAACGTCTCCAAAACCAGAAAACCTAAACTCATTTTCTCTTCATTTCAATTCCAAATATCTACCCAGAAACATTCATCGGTATCACCTGAAGGTGTTTGAACATTTAAAGAAGCTTGAAGCTCTTGCAAGTACCAACTCGATTCCACAATTTTCAGACTTGAAGCTTCACTTCGAAAAGGTAGTTACGAGTAAAATCCTTAAGCAAACAAGTCACCACTCTCTTAGTTTTGCTTCACTAATTATCAAAAGTACCCACTCACCATTCATTTATAGTTTATATTAGTCATTTTAGTTTTTTTATCCTAAAGTTACTAATCACTAAAATTACTTCTCTCAATAGAGTAACTCAGAAACATACCTTATTCTCATTCAAGAAGTAGATAAGAACCTTTGAATACTTCATAGATAATATATTCTCTTTGTTATAGGACACAAGAGAAAATCATATATATCTTTCTATCCACCAGGACACTCACCTTGCGTTGAACCAAATAGATCCATAGAACAGTTTCTAGAGCTTTTGCAACTGTCTGATGTTGCATCTTCTGGTGTGACATCTTGACTTCTTCTTTCATGAGAACTAAGTAACAGGATAAACAATTAAATATTTGTGAAATCCACAAATAGAAATGGTTCTTAAATCCTTATAGGAACTTCAAACATCTCATTAGAGACATAACACTCTTCCTTGATGACGTATACCTTTAGACCTTGATCACACAACTGAATCATGTTTATCATAATAGTCATCAGTCCTTTAGTAATAAGACAAACCAATTACCAAAACTTAGAGAATCCATCCTGAATTCTTTAGTTATCCAATGTCCTTAAACTTCCTTTTTAGCATCACCAAAAAAGTAACAGTTGATTAGAATGAGACTTAAACAAACCACCAGAACCCCTTTTATTGTAGTTAAGTGTTTGGAAATGTTAGTGTCAAAATACCAATCATCTTAGTAAGAGATTTAAGAAAGGAATGAGAGATAAGGTATGTACCTTACCAGTCTTGCCTTATAGGTATGTACTTTACCAATCATCTTAGTTAGAGATTTAAGAAAGACATTATTAACCAGTCTTGTGTTATAGGTATGTAGCATACCATCCATTTTAGTCTTCTTTTTGAAGACCCACTTGTATCCTATAGGCTTAACTCCTATAGGAGGCTCTACCAAGGTCCAAACTTGGTTTGTATACATGGAATCAATTTCAGATTTCATGGTTTCTAGCCACTTCTCAGACTTAGAACCAATTATGGCCTCTTGGTAGGTCACAGGCTCATGTTGATCCATGAGTAATACATCACCTTGATCACTTATGAGATATCCATATCTATCATGTTGGTGACGTATCCTGTTTGACCTATGTGGTCTTGTTCTACTTGAGCAGGTTGCTCTTTCACAACTACTTGTGTTTTCTGCTCTAATTTCTCCATAGGTGTATCAATGCTTTGTGATTCTTGAATTTCTTCAAGCTCTATTTTCCTTCCACTGATTCCTTTGGAAATAAAATCTGTTTCCAAGAAAACTCCAATTTGAGCGACAAACACTTCTCCCTCTGAAGGATTGTAGAAGTAATATCCTCTTGTTTCTTTAGGATACCTATAATAATCATTTGTCAGAGTTGGGCTCAAGCTTAGTTGAGATTTTCCATTTCACATGAACTTCGCAACCCCAAATCTTCATGTAAGACATATGTGGTTTCTTACCACTACATATCTCATATGGTGTCTTCTCAACCTTTTGGATGGAACACAATTAAGTGTGTAAGCTGCTCTCGATAGTGCATGTCCCCAAAAGGAGTTTGGAAGATCGGCGTGACTCATTATGGATCGAACCATGTCTAACAAGGTTCTATTTCTTATCTCAGATACACCATTCTATTATAGTGTTCTAGAGGATTAAGTTGGTATAGAATCCCATATTTTGTTAGATGGTCATCAAAATATAGTCTTAAATATTCACTGCCTCGATCTGATCGAAGAACTTTAATATTCTTACCTACTTGATTTTGTACTTCATTCTTGAATTCCTTGAACTTTTCAAAGGTTTCAGATTTGTGTTTCATTAAATAAACATACCATATCTACTGAAATCATCAGTAAATATGATGAAGTATTGAAAATCTCCTCTGGCTGGTATGTTCAGTGGTCCACATACATCAATATGTATGAGGGCCAAAATATCATTAGCCCTTTCACATTTTCTTGTGAATAGGGACTTTGTCATCTTTCCAATAAAACAATATATGCATGTCTCATATGATTCATAATCAAAAGAGTCCAAGAGTCCATCTTTATGGAGTTTGGAAATGTGTTTCTCATTTATGTGTCCTTGTTGCACCCCAAAATTTTCCCTCTCATTTTACTCAACACATGCTCATTAAGGTCCTCAATTTGCCCAAGGATGCTTAAGGATTGACCAGACAAACTCTCTCCTAAAGCAATGAACCTCTAGCTAGGGTTTCCATTTTCATCAAGATGGGTGAGCTCCAAAGGGCTCATATGCTCTCCATAGTCCTAACATGTTCTCAAGACCCTCCATGTCAAATTTCAAGCCTTGCACAAGAAGTTTTCTTAAGTCAACTGCTCAAATGCCTGAAAATCAATTGTGCTAGGTAAAAAGTCAATTGTGACCCACATAAAGTTAAACTTCAAGATTTTTTTTCAGCATCAACATTTTGAAGTGATATCCATCATTTGATAAAGGGTTGATCATGATTTCACAAAGAATGCTCCTAATTCATCAAAACTCAAAAGTTGCTAAATTAGGGTTTCTTAGGAAATGTCAACCAAATTTTGACCAGGCATAACGTTCTCATACTTTATCAGAAATTTCTCATCCAAGGATCATTTTGAATAGAATCCAATTTCCTACAACTCATCTTCAGCCCTCAAGTTCAGAAAATGCATTCATGGAAAGATATGAATTTCTACATTATAGGTCCTTTTGAAAAGTCAACAAAAACACCTTTTGGGTCAAAGCTTCTTACATGAACATGGAAGACCCAATTAAGATGAAACCAAAAGGTTTGTTTAGGAGACATCCTAAGCTTTCTAAAAAGTCCAAGAACACCTATCTAGGGTTAAAATTGGAAGAGATATGTATTGTCAAAGTTGGCCATTTTTGGAAAATTGCCAAAAGTCAAATGTGCTTAAAAGTGCATTTTTTGTCAAATGGGCCTAGCTTTTCATGATTGTATCTTGTTGAAGACATGGTCCACGACCCAAATCAGCATCCATATATTATTTTCTCTATTTATTTATTTTATTTTGATTTTTATATATTAAAAGTTAAATTAAATCAAATAAATTGCAAAAAATTTAAAAGATTGATTTTTGATCTGATTTTTGTAGGAATCATAATCTAATCAAGCTAGCCTAATCAGTCAGAGAAAATGATCAAGCAAGAATGTCAAATCAAGGCAAATTGAGGAAAAAATAGCATGATTAGGATGGTTTTGGAAAGATATCATATAGAAAACAAATCAAATCCAATCTTCATGATTCAAAGAAGATTGAATATGTTTTTGTTGCCCTAATTCATCACACTACATATATAGAACATACACAAGCCAAAAGGACGAGGATTGCAGCCGTGAGAGCTGAAGAACAAAACTCAAATTTTGGCAAAAAAGTGGTAGATCATTTTCTCACATAGAGGGTGATTCAAAACATTCCAAAGCTTCTAAACGATTCCTGGACCTCTCCTGGAGCTAACACGATCAATTGCAAGCATTCCCAAGTCCACAATTCTCCCATAGCCTTCACACAGTTTGCTCTTTGTTTCAAAATTGATTACCAAAATTCTTGCATAATAAGCATATTCTAATGGTGTATTTGTGATTATTGACATATTTACAATATGCTTGAATGATTTAATTGGCGTTTTGATGCATATATTGATGATTGCCATGGCTAGGGTTTAAGAAGTCGTTTTAGGGCTTCTCCGTACAAGTAAAATTAGGGCAAGAAAAGGATACTATGATGCTCGTGTGATCAAGATGAATTGATCCATGTACTTACCTTTAATTTATCATGCATTTTTTGGATTTTTGAAGCTTGCAGGGATATGGCTATGGAGTTCTGTCTGTAGGTAAAAGGTATTGGCCTAAGACGATGGATAGGGAAGAAGACAATGACTTATCACCACCCCACTGGTCCATTTGAATGATCACGCGCGTTTTTTATTTTATTCAGTCTATCCACCTTTCCACATCTTTATTTACAGTCAAAATAATTATGTATCTGCGAAAGCCTTGTAATAGCCAGGACTTTAATTTCTCGCATTTTAATTTCCATAAACTCTAAGTTGTTAGATGTATATTAATAGGATTGTATGGAAAGACAAATTGCAATTAATACAGTAGAAAACCCTAAATGTGCAAAGATAAATAAACTGGAAAAAAAACACACTTGCACATGCTCACCCCTAAGGTTTACTCCACTCCGGTTGCCTTCGGTAAACGGTCATAAAGTATAGGGAATGTTAGTGGTCATTCTCTAGTCCCAAAAGATCTAAAATGACCCATTTGGATGTTGCCTTGAAAAAAGATCTTTAAGGCTTTAGGATGATTACTAAAATTTCCTAACATTGCTTTTGTGATCGTACTTGTCCCTTCGAACGTCCCTTAAAACTCCAACGACTGTGCTACCCATTCCTTAATAATAGGATAGCGTTGTCTAAAGGAAAACGAACAGACTTTTTTCGAGTAGGTAGATTAGTTCCTAGGTACTTGCTTAAACAAAATTTTTCACACAAACACTTTTTAAAAACAGTTTTCTAAACAACTTCGTCACACTCTTGCGGACAGAAACAAGGTTTATCACGAAGTAAAACAAAACTTTTCAAAAAAGCACACAAAAGCAATTTGAAAAATGAGAAAGTACCTAAGAGCCCATGGAAAACCATGAATATAAAGGGTGATAACACCTTCCCTTTCTATAATCTACCCCCTGTACTCAGAAACATCTCAAAAAAGGTTTTTTCTGTTCTTTTTCCTTTTCCATTGTTGGATGAAATAAAATTCGATGGCGACTCTTGCTTACCGCGACATTTACAAATAAAAAATGAAAACCAGTATTAACAATCGATTCTGCCACCGTATCACAGAACTGGCGACTCTGTTGGGGACATTAAATAAGTGGGGTAAACCTTAGGATGTAGGTCACTTTTAAAATTGCTTTCTTGTTTGTTTTGCCTGCTTTATATTCAAGGGTTTTATTTGGGTATTATTGAAGATCCTACACCCAGATCGGGGAACACCTTTTAGGTAAGTAGCAATAAACTGTGAGGGAACTATGCGGGGTATACCGACACGGTTGAAGTAGTAGCTACATTAATGTGGCACTTTGGTTGGTACCGGTAACCCTTGACTCAATTAGGGAGAGTACGGGGCCTCCGCGTGGTGTCGTGAAGCATCAACTGGCCTTAGAACCTTTAATTGCACAACTTGGCTAGTAGGACTTAGAGAGATGGTCGGCTTTGGTGTATTCCTAAGGTCGACAGATACTCGATGCTACACTCATTGAGGTTTGACTCTTGAGTTTTGTTTGGTTGCGAGTCAATCTCCTATTGAACTAAGCTAGGGAAAAGATCGATGATATTGAGATCCCTTAGAACCCGATAACTATTTATAGGACAGGTTGAACCAATCCAACTTCAAGAGGGTATGACCTTAAAACTCATGCATGCCTTAAACCTAAGGACTTGATGTGACTTGCTTGTTGTTTGCTATACATGTGATTTTCTATCGTAATCATGACATCATAAGCATGGCATATTATAACTAACCATTTCAAGGATTACCTAGGGCTCATTTTTGCTTTGTTTTGTAGGAAATGGCATCCGCCCGTAGGAACACTATATAGATTAAACTTGTGAAAGTTTCTCTCCAACTAAAGGACCTGGAATTAAGGGTTCCTGAAAGATCTCTATTCACTAAAAAGCATGGTCGGTTGCTCAACTTGGTCACTGTAAAACCTGATGAAGAATTGTTAAAAGTGTTATTTCAGTTCTTTGATCCTGTGCACCATTGTTTCACCTTCCCGGATTACCAACTAGTACCTACTATGGAGGAATTTTATCAGTTTTTAGGGGTACCTATTCTTTATCAATTACCTTTCAACAGTACGGAAGAACATCCAAAGCCTGAAGAGATTGCTAGAACCCTGCCCTTACAACGGTCTGACGTAGTGACAAGTTGGGAGACTAGAGGAAGTGTCCAAGGAATCCCAGTTAAGTTTCTATTCGAGAAGGCTTACCATTTTTGGGATACCCTGAATTTACAAGCTTTCGAAGAGGTGCTGGAACTTCTCGTTTACAGGATGGTACTTTTCCCTAATGCGAATCAACTCGTAGACGTGAACACTATTAATGTTTTTCTGTCTCATAATCTGGTGCCTACATTACTCAGGGATATTCTATACTTTCTGCATGCTCGCACTCTAAAGAGAAGGGGTACCCTCCTGTGTTGCACTCCTCTTTTGGCTAGGTGGTTTATTTCGCACCTACCCAGGTTTGTTTTGAAGAATGAACAGGGTTTGAAATGGTCTTGTAGGATGATGTCCCTTACACATTCAGACATTCATTAGTGTTCACGGTTCTCGAAAGATGTTACCATCATCGATCGCTATGGTGAATTCACTAATGTCCCTCTCTTAGGCATTAGGGGAGGAATCACTTACAACCCTTGTTTGGCACTGCGTCAGTTTGGTTATCCGAGAAGAGATGGTCCTTATGATACGCTTATCCAAGAAATCACCTTCAACTATGAGAATGATGCTCAGGGATACCGCAAAAGGTTCATAAAAGCTTGGGGAATGGTGCATAAAATTGATAGCAAGATGCTAGAGCACAAGAATTCCATTCCTCTTGAGGCTTATTTCTGATGGGTACGAGCTCGCGCCCAAAGTCTTATGATGCCTTACCCTGATGTCCTACCAATAACTGTGGAACCAGTTATTGAAGGAGATACTACTTCCCTTGGTCATCATCCTGACATGTCAACTGACCATGAAGAGTTACAGAAGTCCTGGGTTTAACTCAAATAGGAGCGGGACACATTTAAAGCTTAGTTCTATGCCAGCGAGAAGAAAGTCCTGGAGCTACTAGGCTACTTCATGAATAAAGGAACATAAACGCTTACATTGCACCAAAGAGGATGCTCTCTTGGGAGACCTAGTTTCTTTTTTGCTTTAAGTTTTGTTTTGTTTTATTGTAAGCCTAAAAGGAATTCTTTGTAATAATTCAAACTTATTAATGCAATTAACGTATGTTTCTTTTGGTTAAACAAATCTGAGCCTTTAAGAATCCTTGAAATTATTGCATATGTATCCCATCCATAGAATTTCATAAACAGGTACCGTAATAGGCTTCTCATCTTCTTCGCTATTTATTTCAGCAGAAATGTCTTCTGAACAAAGCATCAAAGATCTTCAGGCACAAAATGCCCAATTCCAACAGATGTTCATAAAATTGGCGAAAGGGCAGGAGGATCTGAAAGCCCTCATCCTGAAGGAGAAAAAGAAAAATAAAGAAGGTCTCTGGTATTCTGAATATGGGAAGAAGGTTCAGGGGGATGTTAAAGAAACCAGACGATCTGACCTCTTCATCCAAAGAAGGGGAGAATCAAGAAAGACAGACAAGGGAAAAGGACCCCAGTCCTGAAGTTTCTGACAATGATACAGACTACAATGATGAGTAGTATCCTCGTACTGAGGATAAATACAAGCAGTTGGAAGATCTTCTGAGTGCTATGGAAGTCCAGAGGATACCTGGGTTGGATTTCGAAGAATTGGGATTGGTGTCGGGAGTAGTCATCCCGTAGAAGTTTAAGGCTCCAATTTTTGCAAAATACGATGGGGTGTCTTGCCCAAAACTCCATCTTCGTTCCTATGTAAGGAAGATCCAACCCCACACCGCTGATAGAAACTTGTGGGTTCACTTATTTAAAGATAGTCTGTCAGGAACTCAGCTTGAATGGTTCTACCAACTGGAAAGAACCAATGTCTGAAACTGGGAAGATTTGGTCGCTGCTTTTTATAAGAAGTATCAATACAACACTGACCTTGCTCCTACTCGTACTCAACTCCAGAGTATGTCCATGGGTGTAGGTGAAGGCTTTAAGGACTATGCACATAAGTGGAGAGACTTGGATGGGAGAGTCCAACCCCCTTTATCAGACATGGAGTTGGTCGATATGTTTCTTGGGACGCTGTCTAGTCCTTTCTTTAAACATTTGATTGGTAGCTCATCAGCTGGTTTCACCGAGATGATATTAATAGGAGAAAGGGTAGAAGCTGGGATTCCGAGTGGTAAGATACAGAAAAAAGCCTCTTCGAGTTTGAAAAAGAAGCCTTTCACTAGTAAGAAGGAAGCCAGTGCCGTCTATAGCCTGAGAGGTCAAAGCAGAGCTGAACACCATTAGACAATAAGTGTTGTAATTATACCTAGACCTGCGGCTGCTCCACAATGAAACAATAAACAAAGGATGGAAAGACCACAACGAAAATTTACCGGGATTAACATGACGTTGGCTGAAGTTCTACCCCATCTGCCGAGATCCAACTTGGCAACCTTGAAGGAGGCTCCCAAGAATCCGAATACCACATCTCCTCGATATAATCCAAATGCTCGGTGTGCCTATCATTCTGAGAGTCCTGGCCACGATACAAATGACTGCTGGGCTCTGAGAAATAAAGTACAGGATCTGATCGAGGCCAAGGAAATTGAGTTCGATGCTCCAGAAAAGCTCAATGTCATAACTGCTCCCATGCCCAAGCACAATCGTGGAGTTAATGATGTTGATACTGATCTGTTTGTAACCTTATTTGACGAAGTTTCTACTCCTCTAATGACTATTAAGAAGAATTTGTTGTTTTCTAGTTTATTTCCGGGTTATGGTGAAGGTTGTCACGTGTGTTCATCTATGCCTTCTGGTTGCCATTTGCTGAAAACATGTGTCTAACGCCTGATGGACATTAGAAAGATTTTGTTCGAGAAAACTTTGATTCCAACTATACCATGTAAAGATATTGCAACTATAACCATTTCCGCCAATCCTTCCAAGGCCTCCTCGAGAAGACTTGTTAGGATTACATCTGCTCCAAGAGTCGCTCCGCTAATAATCACCCTTCTGGTCCTGTCCCATTCGCCTCAGACAAAGCTGTCCCTTGGCAATATAGCGCTGATGTCTATTATCATGGCGTTAAACAAGACCTGAAGAACGAAGAAGCTGATCCCGATGTCAGTAACATTTTCGGGGCCAGTAAAATTACCAGAAGTGGAAGGGTCTTCTCCCCCGAGATTTCCCCAAGGACAGTCAATAGACCTGTTGTTATTTCACCTGTTATTCCTACCGATGCTTCAACTACTACTCCTATTCTTACTCCAATCGTTACCCCTGCCGGCAAGTCATCTGGTACCTGAGGCAAAGAAGTTATAGGTGAGCCTTCCCGGACGGAGGCACCTAGGAAAATTATCGTAGAAGCCTATAAGTAAGAGATAGAGGAAATATTGAAAATAATCAAAAAGAGCGACTACAATGTGGTCGAGCAGGTGGGGAAGACCCCCTCAAAGATATTCAGGTTTTCCCTGCCATTGTGCTCTGAGGCCTATGCGAAGGCTTTGATTGCATTCCTTAAGACTGCGCATGTGCCGCAAGAAACCTCTGCCAATCAATTCAAAGATTGTGTGGCCAGCCTGACTGCTGACAATAGGCTGGGTTTTTCAGATGCAGACTTGACACCAAAAGAGAGGAAGCATAATGATGCTCTGCATGTCTCGATCGAATGCAGGGGCACCACTATGGCTAATGTACTAGTAGATACTGGGTCTTCGCTGATTGTTCTGCCCAAGAAGGCGCTGGATCAGTTGGATTATGAAGGCTTGACCTTAAAGCCTAGTAACATTATGGTAAGGGCTTTTGATGGGTAAAAAAATATGGTGCATGGAGAAGTGGACAACCCCGTCAAAGTAGGTTCCCAGACTTTTGAGTCCACTTTCTATGTAATGGACATCCGACCATTATACTCTTGTTTGTTGGGTCATCCTTGGATCCATGAAGTTGGGGCTGTTACTTCTACACTGCACCAAATACTGAAGTATCCAGTAAAAGGGAAGATTGTAATTGTGCATGGTGAAGAGGAGTATATGGTGAGCCACCTCAACTCCTTCCGATACGTAGAGATGGACGGGGAATTCATAGAGAATCCTTGCCAGAATTTTGAAGAGGTTCCCCAGATCTTGGCATCGACTGAAACCACTACTAGCAACAAACCTCCTCTGAAGATGACTTCTCTCAAAGAGGCCAGAGAATTGGTTAAAGAAGGTGGGTATACCATTTAGGGACAAATCCCTGATTTTTCTCACAAAACAGACAAGTTTGGTTTGGGCTTTACTTCAGGAGCTCAAAGGGATGTTCGACGCGCTCGAGCTGGAGGACCTCCCCTACGCACCAGAAATAGGGGAATTAATGCCATTGAAGACAATGAGGAAGACTCTGACATTGACAGCTGGATCTACCTAACTACCAACGGTGGACCGAGTAACTGGACGACTAGGTATTTTATACCAGTTTCTTTTATTCTGCAGTAATTGTCTCACTTGTTTTTTAAGATTGTAATAAACAATTTGAACTCTAAAGCCTTGTGCCTTTCCCGAGGCACATTGGCTTTGTTTGTGAGGGCTATTATTTGTCATTTCATATATCATCAATAAAACATCGGACATTCCTTGCATACAAATTTTATGCTCTCTGTTTTTTCTTTTCTGTTTTCACTTTATCAGAACAGCTATGCTCTTACACACACTCACGTATCATACTGCAGATCCATATCCCCTCTGGATCCCATTGATAACAGCTCTTCTATTGCAAGTTATGACTTCGAAAATTCGATCAACCAAGCTGAAGATGAAGGTGAGGATGATTGTGAGGTGCTTGGAGAACCTGCTAGACTATTACAGCAGGGAGAAAGGGCTATACAGCCTCATGAAGAGCCAATTGAGACGATAAACCTGGGCACGGAGATAGACATAAAAGAAGTCAAGATTGGTGCAAATCTGGAATTAAGATCAAACAACAGTTGATACAAATGTTGCACGACTATGTTGAGATCTTCGCCTGGTCATATGAAGACATGCCTTGTTTAGACACTGATATTGTGGTACATCATCTGCCGACCAAGGAAGACTGTCCTCCAGTTAAAAAGAAGGTCCATTGTATGCGCCCTGAAATGTCAGAGAAGATCAAGGCAGAGGTCATGAAGCAGTTCGACGCGGGGTTCTTAGCTGTCACCTCCTATCCGCAATGGGTTGCTAATGTTGTGTCGGTGCCAAAGAAAGACGGTAAGGTACAGATGTGTGTGGATTACAAAGATCTGAACAAAGCAAGCCCCAAGGATGACTTCCGGCTTCCCCCATATTGATGTTATGGTTGAAAACACCGCTCAGCATAAAATATTCTCCTTCATGGATGGTTTCTCTAGCTACAACCAGATCAAGATGGCTCTTGAAGACATGGAGAATACAACCTTCGTCACACAGTGGGGCAACTTCTGTTATAAGGTGATGCCTTTTGGGTTGAAGAATGTTGGGGAAACTTATCAGCGTTCCATGGCCGCTTTATTCCATGATATGAGTCACCACGAGATCGAAGTTTTTGTTGATGACATGATAGCCAGGTCTCAAACTGAGGGAGAGCACCTTGATCATCTACAAAAGTTGTTCAACAGGATAAATACATACAAGCTGAGGTTGAATTCGAACAATTGGATCTTCAGGGTAATGTCTGGTAAGCTTTTGGGTTTCATCGTCAGTGACAAAGGTATTCAAGTAGACCCTACGAAGGTAAAGGCCATAAAAGAGATGCCAGCTCCCCGTATAGAGAAGGAAGTTAGATGTTTCTTGGGACGCTTGAATTATATCGCCAGGTTCATTTCACATATAACTGCTACTTGTGAGCCCATCTTCAAACTTCTGAAGAAATATCAAGTGGTAAAGTGGAATGACGAATGCCAGACAACTTTCGAGAGAATCAAGGAATACCTTCAAGAACTACCGATTTTGATGCCTCCGATTGAAGGAAGACCTTTGATACTATATTTAACGGTGCTAGACAATTCAATGGGGTGTGTGCTGGGGCAGCATGACGAGTCTGGTCGAAAAGAGCATGCAATATACTACCTTAGCAAAAAATTTACCGACTGTGAGACACGATACTCACTGCTCGAGAAAACTTGTTGCACTTTGGCATGGGCTACTCGCCGACTAAGACAGTACATGTTGACCCACACTACTTTGTTGATATCTAAGATGGATCCAATCAAATACATTTTCGAGAAACACGCTCTCTCTGAAAGAATAGGGAGATGGCAGATGATCTTAACTGAATACGATATACAATATACAACCCAGAAAGCAATCAAAGGGAGTGCATTGGCTGATCATTTGGCTCATCAGGCCGTGGATGACTACCAGTCCATGAATTTTGAGTTCCCGGATGAGAATATTATGCTGGTGACTGACTACGAAGAACCTGGACCGGGTGAAGGACCCGAGGAGGGATCCCGATGGACTATGGTTTTTGACAGAGCTTCAAACGCACTCAGTAATGGAATTGGCGTAGTAATCATATCTCCTGAGGATTTTCATACTCCTTTCATTGCTCGGCTATGTTTCAACTGCACTAACAATATGGCAGAGTATGAAGCTTGCATCATGGGTCTCAAAGCCGCTATCGACCTCATGATCAAGTTTTTGGACGTTTTCGGGGATTCAGCCTTGGTAATAAGTCAGATCAAAGGCGAATAGGATATGAAGCATCTGAATATCATCCCATACAAAGAGCACGTGCTGACATTGCTCCCACACTTTGAGAAAGTAACCTTTGAACATTTACCGCGAGAGGAGAATCAGTTAGCGGATGCACTAGCTACCATGTCCTCTATGTTCAAAGTCAGGTGGGACAATGAAGCTCCCCGAATCACCATTGAGAGGTTGGATGAACCAGCGCACTCTTGTGAGATTGATACCAAAGAGGTGGCAGACAAACCCTAATTTCACGAAGTCAAGAGGTATCTCGAGACTCAAGAGTATCTCGAAGGGGCATCTGTCAATGATAATAATTTTCTGAGAAGGTTCGCCGTGAAATTCTTCCTCAGTAATGGAATCATCTACAAGCGCAATCATGACTCTACCTTACTATGGTGTGTAGACAAGAGCGAAGCAGAGAGGATTATGACAGATCTACATGAAGGTACCTTCGGAACCCATTCCAGTGGACATACCATGGCTAAGAAGTTCCTACGGCAGGATATTACTGGTCCACTATGGAAGCAGATTGTTATCAGCACTCCCGAACTTGTCATAAGTGCCAAATCTACGCTGATAAGGTGCATGTGCCTCCGGTTACCTTGAACGTCTTGACAGCTCCGTGGCCCTTTGCAATGTTGGGAATTAACATGATCGGAGAAATCAGGCCCACTGCTTCCAATGGACATCGCTTCATTCTAGTGGCCATTGATTACTTTATAAGTGGGTTGGGGCAGCCTCTTTTCCTACTGTGACCAAGAACGTTGTGGTGTGGTTTATCCGACATAATCTAATTTGTCGGTATGGTGTGCCAGAGAAAATTATTACTGACAATGGTACGAATCTCAATAACACAATGATCACCGAGCTCTGTAATCAGTTCAAGATACAACATCATAAATCTTCTCCCTACCAGCTGAAGATGAATGGAGATGTTGAAGCGGCTAAGAAGAACATTAAGAAGATTGTACAGAAGATGATGGTGACATACAAAGACTGGCATGAGATGTTACCATTTTCTCTTCATGAATACCGTACCTCAGCACGGACGTCGACAGGGGTAACACCCTACTCTCTAGTATATGGCATGGAGGCAGTCCTACCCATCGAGGTCCAGATACCTTCTCTCAGGATTATGAAGGATACGAGTTTGAACAAAGACGACTGGATCGAGACTCAACTTGATCAACTAAATCAAATCAACGAGAAGAGACTTACTTATATTTGTCATGGTTACGTATCAAAAGCGAATGATCAAGGCTTTTAACAAGAAAGTAAGACGTCAAGAATATCAAGTCGGGGATCTAGTGATCAAGCGCATCATACTGCCGCAAGATGATCCCAGGGGAAAATGGACCCCCACGTACGAAGGGACATTTGTGGTTAAAAACATTTTCTCGGGTGGAGCTATGATTTTAACCACCATGGATGGTGACGACCTTCCTCACCCTGTCAATGCAGACATAGTGAAAAGATACTACGCTTGATCAAAAGACCCGCTAGGTTGACTGGCCTAGGCAAAAATAAGAGCTCCCCGGAGAACCAAAAGGGTTCCGGCAAAAATAAGGGATGAAAATGAAAAAATATGTACACCCGGCAAGCCGAAAACCTGAAAAGGCGGCTTGGGCAAAAAAGGGTATCCCGGTGGATTGAAAACCCGAAAGGGTAGTCTAGACAAAAGTTAGGGATGTAAAGCGTATCCCTATGTCCCATTGGATCATCTTGCAACCAGAATTCGGTATCAACTATCAAGATCAGACGGCACCAACCAATCTAATCAACTTTTGGCCAAGTAGCAAAGTGATGAGACGCTCGAATACATAAGGGCAATAGCAGAGTTGGAACTCAATGGGATTGTTGCACATAGCTGTTTTCTTTTACACAAAATTGTATAGCTTCTATTTTTACGGTGACATTCTCTTACTAGAGCGTCATCCTCCTTGTATGAAAACGCCTATTACAGGCCAACTTCAAAAATCAATACAAAATCATTTTCACAAGAAACTATGAGTTCTTTTCTTTTTCTGTTTTGTTTTTCAAGAACGTCCAATGATTTATTCTTGACATATGCATTTGAATATGATTACTGCTCATAAATATTTACATAAGAAACGAAAAGACAATTGCTCGTAATTCCATAAACAGGGGAAAAAACAAGAAATGTCAAAGACAGCTTTGGAGCACAATCATCAGTACATACACTCCCCACAGAGTAAAATTATTCAATGCGTTGATGTAGGCTTTCCCGAAACAGGAAGTAATTTCCCCAGCCAGGGTCATTCAGAAACCCGACATCTATATCCCCCAGCCGAATTTCATAATCGCAAGCGGGTCAGTAAATTTTATCTCTCAAGAAGAGTTTATTTCTCTGGATACAGAAGTTCAATCCTCGACAGAGCCCATTACTTTAGTTACGTAAATTCACCTTCCAAATTATTCCCCGCAAAGTTATTCTCAAACAGAGTCTCTCCCTGCCAGAATACTCACAAACAACAAGGAGTAAAACTCCAGCACTGTCATTTCCATTCACCTTCCCCAGCGGAAGTAGAAGAACCACAATTCTCTACAACAGTCGGGAATACTATACTCTCTAGCAGCAGTCAGGGATTTATTTTCCCAGGCTCGGACATGTCCCAACAGCATTTCATGTGCATACGTCATAACGTACGCATACATATCATATACGGCATAATCTCATTTATTTTGAGAACATCATCTCATGAGGCATGTAATGCATTTCACATATAATTAACCCTGTTATCCTTTCAGGAAAGACAATTATCACCAACAATTCCAGCAGTTGTACGTTGTTATATCTATAGGAAACCAGTGGAAAATCAGTTCCCGAAGATCAAACGGGTCCACTAATCTATGTAACCAAAGGAGGTAACCCTACTATCCAGGTTCCTTCTCATAAGCCCTACAATCCAAGCTTTCATCCCGAAGTAATCCTATGACCCAGGTTCCTTCTCATAAGCCCTACTATCCAGGCTTTCATCCCGAAGTAACCCTACGACCCAGGTTCCTTCTCATAGCCCTACTATCCAGGCTTTCATCCCGAAGTAACCCTACTATCCAAGTTCTTTCTCATAGCCCTACTATCCAGGCTTTCATCCCGAAGTAACCCTATGACCCAGGTTCCTTCTCATAGTCCTACTATCCAGGCTTGCATCCCAAAGTAACCCTACTATCCAGGTTCCTTCCCATAAGCCCTATTATCCAGGCTTTCATCTCGAAGTAACCCTACTATCCAGGTTCCTTCCCATAAGCCCTACCATCCAGGCTTTCATCTTGAAGTAACCCTAATATCCAGGTTCCTTCCCATAAGCCCTACTATCCAGGATTTCATCTCGAAGTAACCCTACTATCCAGGTTCCTTCCCATAAGCCCTACCATCCAGGCTTTCATCTTGAAGTAACCTTACGACCCAGGTTCCTTCTCATAGCCCTACTATCCAGGCTTTCATTTCGAAGTAACCCTACGATCCAGGTTCCTTCTCATAGACCTACTATCCAGGCTTTCATTTCGAAGTAACCCTACGAACTAGGTTCCTTCTCATAGCCCTACTATCCAGGCTTTCATTTTAAAGTAACCCTACGACCCAGGTTCCTTCTCATAGCCCTACTATCCAGGCTTTCATTTCAAAGTAACCCTACGATCCAGGTTCCTTCTCATAGCCCTACTATCCAGACTTTCATTTCGAAGCAATCCTACTATCCTGGTTCCTTCTCCCTTATCTCCATACAACTGTTTATAACACTGTAAGACCTGGATCAGACCAGACACGGACAATTTCATATTTCCCCAGTAAGTCGATGTGCAGCCTAGACCCTGACCAGATAGGCATTTTACTTCTACCTCCTCAATCATGAGTTAATTCCCCAGTAGAGTAATGGACAACTGAAGCTCCTATACTCTATTTCCCAGGACATAAATCAACATTCCCCGGTGAAGTTCTCCTCAACAGCAGGTACAGAGTTTCTCGCAAAGGAATATCTTATGCAATCAATATCTTTTTTGGATGGCATCTTTAAGCCCATCTCCAACGATTCTCTGTCAACTTCCAAATGGCATCTGTAAGCTCATTCCCGATATCACCAATTAGTATTACTCCATGTGAGTGCAAATTTTTGGGCACTCTAGTGTTCAATCATCTTCCACCTTCAGATCACGAAAGACAGACCAGCCAATCTACATCCTCAAGTTTAAGAAGATTGAACAGGAGCAGATGTTGCACCCTAAAATTTTCCCTCTCCTTTTACTCAACACATGCTCATTGAGGTCCTCAATTTGCCCAAGGATGCCTAAGGATTGACCAGACAAACTCTCTCCTAAAGAAATGAACCTCTAGCTAGGGTTTCCATTTTCATAAATATGGGTGATCTCCAAAGGTCTCATATTCTCTCCATAGTACTAACATATTCTCAAGACCCTCCATGTCAAATTTCAAGCCTTGCACAAGAAGTTTGCTTAAGTCAACTGCTCAAATGCCTGAAAATTAACTATATTAGGTCAAAAGTCAACTGTGACCCACATACAGTCAAACTTCAAGATTTTTGGTCAGAATCAACATTTTTAAGTGATATCCATCATTTGATCAAGGGTTGATCATGATTACTCAAGGAATGCTCCTAATTCATCAAAACTCAAAAGTTGCTAAATTTGGGTTTCTTAAGAAAATTCAACCAAACTTTGACCGGGCATAACTTTCTCATACTTTATAGGAAATTTCTCATAAAGGCTCATTTTGAAGAGAATACAATTTTCTACAACTCATCTTCAACCCTAAAGTTCAAAAAATTCACTCATGGAAAGATATGAATTTCTACATTACAAGTCCTTTTGAAAAGTCAATAAAAACACCTTTTGGGTCAAAGCTTCTTACATGAACATGGAAGACCCAATTGATATGAAACCAAAAGGGTTGTTTAGGAGACATACTAAGCTTCCTAAAAAGTCCATGAACACCTCTCTAGGGTTAAAATTGGAAGAGATATGCATTTTCAAAGTTGGCCATTTTTGGAAAATTGCCAAAAGTCAAATGTGCTCATAAGTGCATTTTTTGTCAAATGGGCCTAGCTTTTCATGATTGAATCTTGTTGAAGACATGGTCCAAGACCCAAATCAGAATCCATATATTATTTGCTCTATTTATTTAATTTATTTTGATTTTTATTTATTAAAAGTTAAATTAAATCAAATAAATTGCAAAGAATATAAAAGATTGATTTTTTGATCTGATTTTTGTAGGAATCATAATCTAATCAAGCTAGCCTAATCAGATCAAATCAAATCAAGGGAAATTGAGGAAAAAATAGCATGATTAGGATGGTTTTGGAAAGATATCATATAGCAAACAAATGAAATCTAATCTTCATGATTCAAAGAAGATTGAATATGTTTTTGTTGCCCCAATTTTCTGACACTACATATATAGAACATACACAAGCCAAAAGGACGAGGATTGCAGTCGTGAGAGCTGAAGAACAAAACTCAAATTTTGGCAAAAAAGTGGTAGATCATTTTCTCACATAGAGGGTGATTCAAAACATTCCAAAGCTTCTAAATGATTCTTGGACTTCTCCTGAAGCTAACACGACCAATTGCAAGCATTCCCAAGTCCAGAGTCGTCCCATAGCCTTCACACAGTTTGCTCTTTGTTTCAAAATTGATTACAATAATTCTTGCATCATAAGCATATTCTAATGATGTATTTGTGATTATTGACATATTCGCAACATGCTTGAAGGATTTAATTGGGGTTTTGATGCATATATTGATGATTGCCATGGCTAGGGTTTAAGAAGTCATTTTAAGGCTTCTCTGTACAAGTAAAATTAGGTCAAGAAAAGGATACCTTGATGCTCGTGGGATCAAGACCAAACGATCCATGTACTCACCTTTAATTTATCATGTGTTTTGTGGATTTTTGAAGCTTGCAGGGCTATGGCTTTGGAGTTCTGTCTGTAGGTAAAAGGTATTGGTCTAAGACGACGGACGGGGAAGAAAATAATTACTTGTCACCATCCCACTAGTCCATTTGAATGATCACGCGCGTTTTTTATTTTATTCAGTCTATCCACCTTTTTTATATATTATATTTTGGCCTTATCATATTGACAACTAAACATGGTAGCACAGTTGGCCAAGGCGCGCGTTGTATGAGTGGGAGGACCTGGGTTCGATCCCAGGTCCCAGCATATTTCTTTATTTTTTTTAACATGTGATTGCAGGTTCCATGCATTACATGGCAAGATATCCATCATGTTCCCCACTAATCCAGCCACTGGATCATTACCAACACAGATCCAACGCTCAAACCAAGGAAAGACCATGGTACATTCTCCAAACGTGGCTACACAGAATCAAGCGTAGGAATGGGCTCAACATTCATGGGCTTGGCACAAATTCAGCATGCACCCCCCTAGTTGCTTATACAGGCCCAATTCTTTTCCTTTTCTATTTTAATTATTTTATTTATTTATTAATTATTTTCTTTTTTCAAATAACACCAAAAATCATGCTTTTTTTTATTTAATCAAAATATCATAAAAACATCAAAAATCATTTTTTTATAAAAATATTTAGTTAATTAATTAGTTTAATTAAATTAAGGCAATTTAATTCTTTTTTGTATAATTAAAATCGACTAGAATTAGGGTTTAATGTTGTACATAACCTAATTTTCTCAAAAAATAACCTAAATATTTTCTCAATTAGATTTTTAGGTTTCCTAGTTTGTTCTCGCATTTAATTCGCCGCGCGCCTTTAATTCCCTTTTCTATTATTGTAACTGCTCCGAGTTTGTAATAGTAATTATGGTTTTAAATTTTCACATATTTATTTACAGTCAAAATAATTATGTATCTGCGAAAGCCCTGTAATAGCTAGAACTTTAATTTCTCGCATTTTAATTTCCGCAAACTATAAGCTATTAGATGTATGTTAATAGGATTGTATGGAAAGACAAATTGCAATTAATATAACATAAAACCCTAAATGTGCAAAGATAAATAAACGGAAAAAAAACACACTTGCACATGCTCACTCCTAGGGTTTACTCCACTCTGGTTGCCTTTGTTAAATAGTCATGAAGTATAGCGAATGTTAGTGGTCGTCCTCTAGTCCCAAAAGATCTAAAATGACCCATTTGGATGTTGCCTTGGAAAAAGATCTTTAAGGCTTTAGGATGATTACTAAAATTTCCTAACATTGCTTTTGTGATCGTACTTGTCCCTTTGAACGTCCCTTAAAACTCCAACGACGGTGCTACATATTCCTTAATAATATGATAGGTTGTCTAAAGGAAAATGAACAAACTTTTTTCGAGTAGGTAGATTAGTTCCTAGGTAGTTGCTCAAACAAAATTTTTCACACAAACACTTTTGAAAAATAGTTTTCGAAACAACTTCGTCACACTCTTGAGGACAGAAACAAGGGTTATCATGAAGTAAAACAAAACATTTCTAAACAAGCACACTCAAGCAATTTGAAAAATGAGCAAGTACCTAAGAGCCCATGGGAAACCATGGATAGAAAGGGTGCTAACACCTTCCCTTTCTATAATCTACCCCCATACTCAGAAACATCTCGAAAAAGGTTTTTTTTGTTCTTTTTCCTTTTCCTTTGTTGGATGAAATAAAAGTCAGTGACGACTCTTTCTTACCGCGACATTTGCGAATGCAAAACGCAAACCAGTATTAACAGTTGGTTCTGCCACCGTATCACAGTCCTAAGCGACAATTCCAAAGGTTACTTGGATTTAGCTCATTAGGTTTAATCCTTTTAGTATTAATATTATAAAGTGGAATTTCAAGATCAAGGAAATAAAATCCATTGCTCATTTTTTCGGAAGCATAGAATATATCATTCAAATAAATGGAGCAACAACTATTCTTTATTACGAATGAAAAACCAAACTTGTCCAAACAAGAAATGAAAAATAATATTCCTGCTAATTGCAGGTACATAATGTGAGAACGGCATCCAGTATCTAATACCCATGATGCAGAAGTAGATAAATTAATTTCTATAACAAAAATACATGAATTTGAAGTCTCTACTCCATTCTTCTTATCTTCTAGGTACTTTGGGTCGTTTCTCTTCTAGTGTCCAATCTTACTGTAATGGAAGCAAGTGTCATCTTTTTCTATGCCTCCCCTAGGCTTCAAAGTAGGAGTTGTAGGTTTGGGTTTGGAAACTTCCTTGCCTTTGGCAACTTCCTTGCCTTTCCTTTTACCAACCTGCTTGGTATGCCTTTTGTTCAGCTTCTTTCCATTACTGACCATCAGAATGGATTTCCCTTTTGACTTCATATTCTGCTCAACAATTCTCAACATGCTTAGAAGTTCTAGAAGACTTTTGTCCATGTCATTCATGTTGAAATTCATGACAAATTGACTGAAGCTCTCTGGAAACGACTACAAGATCAAATCAGTCGCAAGATCCTTTCTAAGGGGAAACCCTAACCTTTCAAGGTTCTCCACATACCCAATCATCTTGAGTACATGGGGACCTACAGGGGTTCCCTCATGTAACTTGCTATTAAAAAGGGCCTTTAAAACCTGAAACCTCTCATTCCTTGTCTTCTCTTGATATATAATCTTCAGATGTCTGATCATATCGAACACTACCATGTTCAGATGTTGCTTTTGCAAATCCGAGTTCATGGTAGCTAGCATAAGGCAAGTGGTTTCATTGGCATCATCAACATGCTTCTTATAAGCATCTCTTCCTACCTTAGGTGCTAAACTAGGAGGTTCCTCTTCATAAAAAGGTTCCTCCAAGACATACAACTTCTTGTCATGCTTGAGGACAATCCTCAGATTTCGGTGTCAATCCAAAAAATTTGTCCCAGACAATTTTTCCATATGAAGGACTGATCGCAAAATGTTGTTAGAGGTATTTATTGTCATAGTAACCTGCAAGAAAAATATGAAAATATAAGTATCATTAAAACAACATATTCAATTAGGCCTTTAATTAAATATGCTTCCACTATTTTACTCAAACCAAATGACCCTGACCATTTGATTCGGAAAATCTCGTTGGAAGATTTTCTAGTGGGTCGAGATCCATATTTCACTTCGTTTTAAGTCAATGTTAGGATGATTACACAAAACTCGGTTATTTAGGTAGAAACTCCTTCCAATTGTATCTAATACAATTCTCAAATATTTCAGTTGGGCGAATAACTCCTTATTATAATCCATCATATGGATCATTCCTAACTCCTGCTTCTAAAGGTAGATAATCTTATTATATTTTGTTTAGTTAAGTTTGACCGATTGTTTTACCAATTGGATATTAAATGTATCCCATCACACCTTACTAATATGGAACATGCACCTCGCATTATGCGAAACCTACATTATTCGATACTATTCTTGATGAGTGCTAAAACTTGGAAAGCATAAACTTAATATTCATTTAAAGAAAATTTGTTATTAGTTTGATCTCACCGGCTTAACATGCAAATTGTCTCTCACATTCATCAACAAACAAACACATGCATCAACATACATATATAAAAATATACAGTTATGGCCCGTAGTGCAGTAGTTCTCTCAAGCCAATGAGAGAACCTAAGCTTACCCTAATAACGATCTATACTTCTCCAAGCTAGACCTCTATGGTTATCCTCCTTCAATCTTGTCTTCTTCCTTTTATTAATTTCATTACATTATATAAAAGAATACTCATTTTACATACGACGGAATGAGATGAGAAAAGAAGTTACATCAAGACACTAAGAGAAAGGCACGACACTTAGGTCTTATTTTAAAATCCCAAAACAAAATTAAAGGAATCTAAGGCCATAACTGATCACCACAAGACAACAATAATAAACAATTTATTATTATTAATTTAAATTCTATTAATTAAATAAATCAAATTAAACTTCGGCGACTGATCGTTCAGCGGACGGGGGTCAAGGGTGCAGTGCCTCCTTGCGGGGTTGTTAGGGGAAGCGCCCCGATGCAAAATTTTAGTGAAAAATTAATTTGAAACCGTGTCATTTTTTTTCCACAACTCCTGTGTCGTTACAACCCTAACCGCATATCTCTCTCAAAGCACAACCATTATACCATCATGAACCCAATGCAAATAATTTCATACCATCAAACACAACTCGATTAATAATTCAATATGATCGATTAGTATGCCATTGCTTTCAAAAGAATAACAATCATTATGCGATTGAGAGGAAGAAATCGAAACAGTATATCCAATATACCATCTTTGCACCAGAATTATTTATATCATATATAAAGTTGATCGATCATATTAGTGTAACTTATGGACAATCGATGTATCACTGCTTCACCATACTAGTGTCAGATTCCAAAGCATAATCAACATTGATTCGCACAAATCATACACACCATGATGCCAAAATTTAATTTACTCAATTATTATTCAATTCATTTTGTGTTTTAATCCAATTAATACAGAACATATAGAAAAATAAACAACTATCAGATCTATGGTTTCGTATGTGGCTCTGATACCACTGAAGGAAAATTACGATCCAAAACGCATCGAAAATTTAAATTTTCCTTTAGTAGTCCTTATGCATGGGCATGGTCACTAATATAAACTATTACCTCTTGTGGTGATTCATACTTTTGATTTTATGATCACGAGCGTTAATGAAGAACAACGCCTCTACTCAGTCCACACAAACAAATCGCTTCTAATCACAGTTCTAGTTGCTTACGAACAAAAACTTTGAGTGAAAGAGTGAGACAAAATACAGCTAGGGTTTCAAGACCGAAATTTCATCAAGAGAAAATGCTTCAGCACAAGGGTTCTATTTATATAACTACTTGTGTAGACTGCAAGCTAAAATCCCAAATAAGGCTACAAGCTAAAATCCCAATTAAGCATATGAGCATCATACCTTATGATTTATCGTATATCACTTAAGCGTGTGGTACCTTACTACATTCCATAATAAATAATGAGCAGTATCTAACAACACATCACTGCTATCCAAGTCATGAAAATGTCATGTTATTTGACAAAACCTTTCCTTGATAATACTTGTGTGTACAATTACCCTTTTTCCTTTATGTCTATATTGAAAACAAGGCATAAAATGTGTCACCCTTGTCCAGTTCAATATTGAGCGCTTATACATTTATCCTGTTACGCAAGATGGGCAAATTCCATCTATGTCGCTCATGTCCCTCAGCATGCTTTGTGAAGTACCCATCAACTGTCTTTATGGTCATCCAATTACGGATAACATTTGGTCAATAATAAAGCACTTGACTCTACATCTAGGGTCCATAGTGGTTTTAGGTCGATGGGTGGTATACACCACTTATCACCATGAGAATAACTTATGACACTTTGCATAACATTCTATGTAGTATTCTCATAGCGGGTCAATCCAGTATAAATATTACTCTGAATATTCATACTTATGTCAAGACTTAATAACTCCTTATCCATGATCCATGATATGTTATCATCAATCTATCTACATAATAATCTCAATCTTTAATGTTATCCCACTTCACAATAAAGCTCGACTACAGATACTTTAAGAATAGTGTCCTTATATTTAATGGGATCTCATGATTAAGTCACACTTAACATTTCATTAAACAGACAAACTATTCTAGGGACTTTATTATTTTGGAAAAGCAAACATAAAAAAGAAATGCCTTTTTATTATTAATAAATAATTCGATACAAGTACCAAAAGTAGTGGCCTCTAGAGCTTACACCAACAAATGATGTAAAGTTGTCTTGCGTAACATTATATTCAGTCAGCATCTTCTCATTAAAATGTTGTACCATTTCTTCTGACATCTTTTTAAACTCAAGATTATGAAGACTCTAGAGCTTTCCCTTTTTCTTTTTTATCCCTAGGATTTTATCACTGTACGCCTTTATTTCTTCAGTCTTCAGATTCAATATCCCAGCTTTTGATGACTCAGATTTACTTCCTCGTCCTTAGACATTAGATAGTTTGGGGAATGGTTTTTTTCTTGAGGATACTATAGGTAACAATTGTCTTTTGATCTGGATCCATTCATAACCACTTCATTCTTCTCATTTGTTACCAGACATTTAGATTCAATAAAGTTAACTATGAGACCTTGGTCACAGAGTTGACTAATACTAATCAAATTAGCAGCCAACCCCTTATCAATTAGCACATCATTAAGACTAGGCCGTCATGTATATTCTAGCTTTCCAACACCTTTTATTTCACCTTTTGATTCATCTCCTAAAGTGACATAGCTAGTGAACTATGATTTAATGTCCACTAATAATTTATTAACACTAGTCATGTGTCTAGAACAACCACTATCAGAGTACAAATCTTCTCTGACAGAGGCTCTGACTGAGGATTGAGCTATGAATTCAGAGATATCCTTTCTAGGAACTCACTCCTTCTTAGATTTAATAAAGGACCACTCTATTATGGGTTGAGCAACAGGTTTAAGATAACCATATAACATATAACATTAGGGTTTTATGTGACCAAACCTTCCACAATAATGACATCTCCAACATCGAGTCTTATTTCTGAGTGATATTTCTGATGTCTATGTTGATGTTGGAACATTTGATTTGACATCTTTTATTCATGCTTCCCTTTTTATTTGACAAATCTTACTTCAGGCTCTTTCCCTTTGTTCTTCATAGCTTGATTATCATACCCAGTACATCTGATATTTCCAACACTCTTTCTAGTTTGAAGAATCTCATCCAGCACATTAGAACCGTTATTGAGTAATATAACTTCACCTTCCAAGCCAGAGATGTTGGATAAATTCTCAACCTTTTAATAATGTAGTTGAGCTATAGTTTTCTTTTTCTTTTCTCCTAATTAACATACCTCTTCACTTCTGAGTCACAACTCCTTGAAGGAAGAATAAAGTTCTTCAAAGGTCAACTCCTTACAATTTGAGTCTTCATCAGAGTTGCAGATTCTAGTCAAAGTAGTGACTTGTTTGTCAGCTTGTTCTTCAAGATCACTTTCAGAGTCTTCTTCTGACCAAGATGCAAATAAATTCCTCTTCTTCTTCTTGATATTAGTTGGACATTCAGCTCTTATGCAACCAAAACCTTCCCATTTGTTGTACCCAAAAATTTGCCCTCCCATATTCTTCAAGATTTGCTAAGAGCATGCTTCAAAGTCTCCCAAAGGTTGCACAATGGCCTCCTAACAGTCAAAAATTAGGGTTTTGGTTCTGGCAAAGAAATTGAAGTTTCCAAGGGTCCAAACAAGTCCCACATGCCTATAAACATTGTCAAGCATCCTTATGCCAAGTTTCAAGACTTACAGCACAAAATTGCACAATCAAAAACACTAATGGCTCAACAGTCAACTGTAGGGGTAAAATGGTCATTTGATAGTAAAAAGTCAAAATTTTTAGTCAACATCTTATTTTGAAGCCACAAACATCATTTGATCAATTCTTGATCATGATTCTCAAGGCATGGCTCAAAAAGTCTCAAGATGCAAAAGTTTCTATTTTTGGACAGTTGAAAAAGTCAACTGCAAATTGACCAGGGCATAACTTCCACATGGTTTATCATAAAAATTCCATCCAAAGCTCATTTTGAATAGAATGACATTTCCTACAACTCCTCTTCACACTTCAAGTCCAATAAATGCTCTCACAAAAAGTTATCAATCTCAACATTATAGGTCATTTTCAAAAGTCAACAAAAAGGCACTTTAAGTCAAAGACCATAACTTGAGATTGGTAAATCAAAATGACATGTGACCAAAGGCATTGGTTAGAGGACTTCAAGACCTTTCCAAAATGTCCAAGAACATGATCAAAGCTTAAAAATTGAGCAAGATATGCCTTGTGGAAGTTGGGAAATTTTGGGAATTTTGAAAAGTCAACTTTGCTTCAAATGCCTCAAAATTGCTAATGGGCCACAATTTCTTCCAAGAATCATCACCCAAAAGCTATGCACGACCCATTGACCCAAAGGGGAGTTATTTTCTTATTTTTAATTCATTAATTGAATTTTTAAATCCATTAATTCATTTAATTAAAAATAAATATGAGAAAAATACTAAACAAATGTTTTCAAATCTTTTTATGCAGCATTTCCACTCATCATTCACTCAAGATTTCGTGCATACTCAAAAAGGCAAGAATCTTCAATGATTGGCATAAAAAAGGAATGAAAAAGATTGAAAAAATCATGGAAGATCACAGACTTGAAAAGCATTAAAACAAGGCTTTGGGCTTGATCTTTTGACCCTAATTCATTGACATACATATACACAATGCAACCCTAATGAGAAGAAGAAGCAAGCTGCGCCCAAGAACACCAAACAACTTTGCATTTTTTTCTCAAAAATCTCAAATCTGTTTTGATAGTTTCAGTGTGTTGCAAGGCCTAAAAACTATTCCATAAGTTTGCCAAGACTGCCAGGAATCTTTTCCAATACTTTTCAAGTCTCCATACTTGAAGAAGTGGTAGAATACAGTCGCCCTGTTCATACATTTTTGCATAATCGTACTTTGAATTTCATGCCATATTAATGCATTTTAAATGTTGATTTATACTAACATGGGTATTCTGAAGCTAATGGCACAATTTAATTGAAGAATGCTTGCACGTATGGAAAGTTACCATGAACGATGCTTAGGGTTTCAAAGCTCCAAATTTGGGGTTTTACGCATAAGGCAAAATTAGCCAGTCAAACCTGTACCATTGAAACCAGGAGACACACACGAATTAATCTCACTATTCGCGCCCAATTTATATGGCCATATATGCTAATCGCTATTTTCATGTCCTACACTTAGTGGGGGTTTAAAACCCCCGCTATTCATCTGTATTTTCAATCAAAAGCGAAGAAGCCAGGAAAGAGATGATGAGGTGTTGAACGATGACTGGCCAGTTTGAATAACTGGCGCCCTTTTTTATTTGTCCCACTAATACTTGCTTTCTCTCTCTTATTATTCTTTGTCCATTATATATCAAACAAACGCGTTTGGCTGGTTGGTGAGTGATGTGTCCTTCAAGCATTGGGACCTGGGTTCGATTCCCAGGTCCCCCACTTTATTCAATAATTTTTCTTGTAATACGTTCCTGTGCAGTGTACTCCTAGGGGAACATCATACAACCTCACCATCTAAGTTGCCACGCGCCAAGGAGATCCATCCAATGGCCAGATCACGCAGTCCACCATATACTCTCAGTCAACCATGTGCAGACGCGCTGGAAAAGTCAAAGGGGCCCTGACTTATTGGGCCAAGAATGCTCTAAACAAACCTCCATAATTGGGTCAACACCCCTTATGTTTGTATTTCTTTCTCTCATTCTTTTTTCTTTTTTTTATTTGTTTTAATTTAATTATTTTCTTTTAATTCATAATATAAATTTTCATAAAACACAAAAAAATCAGAAAGTTAAAAAATAAAAATATGTTTCATTTAATTTTTAATTCATCAATATTTTGTAAATAAATTTTGTTAATCAATTTAGTCTAATTTTAGGTTTAATTTTAATGTATTTTATAAATAACTAAAAAAGGTAGAAATTAGGTTTTAGACTTTTATTCTTTTTCTCAATAAAATAATTTCATCTTATTCTTATTATTAATAATTAATTATTTTGTAAATAAATATGCCATTTAAATAATTAGGTTAAATTAGGTCAAACTTAAACATTTTTCTTTAATAAATTAAAAACAATTTAGAACTAGGTTTTTTTATTTAAATTTTAATTCCAATTAATTCTCTTTAATTCCATAAATACAAAAACTCCAAAAAATAAGTTCTTTCTTCTATTTAATTTAATTAATTTATAATTTCGATTTAATTTCTTTAAAAGGGTCCAACGCCCTCGCATTCGATCGTAATTCCCTTTCGCGCATTTATTTTTATTTCTTTTTGTGATTATAATGTATTTGCCCCAAGGCTTTGTAATAGATAATTAGGACATTTACTTTCCGCACTTTCATTCAAATCGGGTCTTGGTTTAATTTGGCGATGTAGACCTGCGCCTTGTAATAGCGTAGGACTTTTATTTTTCCGCATTTTAATTTCCGCACCTTTAAATTGTTAATAATCACATGAAAGAATGTATGCCCAAATAAAAATCAAAGCGTAGGTCACCCAATGCATGATCAAGACAAATAATAACTGAAAATGACACACAATTCACACACCACTCCTAGGGTACGCCTCACTGTTGCCTTGCCCCTCGAAACGTGGTCGTCGAGTAGAGGACGTTTTAGTAAGTCCTCATGTCCATGAACATGGCATGAGGGTAGCTTCTAAGGTGCCCTACTATTGCTCTGGTGACTACACTGTCCCTAATCGTCGAATTGACCCGAATACCTCCAACGGTGGTGCTACCTACCTCTCAATGGTGGGATGTCACTACCTTAAGGACATTTACACAGACTAATTCCTTAGGGTAGGTAGATGACTCGTAGATACTTGCTCTAATTCAAAACAAATCAAAAACTTCTTTTCACACCGACACTTTACAAAAAGCTTTCAAAAACAACTTTTCAAACACTCTTGAGGACGGATACAAGAGTCGAACTGAAATTTTAAACGGAACTTTTTCAAACCCACTCACTTTGAAAAGCAAACAAACATTTTGAAAACACAAATGAGCAAGTATCTAAGAGCCCATGGATAACCATGGATAGAAAGGGTGCTAACACCTTCCCTTTCTATAAATCTACCTCCCGAACCGAGAACTAATCTCAATAAGGAATTTTTCTGTGCTTTTGTCCTTTCCATGTTGGAGAAAATAAAATACGGTGGCGACTCTTGCTTACCGCGACATTTCGCGAACCAGCGTTAAGCAGTCAGTTCCAGATCCACCGATCACAGAACTGGCGACTCTGTTGGGGACTCTTTGAAAGTGAGGTGTACCTTAGGACTAAGATCACTGTGTTTTCAATTGCTTTGACTTGTTTGCTTTAACTTGTGGGACTGTCTTGGGAGTTCTATAGATCCTAACCCGGATCTGGGGATACCTTTCTAGAAAGTAGCAACAAGGCTGTGAGGGAACTGTGCGGGGTATACCGACATGGTTGAAACAGTCTGCTACGTTGATGTGGCACTTTGGTGTGTACCGGTAACCCTTGAGTTCAGTCAAGGAGAGTACGGGGCCGTCGCGTGGTGTCGTGAAGCATCAACTGACCTTAGGAACCTTAATTGAACTATCTTGGCCTCTTTAGGGTAGTGAGATAACTGACTTTGGTGCAGTCCGAGGTTGGTTGATACTCGATACTACACTCAATTGAGGGTTGCTTTCCTGGAATATTTCGGTCGCCAGTTCAGTGGCTAAATCGAAACGATGAACAATGAAAGCAATCCAGTGATATTGGGACCCTTAGAACCCGGTTACTTCTAATAGGAAAGGTTGAGCCCACCAACTTCAAGAGGGTAATACCCAAACCCCATGCAGGCCTAAACTCTAAGGGCTTGTCTTGTGTGACTTGTGTGCCTTATCATGTTTGCCTTTGTAAATATTTATGGTGTGTTTAATCATAGCATCATGACATCATACAGCATCATATGCATTGGCTAACCATTTCAGGGGTTCGAATCTTCATCTTTGTTCTTGTTTTGTAGGACATGGAAACTGTTCGCAGAAAGACAATTCAGATTAGCCTTGTAAGGATCCCTCCTCAGCTTAAGGAGCTTATATCCAGGATTTCCGAGAGCTCTTCATTCAGTGAAAGACGTGGAAGACTCATCAGCTTGGTCAACACCAACATTGAGGAACATATGATAAAGGTCCTATTCTAGTTCTTTGACCCTCTGCATCACTGTTTCACTTTCATGGATTATCAACTGGTACCTACATTGGAAGAGTTCTCCCGGCTTCTGAAGATCCCTATCCCTGATCAACTACCCTACAACGGTACGGAAAAGGAACCCAAGCTTGAAGAGATTGCTAAAGCCTTACACCTACGACCATCTGACCTCAAGGGACATTGGGAAGTTAGAAGTGGCATCAAAGGGTTCTTAGCCAGGTTTATGTTTGAAAAGGCCCAGGAATGTTGGAACTCCCTTGACTTACAAGCTTTTGAAGAAGTTGTGGCCCTCCTTGTCTATGGTTTGGTGTTGTTCCCTAACCCAGATCAGCTTATAGATATCAGTGCTGTCTGGATCTTCATGTCCAGGAATCCTATACCTAAGTTGCTGGGGGACATCCTTCACTCATGTTACACTCGAACCATGAGAAAAAGAGGTGTTCTTATGTGCTGTACTCCTCTCCTGGGAAGGTGGTTTATTTCGCACCTTCCACAATCAGTTTTGAAGAATGAGCGGGGTTTGAGATGGTCACAACGACTGATGACTCTTACACATGCAGATATACATTGGTGCTCTCGGTCCAGAGAGGAGGTCACTATCATTGATCGTTGCGGGGAGTACCCTAATGTTCCTATACTTGGAATCAGAGGAGGTATTACTTACAACCCGTGCTTGGCTTGGAGACAGTTTGGTTATGCTCGGAGGGATGGCCCTCATTACATGTTAATTCCTGACATAGTTTTTGACTTCGACAATGATGCGTAAGGACTTCGCCAGAGATTTATCAGAGCTTGGAGGATGCCAAGTAGGATAGACATCAAGACCCTGGGGCACAGGAATTCCATCCCGTTGGAACCTTACCTCAAGTGGGTACGAGCCCGCTCCCAGAAGTTAGTGATGCCATATCCTCATGTTCTCCCTGTGATCAAAGAGCCAGTTATGGAAGGTGAAGTGTCCTACACCATTCAACATCCCGACATGCCCACGTCCTGGGAAGAGATGCAGAAGAGCTGGATCCAGCTTAAGGAAGAATGGAATTCTCTCGAGACCAGTCTACATGCTAGTGAGAAGAAGGTCTTGGAGCTCACCCGCCTATTGCACGAGGAGAGGAATCTCAACACCTACATAGCTCCAAAGAGGATGCGTAGTGTCTTTTGGGATTGATTTGATTTGTAATATGTGCCCATGAGGCTTTGATGTACTGAACAATTATTTCCTTAATGATAATGTGTGTTCCTTTTTGTCTACAACGAATTTGAATTTTCGAACCCTTGAATGCATTGCATAAACACATATCATTCATCATGTGCATAGCAGGTACTCTTCTTTTCAGGTTGCTTACCGTTCTTCGCTGTTTATTTCAGCATCATGAACCCTGAATCATCAACTGAGATGTCTATCAAGGCCCTTCAGGCGCAGAACGCACAATTTCAGGAGTTGATCATGGGTTTAGCTCAAGGTCAAGAAGAGCTGAAGGCTTTGCTCCTGAAGAAGGAGAAGAAGAAGAAGAGAACTGTTCTTTTCAACTCGGGCCGGAGGTTTGGTAATACTCTGCAGAATGAGGAAGCTGGTTCTTCTGTAGGCAAAGACAGTCCCCAGGGGGGAAAGGCTCCAAGTCCAATAGTCTCTGACAACGAGACTGATTTTAATGAGGAACAATATCCTCCTGCTGAAGACCGGTACAAGCAGTTGGAAGACAGACTGAACGCCATGGAGATCCAACAAGTGCCTGGGTTGGATTTTGGAGACTTGGGCTTATCTACTAGTGTGATCATTCCTCACAAGTTTAAGGCACCATCTTTCACCAAGTATGACGGGGCGTCTTGCCCTAAGCTACACCTCAGATCTTATGTGCGGAAGATTCAACCGTACACAGTGGACAAGAACTTGTGGATCCACTTCTTCCAGGAGAGTCTTTCAGGGACTCATCTCGAATGGTTCTATCAGCTGGATGGAACCAAAGTTCGTAACTGGGAGGAGTTGGCTACTGCTTTTTACAAGCAGTATCAATATAATGCCGACCTTGCTCCTACACGTACCCAACTCCAGGGTATGTCGCTAGGATCAGGCGAAGGTTTTAAAGAGTATGCACATAAGTGGAGGGATCTGGATGGCAGGGTGCAACCTCCGTTAACTGACCGTGAGTTGGTAGATATGTTCTTGGGGACCCTCTCCGGGCCATTCTTCAATCATCTCATCGGAAATTCATCTGCGGGGTTCACTGACCTTATTCTGACTGGGGAGAGGATAGAGGCTGGAATGAAGTCCGGTAAAATTCAGAAGGGTGCATCTTCAAGCTCTGAGAAGAAACCCTTTAAGAAGGAGGCCAGTGTTGTGTATGGGTCTAGAAGACAAGATAAACCAGAACGCCGCCAATCTGTCAACGCGGTGGTGATTGCTAAGCCTGCTGCCGCTCCTCGGCAAACCAATCCACAAAGGGATGAAAGACCCAGAAGAGAGTTTACCCGACTGAGTATGACCCTATCACAAATCTTGCCACAGTTGCTATCCACCAACTTGGTGACTGTCAGGGAGGCCCCAAAGGTTGTGAATACTGCCTCTCCGAAGTATAATCCAAATGCCCGTTGTGCTTATCACTCTGATAGCCCGGGGCATTCTACTGATGATTGTTGGGCCTTGAGGAACAAGGTTCAGGACCTTATTGATGCCAAGGAGGTACAGTTTGAGGCACCTGAGAAGCCCAATGTAGTGACAGCTCCCCTGCCGGCTCATGGAGTGAATGCTATCAGGGATGATGATGACGTGGAAGAATCTGAGTTCTACAGCTGGATTTATCCGACGGCCGACAATGGACCTAACAATTGGATTGCAAAAGACAACCTACCTTTTAATTTTGTTACGCAGTAATAAACTCCTTTGTTTTTGTTATTTGTAATAAACAATGAATTAAAACTCCATGGCCCGGTGTCTTACCCGGGGCACCGTGGCTTCATTTGTGAGGGCATATTAATTGTCATTTCATATATCATGAATAAAGACCTTGGACGTTTTCTCGCACTTCAAATCTTATGCTCTTTTTCTTTCTTTCCTTTCTTTATATATTGCAAAACAGTTGTATTTACACACACTCACCTACACAGGTTTCAATCCACTCTGGATCTCACTGGTAACGACTCTGCTACTGCCAGTTATGACTTCGAAAATCCGATCAACTTAGCCGAAGACGAAGGTGAAGATGATTGCGAAGTGCCTGGAGAGCTTGCAAGACTGTTACTCCAGGAAGAGAGGGCAATTCAACCACATGAAGAGCCAGTGGAAACAATAAATCTGGGTACTGAGACGGACAGAAAGGAGGTCAAGATTGGTGCCAACCTAGAGCTCAGCGTGAAGCAACGGTTGACCCAGATGTTACACGATTATGTGGAGATCTTTGCCTGGTCCTACGAAGACATGCCTGGGTTGGATACCGACATTGTGGTCCACCATTTGCCTACCAAGGAAGACTGCCCTCCGGTTAAGCAAAAGGTCCGCCGTATGCGTCCAGAAATGTCCGAGAAGATCAAAGCCGAGGTTATGAAACAGTTTGATGCCGGTTTTCTTGCAGTGACTTCTTACCCTCAGTGGGTTGCTAATGTGGTGCCGGTACCAAAGAAGGATGGTAAGGTCAGAATGTGTGTCGACTACAGGGATCTGAACAGGGCCAGCCCCAAGGATGATTTCCCTCTACCTCACATTGATGTCCTTGTTGACAATACGGCTCAGCACAAGGTGTTCTCTTTCATGGATGATTTTTCAGGGTATAATCAGATCAAGATGGCTCCTGAAGACATGGAAAAGACTACCTTTGTCACTCAGTGGGGCACCTTCTGCTACAAGGTCATGCCATTCGGGTTGAAGAATGCTGGGGCAACCTACCAACGTGCCATGGTTGCTTTATTTCATGACATGATCCATCATGAGATAGAAGTGTATGTCGGCGATATGATTGCAAGGTCTCAAACTGAGGAGGAACACCTTGACCATCTGCAGAAGTTGTTTGACCGTCTGAAGTTGTACAAGCTGAGGTTGAACCCGAACAAGTGCACCTTCGGGGTAAGATCTGGGAAATTGCTAGGCTTCGTTGTAAGTGATAAGGGTATTCAAGTGGACCCTTACAAGGTCAAAGCCATTCAAGAGATGCCAGTTCCTAAGACAGAGAAAGAGGTCAGAGGCTTTTTAGGACGCCTGAATTATATTGCTCGATTCATCTCACACCTAACTGCTACCTGTGAACCAATCTTCAAGCTGCTGAAGAAAGATCAGGTAGTACGTTGGAATGATGAATGTCAGGCTGCTTTTGACAGAATCAAAGAGTATCTCCAAGAACCACCCATCCTTATGCCACCGGTTGAAGGGAGACCTCTGATACTATACCTGACAGTACTTGACAACTCAATGGGGTGTGTGCTGGGGCAGCATGACGAGTCTGGCCGAAAAGAGCATGCCATTTATTACCTTAGCAAAAAGTTTACCGACTGTGAGACCCGATACTCACTGCTCGAGAAAACTTGTTGCGCTTTGGTATGGGCTGCTCGCCGGCTGAGACAGTATATGCTGACTCACACTACCTTGTTGATTTCAAAGATGGATCCTATAAAATACATATTTGAAAAACCTGCTCTGTCTGGGAGAATAGCAAGATGGCAAATGATCTTGACAGAATACGACATCCAGTACACGACCCAGAAAGCTATCAAAGGAAGTGTATTGGCAGACCACTTGGCACATCAGGCAGTAGACGACTATCAGTCAATGAACTTCGAGTTTCCAGACGAGAGTATCATGATAGTGACTGACTGTGAAGTACCTGGACCAGATGAAGGACCTGAGGAAGGATCCCGATGGTCTATGCACATTGACGGAGCCTCCAACCCTTTGGGTAACGGCATTGGCGCTGTGATCATATCCCCTCAAGGCACTCATACTCCACTTTCTGCCCGACTATGTTTCAACTGCACCAACAACATGGCAGAGTATGAGACATGCATCATGGGTCTTCAAGCTGCAATTGACTTAAGGATCAAGTTTCTGAGTGTCTTCAGAGATTCCGCTCTTGTGATCAACCAGATCAAAGGAGAGTGGGATACAAAACATCCGAATCTTATTCCTTACAGAGAATGTGTGTTGACAATGATCCCCCATTTCACAGAGATAACCTTTGAACACTTTCCGAGAGAGGAGAATCAGCTGGAGGACGCGTTAGCTACGATGTCTTCTATGTTCAAGGTCAAATGGGACAATGAGGCTCCCCGGATCATCGTCTGGAAACTGGACGAACCCGCATACTGTTGTGATCTCGAGGCTGAGGTAGTGATTGAGAAACCTTGGTACCTGAGGTGAAGAGATATTTGGAAGCTCAAGAGTATCCTGAAGGTGCATCTGTCAACGATAAGAAGTTTCTGAGAAGGTTCGCAGCGAAGTTCTTCCTTAGCAACGACATCCTGTATAAGCGAAACCATGATTCGACCTTACTGCGTTATGTGGATAAGACTGAAGCAGAAAGGATCATGGCAGAGCTACATGAAGGTACCTTCGGAACACATTCCAGTGGACACACTATGGCGAAGAAAATCCTTCGGGCAGGGTATTTCTGGTCCACAATGGAAGTTGACTGTTACCAACATTCTCGGACATGTCATAAATGCCAGATTTATGCAGACAAGGTGCATGTCCCTCCAGTTCCTCTTAATGTCTTGACAGCACCTTGGCCGTTTGCAATGTGGGGCATTGATATGATCGGCGAGATTAAACCTACAGCATCCAACGGGCATCGCTTCATCCTGGTAGCGATTGATTATTTTACAAAGTGGGTTGAAGCAGCTTCTTATGCCACTGTAACCAAGAACGTTGTGGCACGGTTCATTCGGCATAACTTGATCTGTCGATACAGCGTCCCTGAAAGAATCATTACAGATAACGGTACCAATCTCAATAACAAGATGATCACTGAGCTCTGCGAACAATTCAAGATACAGCACCACAACTCTTCTCCTTACCGGCCAAAGATGAATGGGGCTGTAGAAGCAGCGAATAAAAATATCAAGAAAATCGTGCAGAAGATGACAGTGACTTATAAAGATTGGCACGAGATGTTACCGTTTGCTCTACATGGGTACCGTACCTCAGCAAGGACGTCAACCGGGGAAACTCCTTTCTCCTTGGTCTACGGCATGGAGGCAGTCTTACCGATCGAAGTGCAGATACCCTCTCTCCGGATAATGAAGGATGCAGATCTGAGCGAAGATGATTGGATCCAGACACGACTTGATCAGTTAAACTTAATCGACGAAAAGAGACTTGCTGCTATTTGTCATGGTCAGACGTGCCAAAAACGGATGATCAGGGAATTTAACAAAAAGGTCAGACCACAAGAATATCAAGTTGGGGATCTGGTAATCAAACGCATCATCCTTCCTCAGAGTGATCCCAGGGGCAAATGGACCCCTACATACGAAGGGCCATTTGTGGTTAAACATGTGTTCTCAGGAGGAGCCATGATTCTAACCAACATGGATGGTGACGACCTTCCTCACCCCGCCAATGCAGAGATAGTAAAAAGATACTACGCATGAAAAAAGACCCGCTAGGTTGACATACCTAGGCAAAAATTAGGGCTTCCCGGCGAACCAAAAGGGTTCGGGCAAAATAAAGGGATGAAATGAAAAAATCTGTACACCCGGCAAGTCGAAAACCTGAAAAGGCGGCTTGGGCAAAAATGGGTATCCTGGTGGACTGAAAACCCGAAAGGGCGGTCCAGGCAAAAGTTAGGGATAAAGCGTAATACTATGTCTCATTGGATCACTTCGCATCCAGAATCCGGTATCTACATCAAGTTCAGACAGCATCAATCAATCAGCTTCATCTTCAACTAGGTCATCAAGTGATGAGACGCTCGAAGATATAAAGGCGATAGCAGAGTTGGAACCCAGTGGGATTATTCATTTCACACAGCTGTTTTGTTTTCCCTTTGTACAATTTGTATAAACTCTTATTCGGCGGCGTTCTCATACTAGGACGTTAGCCTCTTGTATATAAACGCCTATTTACAGGCAAATTCAAAAATCAATACAAAAATCACTTTTCAGTTAAAATTGCCAATTGTTTTTCCTTTTCTGTTTTGTTTTGCGAAGAACGTCCAAGGTTCAATTTGTGATATATGCATTTGACAATAATTGCTAACTCATAAATATTTGCATACGAAACAAAGGATTAATTACATGTAACATCAGAAGCAGGGGCAATAATGAGTGGTCTAAGCGATCTAATTGTTCTGTCCACCAAGGTATCAAGGTAAGTTCAGCTGAAGAACATAACCAGTATATCTTAATTCCCCAGAGAGTGAGTCAGCAAGTCAATACACTCTCCCCAAGCAAAGTTATACAATCATCCTTAAGGAAGTTGGGTATCCCTAGCAAATCTCAACATTCCCCAGCACAATATACAGACCTTCCTAACAAGCATCCCCGACAGTCTTGATCTAAGACTGTTCCCCGGCGGTATACCAGGCATTCAGCGGAGCCACTTCCCCAACATATCTCAAAATTCTCCCCAGGTGAGTGCAATCAAGATTTCCCCAGGAAAGTTTGAATCATCTCCCCAACAGGAAGCTTACCCCCAGTAGATTCTGGAAGCTTGCCACCTACAGAGCACGAACGCGTCCCTCGGCTTTATTCAAAGGTTATTTCCCTACCAGGATATAACTAGGTTATCCTCAGCCAAAAGCCACGGAAAGATTGTCCTCGGCGAAGTCTTCTTACTCCCCAGCGAAGTCTACTAAAACTCCCAACATAACAATGCTACCCCCAGCGGAGTTATCATCAATATCCCAGCAAAGTACCTCTCTCCCCACAGAGTATTGTTCCCCGGCAAGGTAGCTAGAGTAATTTTCTCCCCGCAGAGTAATCCATTCGCCAAGTTTATTCCCCAACGGAGTTATCTTCTCCTACCGGTATTCTTGCAACTATCATCCCCAGCGGAAACAACAAAGCACTATTCTCCAACATCAGCCCAGGATTTGACTTCCCGACACCCGTCAAGGATTTACTTTCCTATACAAAAACATACATTCATAAACATCGCATTTCTATACATTATAGCACGCATATATGCATCATGAACTTACAATCTCATTTATATTGAGAACATCATGGCTTGGTCCATATCATGCATTGCATATGACTGACCTTTACCTTTCAGGAAAGATCCAGTTAAGTTCTCAGCTATATCCAAGACCTCCTCTGGTTCAGTTAAATCAATTCCTAAATATTTTTCTGATTCTTATCCAGTTGAAGTTATTTCAAGGCTTTCGTCTGGTTCAGTTAAATCGACCCTAAGATTTCTATGATTCTTATCCAGTCAAAGAAGATTCCAAGACTTTAGTCTGGTTCAGTTAAATCGATTCTAAGATTCTTATGATTCTTATCCAGTCAAAGTTAACCCAAGGCTTTCTCTGGTTTAGTCAGATCGACCCTAAGATCTCCCTGATTCTTATCCAGTTGAAGATTCCAAGACCTTTCCCAGTTCAGTTAAATCGACTCCTAAAGATTTTCCTGATTCTTATCCAGTCAAAGGCCTTCTCTGGTTCAGTCAGATCGACCCTAAGATCTCCCTGATTCTTATTCCAGTTGAAGATTCCAAGACCTTGCCTGGTTCAGTTAAATCGGCTCCTAAAGATTTTTCTGATTCTTATCCAGTCAAAGGCCTTCTCTGGTTCAGTCAGATCGACCCTAAGATCTCCCTGATTCTTATTCCAGTTGAAGATTCCAAGACCTTGTCCGGTTCAGTTAAATCGATTCCTAAAGATTTTTCTGATTCTTATCCAGTCAAAGGCCTTCTCCGGTCCAGTTAAATCGATTCCTAAAGATTTTCCTGATGAAGACTCAGTAGAAGACATCCAAGATTCTCTCACCGTTACTGTTGAGGTAGTAATCGCCACAGGTTCTCTCATCGTTACTGTTGAGGTAGTAATCTCCCCAGATTCTCTCATCGTTACTGTTGAGGTAGTAATCGCCCCAGATTCTCTCATCGTTACTGTTGAGGTAGTAATCGCCCAAGGTTCTCTCATCGTTCCGTTGAGGTAGTAACCATCCCTGATTCATTCATCACCGTTTGAAGCTTCAGACCCGATTCCTGTAACCAACAAGGGTGTGTCTATATAAAGAGTCTGAAGACCAGCTCCTGTAACAGGCCAGGTAATCATTTTCTTTTTCAGGTACACAAGTTCTCGCTAAGGAATCTCTTACGCGATCGACACCCAGATGGCATCTATAAGCCCATCCACCTATCCATCACCTCTCAACATGGCATCTATAAGCCCATATCCCTATCCATCAATCTCCAAATGGCATCTGTAAGCCCATTCGCACCATCACACTGCCAACATGTGAGCACAAATTTCTGGGCACTCTAGTGTTCAATCATCTTCCACCCTCGGATTACGAAAGGCACGCCAGCCAATCTACATCCTCAGATGCAAGAAGATTGAACAGGGGCAACTGTTGTACCCAAAAATTTGCCCTCCCATATTCTTCAAGATTTGCTAAGAGCATGCTTCAAAGTCTCCCAAAGGTTGCACAATGGCCTCCTAACAGTCAAAAATTAGGGTTTTGGTTCTGGCAAAGAAATTGAAGTTTCCAAGTGTCCAAACTAGTCCCACATGCCTATAAACATTGTCAAGCATCCTTATGCCAAGTTTCAAGACTTACAGCACAAAATTGCACAGTCAAAAACCCTAATGGCTCAACAGTCAACTGCAGGGGTAAAATGGTCATTTGACAGTCAAAAGTCAAAATTTTTGGTCAACATCTTATTTTGAAGCCACAAAAATCATTTGATCAATTCTTGATCATGATTCTCAAGGCATGGCTCAAAAAGTCTCAAGATGCAAAAGTTTCTATTTTTGGACAATTGAAAAAGTCAACTGCAAATTGACCAGGGCATAACTTCCACATGGTTTATCATAAAAATTCCATCCAAAGCTCATTTTGAAGAGAATGAAATTTCCTACAACTCCTCTTCACACTTCAAGTCCAATAAATGCTCTCACAAAAAGTTATCAATCTCAACATTATAGGTCATTTTCAAAAGTCAACAAAAAGGCACTTTAAGTCAAAGACCATAACTTGCGATTGGTAAATCAAAATGACATGTGACCAAATGAATTTGTTAGAGGACTTCAAGACCTTTCCAAAATGTCCAAGAACATGATCAAAGCTTAAAAATTGAGCAAGATATGCCTTGTGGAAGTTGGGAATTTTTTGGGAATTTTGAAAAGTCAACTTTGCTTCAAATGCCTCAAAATTGCTAATGGGCCACAATTTCTTCCAAGAATCATCACCCAAAAGCTATGAACGACCCATTGACCCAAAGGGGAGTTATTTTCTTATTTTTAATTCATTAATTGAATTTTTAAATCCATTAATTCATTTAATTAAAAATAAATATGAGAAAAATACTAAACAAATGTTTTCAAATCTTTTTATGCAGCATTTCCACTCATCATTCACTCAAGATTTCGTGCATACTCAAAAAGGCAAGAATCTTCAATGATTGGCATCAAAAAGGAATGAAAAAGATTGAAAAAATCATGGAAGATCACAGACTTGAAAAGCCTTAAAACAAGGCTTTGGGCTTGATCTTTTGACCCTAATTCATTGACATACATATACACAATGCAACCCTAATGAGAAGAAGAAGCAAGCTGCGCCCAAGAACACCAAACAACTTTGCATTTTTTTTCTCAAAAATCTCAAATCTGTTTTGATAGTTTCAGTGTGTTGCAAGGCCTAAAAACTATTCCATAAGTTTGCCAAGACTGCCAGGAATCTTTTCCAATACTTTTCAAGTCTCCATACTCGAAGAAGTGGTAGAATACAGTCGCCCTGTTCATACATTTTTGCATAATCGTACTTTGAATTTCATGCCATATTAATGCATTTTAAATGTTGATTTATACTAACATGGGTATTCTGAAGCTAATGGCACAATTTAATTGAAGAATGCTTGCACGTATGGAAAGTTACCATGAACGATGCTTAGGGTTTCAAAGCTCCAAATTTGGGGTTTTACGCATAAGGCAAAATTAGCCAGTCAAACCTGTACCATTGAAACCAGAGACACACACGAATTAATCTCACTATTCGCGCCCAATTTATATGGCCATATATGCTAATCGCTATTTTCAGGTCCTACACTTAGTGGGGGTTTAAAACCCCTGCTATTCATCTGTATTTTCAATCAAAAGCGAAGAAGCCAGGAAAGAGATGATGAGGTGTTGAATAATGACTGGCCAGTTTGAATAACTGGCGCCCTTTTTTATTTGTCCCACTAATACTTGCTTTCTCTCTCTTATTATTCTTTGTCCATTATATATCAAACAAACGCGTTTGGCTGGTTGGTGAGTGATGTGTCCTTCAAGCATTGGGACCTGGGTTCGATTCCCAGGTCCCCCACTTTATTCAATAATTTTTCTTGTAATACGTTCCTGTGCAGTGTACTCCTAGGGGAACATCATACAACCTCACCATCTAAGTTGCCACGCGCCAAGGAGATCCATCCAATGGCCAGATCACGCAGTCCACCATATACTCTCAGTCAACCATGTGCAGACGCGCTGGAAAAGTCAAAGGGGCCCTGACTTATTGGGCCAAGAATGCTCTAAACAAACCTCCATAATTGGGTCAACACCCCTTATGTTTGTATTTCTTTCTCTCTTTCTTTTTTCTTTTTTTTTATTTGTTTTAATTTAATTATTTTCTTTTAATTCATAATATAAATTTTCATAAAACACAAAAAAATCATAAAGTTAAAAAATAAAAATATGTTTCATTTAATTTTTAATTCATCAATATTTTGTAAATAAATTTTGTTAATCAATTTAGTCTAATTTTAGGTTTAATTTTAATGTATTTTCTAAATAACTAAAAAAGGTAGAAATTAGGTTTTAGATTTTTATTCTTTTTCTCAATAAAATAATTTCATCTTATTCTTATTATTAATAATTAATTATTTTGTAAATAAATATGCCATTTAAATAATTAGGTTAAATTAGGTCAAACTTAAACATTTTTCTTTAATAAATTAAAAACAATTTAGAACTAGGTTTTTTTATTTAACTTTTAATTCCAATTAATTCTCTTTAATTCCATAAATACAAAAACTCCAAAAAATAAGTTCTTTCTTCTATTTAATTTAATTAATTTATAATTTCGATTTAATTTCTTTAAAAGGGTCCAACGCCCTCGCATTCGATCGTAATTCCCTTTCGCGCATTTATTTTTATTTCTTTTTGTGATTATAATGTATTTGCCCCAATGCTTTGTAATAGATAATTAGGACATTTACTTTCCGCACTTTCATTCAAATCGGGTCTTGGTTTAATTTGGTGATGTAGACCCGCGCCTTGTAATAGCGTAGGACTTTTATTTTTCCGCATTTTAATTTCCGCACCTTTAAATTGTTAATAATCACATGAAAGAATGTATGCCCAAATAAAAATCAAAGCGTAGCTCACCCAATGCATGATCAAGACAAATAATAACTGAAAATGACACACAATTCACACACCACTCCTAGGGTACGCCTCACTGTTGCCTTGCCCCTCGAAACGTGGTCGTCGAGTAGAGGACGTTTTAGTAAGTCCTCATGTCCATGAACATGGCATGAGGGTAGCTTCTAAGGTGCCCTACTATTGCTCTGGTGACCACACTGTCCCTAATCCTCGAATTGACCCGAATACCTCCAACGGTGGTGCTACCTACCTCTCAATGGTGGGATGGCACTACCTTAAGGACATTTACACAGACTAATTCCTTAGGGTAGGTAGATGACTCGTAGATACTTGCTCTAATTCAAAACAAATCAAAAACTTCTTTTCACACCGACACTTTGCAAAAAGCTTTCAAAAACAACTTTTCAAACACTCTTGAGGACGGATACAAGAGTCGAGCTGAAATTTTAAACGGAACTTTTTCAAACCCACTCACTTTGAAAAGCAAACAAACATTTTGAAAACACAAATGAGCAAGTATCTAAGAGCCCATGGATAACCATGGATAGAAAGGGTGCTAACACCTTCCCTTTCTATAAATCAACCTCCCGAACCGAGAACTAATCTCAATAAGGAATTTTTCTGTGCTTTTGTCCTTTCCATGTTGGAGAAAATAAAAGACGGTGGCGACTCTTGCTTACCGCGACATTTCGCGAACCAGCATTAAACAGTCAGTTCCAGATCCACCGATCACAACATTCATGAAATTAAAATCCTCTTTCATGGTTGGATTTGTCATCAGTTCCGGACCTTTTTTCAACCTCCTGATTTTTGTTGATGTCGAAAGACTTGTCCAATGACTTATTCTTGACATTTGATATTGACTTCCAGTCCTCCTTCTTTATCACTTTGTTGAAATTTCTTCCAAGAAAACAATAGAATTGGATATCTCTTCTTTTCTATATAGGTAACACTCACCTTTTAGGTCATCAGTATTAGAAGTAAAGGCAATGTTCTTCTTCTTTTCAGACTTTTCACAGATCCCTAGTTCAAATGTTTGTAGAGATCCTATCATCTAATAAACCTTCATGTTGTTTATATCTTGGGCTTCTTAAATGGTTATCGCTTTCATGTCAAACCTCTTTGGAAGAGATCTGAGAATCTTTCTTACCAACTTAGCTTCACACATCTTCTCCCCTGGGGAACTTGAGGCATTGGCTATCTCAAAAATATTCATATGAAAGTCATGAATACTCTCATCCTCCTTCATTCTTAAATTCCAAAATTTGGTGGTAATAATTTGGAGTCTTTACATCTTCACCTTAGGGATTCCTTCATGATCAGTCTTTAAGATCTCCCAAGCTTCTTTAGCCACAGTACAATTCCTGATCAGTCTGAAAATGTTATTGTTCACTCCATTGAATAGGGCATTCAATGCTTTGGAGTTTCCCTCTGATAAGTTTTCATCTTCATCGTTCTAATCTTTCTCAACCTTCCACGCATCAGTAACCTTCCAATCCTGACCTACAAACATTGGTGGATCCCATCCCTTGACCATATATTTCCATGCCTTGTTGTCCATGAACTTGATGAAAGCCACCATACTAGCTTTCCAATAATCATAATTTGTTTCATCAAGAATGGGCGGTATGTTCGTAAATCCTCCTTCTTTTTTCATTGTACAAGAAAGTATCTTCTGTGAATCTCACCTAGAGTCAGAGCAGGATGCCTACTCTGATACGAATTGAAATTCTGGTAGTCAGATCACATAAGTCCTAAGAAATGTCGAGACACTAATCTCTGACAAAAATTTCAAACAACGATTAAAATAGTGCAGAAAAGTAAAGGAACACACAGAGTTGTTAACCCAGTTCGGTGTAGAACAAAACTTACTCCAGAGGCTACCAAGTCAAGAACTAAGTCAACTAGATAGTATCAACTTGTAGATCCACCACAAACTCTCACCTAGTTTACAATCTACTCACTTAATCACTACTCGTGCTTAACTTATACCTAAGAATCACCCAAGTATGAGACCTTTCTTAAATCCCTTCCAACGACAACAATGATTAAACAAATCTAAATAGTTTATAATAATTTTAGAAGACACACTTCAATGACACAAAACCATTCAATGCTTAAAAGCTTATGAATGATTAAAAAAACAACTCTACACACAGTCCAACTCAGGTATCAAACAATACAAGAGTGGCTCACAATCCATAAGAGCACAAACCCTAAAACTCTCTAAAAGATATAATTTGTTCCACACAGTATTAGGGTTGAATCCTTCCTTTTTATAACCTTGAGTGAACTGGATATGGGCTTCAAAAATACAGCTGATTTGTTGAAGATAATCAGCAGAAACTTCTGCACCAAAATAGGTATTTAAAGATTTGTTTCCTAAAATGTCTTAAGATTTAAGGAAAAAAAATAACCTTCTATATTCAAAGGTAATTTATGAAACTTCAATCTTGGACAACACAATTAATAACCTAATACTTCCATAATATTCAGGAATAGTCAAAACAAGATAAATCCAAGTTATCATCTTTAATAGACAAGATGTCGGATAAACGAGATAGGACATCGTCTCTAACATATTTCCATAGCAAGACTAGAACAACATATTTAACAAGTTGCTTCTGAATTAGTTTTACCAAAATTAATGCCAATCATAAAGATAGAAAATTAACAGTTATCCTTCATATATCATGAGGCCAAAATATGTGAAACCACAACAGTTATCCCTCATCCATCAAGGAACGAGGCATTCACCACCCTCTCAATAGATCATGATAAGTCAATGTCACGCAGTTTGTTCAAATAAAAAAAAGAAAAGAAAAATAAAAGCCCGCTAAGTCAAGTAACTTAGGCAAAAATTAGGGCATCCCGCTGGACTACCAATTCAAAAAAAATAGTCCAGGAAAAAGTTATGGAAAAACAACAAGAAAAGCGAAAAGTGAGAAATACTACAACGAAAAGACTACAAAGCAAAAGTCCCCAATGAAGAACAAATTTGTGTGACTACAAACACGAAGAAAAAATGGGTGACTGCTACTCCGAAAGCTTCATTGGTACACTAACCATCACAAGGATCCTTTCTGAGAGATGAACACTCATGTTGAATTAACGGAACATAGGACTGGAGAACATCATGAAGAATGGGATGGGCACAAATAAAATTTGAGCCTGAAAATCTTTTTTTCTTTTGAAAACCGTGAATCAGGCCACATTACAACCGTCAAAAGTCCTAATTGAAGAAGGATTTATTTCGAAAACATACTTCAACGAGATATCGTTTCCTGACTCCCATGATTTTTGCTAAATATTTGTGTTGGTATCATATGCTTTTGTTATCTTTCATACAAAAATCAATGTTGCATCCTGGCTTGATATTCATTCACAAGGTTTTGCAACATCTTTCCAATAAAATCTTCAAGACTTACAAAAATGTTTCATTGGGATTTTCATTCTTAGAATAAACATTTTCTTCTTGCAAAATAATTTCTTGATATCAAGGAAACTCACATTTGAGTGCCAACAAAGGGCATGTTTCCAAGAAGATCTACGAAGCATAAAGTCTGCCAAGTTTAGTCCATTTGGGTTAGTTACATCGAGATTCAACAAATCTCTCGAAGAGTTTGAGAATCATTGGGGCAGATTTGTTTCAAGTCCTTATGGTACAATATTTCCTCTTCAAAAGAAAACTATTTCATAGACCATGTAGCCTGGGGCAAGTTATGAATCGAATATTGTGAATTGTCATTCATATGTGATAAACACTATTTCTCGTGATCTTCCTTGTAGATGTGCACATGGTTTCCCCTACAGTTGTTAATTACGTAGCGGGTTTCCTCCAAGTTGTTACATGGTGTTGGGTTTGTGATCCCATATTCCCCAGTTAAGTCTTGGTTGAAATTTCCCCAACTGAGTGTGTTTCTTTTCCCAACCAGGTTATGATTAAGCAGATACTGCAAAGTTATGAAGCTTTGTGAAGTTATTGGATTTCCCCCTTTGTGTTGATACTTGATAAAAAATCTCCTGCAAAGTATTTTACTTTTCCTGTTATGACATTGTTGTTTTTGCGTGCTCCCCAAGTAGCAGGTCAAAAGTCGTATCTTTTTAAAAAGTCTTGATACATCTGTCAACTTGTGGGTTTTCTCTCACCATGTATTGAGTTTGATTTAAAATCCCCAGAAAATTGACTTCTTATTATGGTGTTAACTTCTTAGCTTCCCAAGTAAATCAAGGGTCAGGCTTCCCTTAAAGGTTGTTATCCCCAAGAAGTTCTTTGATTCTCTCCAACAGAGTTTGTGAAACCACTATTCTTGGTATTATAGAACCTTGTGATTTCTTCCTAGCAGACGGGGTATCGTCTTCCCTAGCGAAGTCCATGCGTTATCTCCCAGTGAAGTTTAGAGGACGTTGTTGTATCTCTGCAACTTTGTGGATTATTGTTATAGGATTGTGCTTTTTTTATTACCTAACAACATTTCCTTTCCCAGAGAAGTTAAGCCTCGAAGAACGACGTTGTTTCCTCAATTGGTTGTTCACTCTCTTATAGGATCTTCATCTTGTATGTGGTCTTGTCGAGTGTCGTCAATGCCCAAGTTTGTTTATACTGGTCATCCCCAATGTAGTATGTCTATATTGGCAGCATGCACATCATTATAACATTCATACATTACTCATATATCATGCATAGCTGAATTAAAATCCATTTCCCAATTGCATTCATTGATGTTTTTGTTAATATCTTATTCTCTTTGCAGAGTGTGTATTGTCTCTCTCCCCAATAAAATGAGAATCTTAAGCAGAAAGTGTATATCCTTTCAATTCCTCTTTGAGCTTATTCCTTGTGGAGGAATTTTGCTTCAACCTTTCTCCCCAGCTCATTACCTGGATGGAATTAATCCCCATTTGAGTTTGTTCCTCATTGGGTAGAGTCTTGTTGATTGTTTCACCCTGGTTTGTTCGTGGTTTGAATTTTGTTCCCCAACATTAATATTATTTTTATCTCTTTAGGCTGTGAAACCTAGATTGAGAATGTGCATTTATTTTTAACCTTTGAGGATTTTGTGTTCCTCGGCTGAAATCTATTTATGGTTTCCCTATCTGAAGATGAGAATTTTTATTATTCAACAGTGTTTTATGACACTCTCTTGGAATCTTTGCTTGACATCAAGCGGTAGCCTCTTTATTTGAGCAACTTGTGTGGCCCAGGAATGTTCTATTTGGTAGCAGGTGGAAGTATCTTTATTTGAGAAACTTATATGACATTCAGATATCAGTCTTATCTACCCCATTGAATGGTTGATCTCTTCAATATGATAGAGATAGTTTGTTGTGAAATTTTATCTCCTCCAATGGATGGTTGGTCTCTTGATATGATAGAGATAGTCTGTTGTGAGATCCTTATAGAAAGTGGTTACATTTCAAGAAGCTTGTTTATTACCGTTTCCAGGTGGAAGACTTGGTTAAAGAAGAAATTGAGACTCGTTTGTGGATTATTGTAGTAGTATAAATGTTGAGACTAAGCCATTGGATTGACTCGACTCGCACAAATAAAATAAAAATCACCACCCCGCTTTATTGTTTCCAGAGGAATAGGAAAAGAGCGAATAAACCCAAAATTAAGAAAGGAATAAGATGAAGAGGAAGGGGATGTATCAGATGAAATTAGGGTTTCAAATATCATCAACATCATTCATCCATTTTGGTGATTTGGGTTTTTGTAGCGGTAGAAATGTTTAAGACTAATACATTGGATTGACTAGACTTGTATAGATCAAAATAAAAATCTCCAGCGTGCTTTATTGTTTCCAAAGGAATGGGAAAAGAACGAGTAACCCAAAAAGAAGGGGAAAGATTCAAAGTAAGGGGGCTGGTTATGCAAAGGGAAGGTATTAGCACCCTAAACATCTATGGTACTCCGCAGGAACCTCTTTGTAAAATCCATATATTTTGGATATAAAATGTTGTATGTAAAATAGATGGTGGAGGTGAGAAAAGAACTATATTTTTTATGATTTTTGCACCCGCCTTGGTTGCAAATTTTTAGTGCCTACGTACCACCTTTCGTGCAATGGGGTATCAGGGTACACGTAGTTCACCTTAAAAAAATTTAAAACACAAGTGTGTTGATTAATTTTAAGAGATAAGACATCATCGTCATTGTCCGTGTGGAAAACATACTTATTACCCACAATCATGAGAAAGGAGAATTTGCATCATCTCAAAGTGGAGGATATGGCTTGGATTTTAAAATCAACAATGCCTCACTCAACACCCAAGTGGAAAATATCTCTCTTCACTACATATTGTAGAAGTATAGTTGTTTGCATCACTACAAGGATTGACAAGAGTCCAATCTTTTGAGAAAGGTTTTAATATAAAAAGCCTAAGTGGCAAAATGGTTTGAAATGAGATTGATTGACTTTTAGTCTTCTCACAAAAAAGGTCAAGGTTTTATTAAATTGATTGGAGTTTATTTATGAAAAATGTTTTGAAAATGCATGGACCTAAGTCCAAGTTTATTATGAAAGTGGTTCAAGTTTAGAAACAAGAAGAGTTTTCAAAAGGAGGGAGAGGATTTTTGAAATTAAAGAAGATGGGAAGAGAATAAGGATATATCCTAAAGCATAAGGTAAAAGCTAGGGATAAGAACCATCTAACCAACAAGAAGCCAATACTTGACATTATGAGTCAAGATAGAATTCCCATTCTTTGGATTGAAACCAAGCAAGCAGAGATACTAGACCTCTTGAGAGAACCAAACTTCAAATGCATTAAGTCTTCACAAAAATTGGGCGGAGTAACGGTTGTATACGGGTGAATTCCAGATTACAAACAAAGTATGTAATCACAATAACCTGCACACAAAACAAAAAAACAACCCAATGTCTTGAGGTAAACCTCAAGAACTCTAGACAAAATATTAATTAAGGTCACAAGGTCTCCAACATAGGCCGAGGTTTCTAATCCTAAGTCTAAGAAGTCCAATACTCCATAATGCCAAGGATAGTAACCAAATAGTCCAAGTATCATTAAAGTTTTTTATGGCACATGTTGATTATTAAGTGTCTTAAAAGGGAAAAGAAAAGATCAAGTGAGCAAAATAAAAATTACAAGAAAATAAATGCTCAAGTGAGCAAAATAAAAATGGCATGAAATGTAATGCTTAAAGTAAATGGTACATAAAGCAAAAAAATAAAATCATAAAGTAAAAAAAAATTAATAATTAGTGGTTAGTTGGATGATCATCTGTAAACTTGCATTTGGAACTCATCAGAGGATTGGTAGAACCAAAGCCTCCACACAACAAGTTGCATTTGCTTTTTGTCAAGTATATCATCCATTTATAATCCTCAAAAGTACCATATAATGATCAACGATGTTTAAGTGATCCGCATTGACCAAAAGTGTTGTAGATCCATTAGAGGATTGGTAGAACCAAAGCCTCCACACAATGAATCTCAAGGTTATTGGATCAAAGAGATTAAATTAACATACTTGGGCTTGCAAACATAGGTTTGGGCCATGAATGATCATTTATTCGAATCGGGACAAAATTTAACGTTATGTTAAGCAATCGTAAGTGAACTTATATAGAAGTCGCACCTATTTTGAGATCGGTCAATAGCAATCTATGCACCATTTGTTTTGAGACATGATATAGAGATCATGCTCCAATAACACTTAGTGCAATAAGAAAGGGATGGGATGAAGAGGGATGGGGAAGAATATACAAACCACATTTGATTTAATTTTAATCAAACTATTATTAAAATCATTCATCTATTTTTATGGAGTTAGACTCAACACCATGGATCCAATGATGTTAACAAAGTTCATGATCAAAAATTTAACCCAAGATCAACCAGAAAATAATCACAAAACAATAATACATTTATTATATACATTAAAAAGGGTTTTAAAATGTTTTAAAATAGAAATAAAATAGAAAAAATCAACTATATTCAAATTAATCAAGAAATAAAAAGTAAGACCATAGAAAAATCAGAAAAGGGCTCAAATATTTTTATAAAATTTTTGGTAATTTTTTAAAGTCAGAAACTATTTTTAAACTAATTAAAATTGCTCAAACAAATAGAAAATAGATCAAAAATAGTAAAAATCAATATAAAATTCCATAAATTTTCAAAAAGTCAAAAATATGTAAAATGTTATTTATGAATTTTTTTAGAATTAAAAAATGTCAAAAAATATTTTTAAAGTAATTAAAAGGAAGCAAATAATGAAAAAAATATAAAAAATATCAAATTTCAAAATAAAAATATGAAAAAATAGTCATGAGATCAGAAATAATTCAAAGTATTTTTGTGAATTTTTTCATAATTTTTGGATAAAAAATAAAAGAGTTATGAATTTTTGAAAATTAAATCAATTAAAATATAAAATCAGAAAATAAAATAAAACCAAAAAGATGTGGGCCATCAAATCATAGTCAAAACGCGTTAGTAAGCTGATCCAATGGACAAGACGCGATGTGCTTGATATAGACCTTAGTGAGATACGCATAGGATCGGAAAAAAGGCAACCAATAAAATTAAAACGTTTGGCACGCTATCATTGGCTGAGACGAGACATGTCATCGTCTTCAACCTCCAGACACCCTGCAATGGAGATTTTGTGAGATCCTTCAAATGGAAAAATTAGGATCCCAGACTAGTATCATTGGATTCGTCTCTTCAAGACGATCCTAACACCACCACACGCCAAATTTATATAAAGTATGCAGAGAGATATGAGTCAAAAACCCAGAAAATAGCGAGCACCTTCAATTTGAGATTTCTCTCTCAATTCTCAATGGATTTAAAAATTATAAGAAGCACAAGAATCAGGAGAAAGAGTAGAATATTTTAGTGCTTTATTTGGATCCAAATGGTGGATAATTCTACCTTTTCAAAGTTCAAGAAAGATTCTCTGAAACTGGACTTCTGTAGCTTGAATTATGGCTCGTTTTGCTGGTTTAAGTGCTGGAGAGTTTGTATGATGCTGAAGGATGATGAATGTGAAAAGAATTTTGGAAGAAAAGGCTTGAATCTCAGAAACTAATTTCAAAATTTTGAAGTTCGTGTGAGGTTTTGACAGAGTGTATTTGGCTCTCAAAGCTTGTGGAAATGAATGGGGGATGACCCTCTTTTTATAGGGAATCAAATGGAATGTTCAAGCGTGTGAAATGATGAAGTTTAGAGGGAAATCTTGTGAACCTGATACATGAGCAAGGTGTGATCTATTTTGCATCAAAACTCATCCAATCCTTATGTTTTAAGGCTCTAATACACTTTGGCAACTTAGTTAAACATGTTTAGATCACAAACACGTGCTAATTTGATGTTTAGAAGCCAAAACATGAATTTCAAATTCTGACTTATGAAGAAACTTCAGTTCCAAGTTACCAAGTTCAATCCAATGGCATTCTCAGCTCAAGGAGTCTTAAGGCATGATTTTTGATGCTTTAGAAAGATGAGATTACAAGCTTTGCAATGGAAAAAGAATGGAATCAAATGGATGCTTGGGCTGAATGTTGCAATGAGTCAAAGTTTGGGAAAAAAGGTTGACTTTCCATACTTAGAAATATTTCAAAATTTTCTTCAAAAGTGGCCTATAATGCTTTGCATCCAAACATGGCCCTCCACTTAGAAATTGCTCTTGACCAAAAAAGATGGCATAAAATAGACCTCTTGAATGACATTTTGAGACTTGAACCATTTAAAATATCCAAAAATTGAGAGAGTTATGAATTGTTGAAGTAGGAAAAATATCATGAAATGACCTATAATCTTTTGTATCCTTAGGGCATCTTCCATCCATTTTTTCACTTTGCACATAAAAGAAGGCATAAAGTTCACATCCTCAAGATCATTGTTTATAACCCTTTGAAGAGAAGGATGTCTTTAGAATCACTTAAAAATACCAAAAGATGAGCAAGATATACTTCTTTGAAGTTCAAAACCCTAGCTCCTAGATCAAGAAAATGCTTTGAGGAACTTTGACAATTTTGGACAAACTTCTTGTACCAACACTTTTTATTTGTTAATAGAAGTTTTTTAGGATGACAATGAGAACTCATAGCAACCAAAACCACTTCCATATCTTGAGAATTAAGAGAAATATGCACTTGTAACCAATGAGAAGAAGGCCTTATCCAACCATGACAACTTCTTCAATCAACCCCTTGTACTTTTGAATCAATATTGATAACTTTGAAATGTGGTGAACCAAAATGAACCTTGCCATGCCATTTCTTCCAAAATAACTTAAATGGTGAGGTTTGAATTTCTCAAGCTTTAATGACTAGGGCATGGAAATAAACTCAAGAACCTATGGATCAACTTGCTAAGCCACATTGCCTTTACCCACAATATTAACAAGTAAGACAAACCAAAATTGCATTTTGTTAATTAGAAAGAAAGTCAAAACAAAACATGCATAATCACAAAAGAAAAACAACTCAAGGTGCTTGGTGATCTCTTAAAGAGCAAAGCTAAAGATAGGGAGGAGAACCAAAAACCCTAATGTGATCTGTTAGAACAAAGTTTGAATCTACTACCCTATGTTTAAGTTTTGATGATAACAAAGTGAAAAGATATATCATTTATGTGATTCATGTATGAACTATCTGCTGCCTAAATTATTATGTTCTGATTTGCAGATACTCTGATTGATATAAGCAAGATCACACCTAATCAGCATCAGAAATTTGGTTCCTGACATCAGCATCAGAAGTTGCCATATCAGAATGTCAGAATCAGAAGATCAACTCACGTATATGCTGAAGTCTGATGAACAGAACTGCGCTCAACACTCTGATAAAGAAACACAACAGTTCATCAGCAGCTAAGCAGAGTCAGAATGAGCCAAGCCAGAACTTGCATTAAGTAAGCAACGGTACTGTGCATTGAAAGCAAATTAATACCAACGGCCTCATTCCAGACAAGATCTGCTCGATAAGGAAAGTTTGTTAATAGCATTGAATCAAGAATATTGCTCCAACGTTCAACATCTCAGTGCTATATAAACAAGACTTTGAAGATTGAATTGGCTAATGCTCTCCAAATCTTTACACGCATAAAAGCTGATCAAAATCTTCCTTCTCTCAGTTTGCTAAACACTACACATTCTGATATTCTATCATTGTTTAGCAATCTAGTTTCTAAGCTTTAAGTTGTGTATACATCACAGTTGTGATACAGTTTTGTAGAAAACATTCACACACTTAGATTTATCTTCTTTGTAAGAAAGTGTTTCCTTGACAAACCGGGTTGTGGTTTGCATCAAGAAGGCTTTAGCAGTTGTTAAAGCAGTCTGTAATATTCAGTTGAATATAGTGGATTAAGACCTCGTTGGAGAGAGGCGAAATCACCTTGACGGGTGGACTGGAGTAGTTTGAGATCAAACGAACCAGGATAAAAATATCTTGTTCATTGCATTGTTTTTCAGTTTTACAATTCAACCCCCCCTTCTTGTGTTTTTCACTACTTCAATTGGCATCAGAGCGCCTGGTTCTGAGCTAAAACACTTAACCGTGTCAGTACAAGATCCAGCGTCAGAAAAACACAATGGCAGGAAACAATTCTCACATCAGCAATGACAACAATGAGGACATAGACAGATTCAGCGGCAAACCTCCAGTCTTTGATGGAGAAAACTTTGATTACTGGAAAGACAGAATTGAAAGCTTCTTTCTGGCACATGATGCTGATCTGTGGGATATGGTGACAGATGGATACACGCACCCTGTGAATGCAAGCGGTCAGAAGATTGATAGAAAAACAATGTCTGACCAACAAAAGCGTGACTTCAAGAATCACCACAAGGCCAGAACCATCCTCCTCAGCGCCATCTCCTATACTGAATATGAAAAGATCTCCAACAGAGACACAGTAAAGAATATTTTTGACTCACTCAGAATGACGCATGAGGGCAACGTTCATGTCAAAGAAACTAAAGCTATGGCGCTCATTCAGAAGTATGAGGCGTTCAAAATGGAAGAATCTGAATCCATTGAAACAATGTTCTCAAGATTCCAGATTCTGGTAGCTGGTTTCAAGGTTCTGGACAAAGGATACTCTACTGCTGACCATGTCAAGAAAATCATCAGAAGCTTACCCAAGCAGTGGAGACCTATGGTTACAACTCTGAAGCTAGCTAAAGATCTCAACAAAATCACTCTGGAGGAACTTATCAGCTCCCTCAGAAGTCATGAGATAGAGCTAGAAGTTGACGAGCCTCAGAAGCAAGGTAAGCCTTTAGCATTAAAATCTAACAAAAAATTTGAGTCTAAAGTTTTGCAGGCAGATGAAGAAACATCTGATGGATCCTCATCAGAAGAAGACGAACTCTCCCTCCTCTCCAGAAGAGTAAATCAACTGTGGAAGCAAAGACAAAGGAAGTTCAGGAATCCCAGAAGATCTGATCAGAACGAGTCTTCTTCCATATACAGAAGGACAGATTCTTCCTCTGGATACAGAAGATCTGAAGGCTCCTCCAGTAGCAAAAAGCCAAACACCAAGGACATCATCTGCTATGAGTGCAATGAGCAAGGACACTATAAGAGTGACTGCCCAAAGCTTCAGAGGGAAAAGCCCAAAAAGAAGTTTGGAAGAGAGAAGAAGAAAAGTCTCATGGCCACATGGGATGACTCTGACTCGTCTGAAGCTGACTCAGAATCAGATGATGAGAGGGCAAACATAGCTCTCATGGCTAACATCTCAGAAGATAGTGAAGCTTCTGAATCAGACGCAGAATCAGATACTGAAGAGGTATTTCCTAACTTTGCTGTTAACTTTACAAAGGCTGAACTTGCTGAAAGCCTTAATGAGATTATGGAACGGTATCAGCAAATTAGAGTTAAATTCAGAGACCTGAAAAGGAATCTTGAATCTGACTCTAATAAGACTGAGAGTCTCAAATTGGAGAATTCTGAGCTGAGAAATAAGATTTCAAAATTAGAAAACACTTTACAAAACTCTCAGAAGGAACCAATTTCTGAAACTCCCAGCAACGCTGATGAGATCATCAAGGAGTATGATCACAGTTTCCAGAAGTTCCTCGCTAAAAGCATAGATAGAAGCAGAATGGCTTCAATGATCTATGGAGTTAGCAGAAACGGCAGGAAAGGAATAGGATACCAAGGTAAGGTTCCTACACCAAAGAATGTCATGGACTTAACAATTAAACACACTCCTCTGAATTCACATTTTGTGTATGGTCACACACATGATATTAAATACACTAGCAGTAAGCACTATGTGAAACCAAAATTCAACCAGAGTTTTGGTAAAACTAACAAATTAGGACCCAAGAAAATCTGGGTACCTAAGGATAAAATAATACATGTTGCAGATATCTTTAGCAGCAAGTCAGAAACACCAGTCATGGTACCTGGACTCTGGCTGCTCACGACACATGACGGGAAGAAGGCATATGTTCCAAAGCCTGGAACTTAAGCCTGGAGGCCACGTTGGCTTTGGAGGCAATCAGAGGGGAAAGATAATTGGCTCTGGAACTGTAGGTAATGGAAATCTTCCCTCTATTAATAATGTTCTGCTAGTAGATGGATTGATGCATAATCTGTTATCCATAAGTCAATTAAGTGATAACGGTTATGATATAATCTTTAATCAAAAATCATGTAAAGTTGTTAGTCAGAAAGATGGGACTATCCTGTTTAATGGTAAGAGGAAAAACATCATTTACAAAATAAAACTTTCTGAACTAAAGAGTCAGAATGTAAAATGCCTTCTGTCTGTTAACAACGAGCAGTGGATCTGGCACAGAAGATTGGGGCATGTTAGTATGAGAAGAATATCTCAGATTATCAAACTCAATCTGGTCAGAGGACTTCCTAATTTGAAGTTCAATTCAGATGCTCTGTGTGAAGCATGTCAGAAAGGCAAGTTTGCAAAACCTTCTATTAAATCCAAAAATGTTGTTTCTACCTCTAAGCCATTAGAACTTCTGCACATTGACTTATTTGGACCAGTTAAAACTGCTTCAGTCAGTGGTAAGAAGTATGGGTTAGTAATCATAGATGACTATAGCAGATGGACATGGGTAAAGTTCCTAAGACACAAGGACGAGTCACACTCTGTGTTTGTTACCTTCTGTAACCAAGTTCAGAATGAAAAGGATCTTAGAATCGTTAAAGTCAGAAGTGATCATGGTGGAGAATTTGAAAACAAAGATTTTGAGTCATTCTTTAATGACAGAGGCATTCTGCATGATTTCTCTTGTCCTAGAACTCCCCAACAAAATGGAGTTGTAGAACGAAAGAATAGAACATTGCAAGAAATGGCCAGAACCATGATCAATGAGACAAACGTTGCTAAGACCTTCTGGGCAGAGGCAATAAACACAGCGTGCTACATTCAGAATAGAATCTCAATAAGACCTATTCTGGAAAAGACTCCATATGAATTGTGGAAGAACAGAAAGCCCAACATTTAATATTTTCATCCATTTGGATGTACTTGCTTTATATTAAATACAAAGAATTATTTGAACAAGTTTGACTCTAAAGCACAGAAGTGTATCATGTTAGGATACTCTGAACGCTCAAGAGGGTACAGAGTATACAATACAGAAACACAGATTGTGGAAGAATCAATCAGTGTTCGTTTTGATGATAAGCTTGACTCTGAAAAGTCAAAGCAGAATGAAGTTTTTGCAGGTATGGAAATTGAATTTACAGGTTCTGAAGACAAGTCATCAGAAGCTCTCAATACAGACACTCCTTCAACGTCTGAAAGGAGCACTGCTAGCAATCCTACAACAGCTGCTGATCAACCTCAGAAGAGATTACCCAGAAGCAGCTTGGATCACCCAGAAGAGACTATCTTAGGAAGAAAGGAAGATCCAATCAGAACAAGAGCAAGCTTCAGAAACTCTGAAGAAACTCTCATGGGACTTGTGTCTCTGATTGAACCTTCTTCTATTGATGAAGCACTTATGGATAATGACTGGATTCTGGCAATGCAAGAAGAGCTGAATCAATTCACCAGAAATGACGTATGGGATCTCGTGCCCAGACCAAAAGGATTCAACGTCATTGGAACAAGATGGGTGTTCAGAAACAAGCTAAATGAACAAGGTGAAGTCATCAGAAACAAGGCACGACTGGTTGCACAAGGATATAGTCAGCAAAAGGGGATAGACTATACAGAAACCTTTGCCCCAGTCGCCAGGTTAGAATCTATCAGACTTTTAATTTCATTTGCTGTTAATAGAGGCATCACTCTGTATCAGATGGATGTCAAAAGTGCATTCTTAAATGGTTATATAGAAGAAGAAGTCTATCTACACCAACCCCCTGGTTTTGAAAATACAAAACATCCAGAACATGTTTTCAAACTAAAGAAGTCACTATATGGTCTGAAACAAGCTCCCAGAGCTTGGTATGAAAGGCTAAGTAACTTTCTATTAGAAAATGAATTCACCAGAGGGAAAGTGGACACTACTCTATTCTGTAAATCAGTTAAGAATGACATCTTAGTCTGTCAAATTTATGTTGATGATATTATTTTTGGTTCTACTAATCCTTCTCTTGGAAGAAAATTTGCTAAGTGTATGCAGGCAGAATTTGAGATGAGCCTCATGGGGGAACTGAAATTCTTTCTAGGAATTCAGATCAATCAAACTCCAGAGGGAACTTACATTCATCAGAGCAAATACATCAGAGATCTTCTGAATAAATTTGACCTCTCAGAATGTAAGCCATCAAAGGTTCCAATGCATCCCACGTGCATTCTGGAAAGAGAAGAGGTAAGCAAAAATGTAGAACAGAAAGTCTACAGAGGTATGATTGGTTCTCTCCTCTATCTGACTGCTTCAAGACCTGACATATTATTCAGTGTTTGTATCTGTGCTAGATTCCAATCAGATCCTAGAGAATCTCACTTAACAGCTGTTAAGCGAATTTTCAAGTATCTGAAAGGTACTACTAATCTGGGTTTGTTTTGTAGAAAATCTAGTGATTACAGCTTAGTAGGCTACTGCGATGCTGATTTTGCTGGAGACAGAGTGGAACGTAAAAGTACTTCTGGAAGCTGCCAGTTTCTGGGAGAAAATCTAATCTCTTGGTCCAGCAAAAGGCAATCAACAATTGCGCTATCAACAGCAGAAGCTGAGTACATAGCAGCAGCAGGATGTAGCACACAAATGCTCTAGATGAAAAGTCAGCTTGAAGACTTCCAGATTTTTGAGAGTAACATTCCTATACTCTGTGATAATACTTCTGCTATTTGCTTAAGTAAGAATCCCATTTTACATTCTAGAGCTAAGCATATAGAAATAAAACATCACTTCATTAGGGACTATATTCAGAAAGGAATTTTGAACTTAAAATTTATAGATACAGACCATCAATGGGCTAATATCTTTACTAAACCCCTTTCAGAAGATAGGTTTAATTTCATTCTGAAACATCTCAGCATGAAAGTCTGCCCAGAGTGAAAATGTTTTAATTCCATATATTTACCTTCAGAATGTAATTGTTTTACTGTGAACTTCTGATCAATCTTCTTTCAGAAAGATAGAACATGCAGATTGTATCAGATGCAAGTCTAAAGATCTGAGAGTCTAAGCTCAAAGACAGATGTGCTGATCTCTACATCAAACAAGTGTCATCCAATCATCAGCAAATCTCTGAAGCAGAACGCGTGCACTCTTCTGAGAAGGCAAAGCGCTGATTGGGTGCATTGAGACACATGTCTGGTAACCGTTTTAAGTATCTTTCTCAAATCCCCCAAAATCAGCAAGCATTTAATAAAAAGTAATCATGCTTTTAAAATGTAATCATGATTTTTCTCTTTCTTAAAAACGTTTATTTTTTCAAAATATTCTGAAACTCTATTTAAACACATAAACCGCTCATTTTAATTCTTTATAGTTTCTCACTAATACTCAAGCATTCTCTGCATTTTTCTGTGTTCATCTCTTGCAAAACCTCTTTTTCTCAGTTTCTTCTCAAAATCCTTTTAGTGTGAACATGGCAACCTCCAGCAGTGCTTCTGCAGGTCCTCAGAAGAAAGCATCATCTGAGCAGTATCAAGTGCCATTCAGAACACTCCTCACTCCTGTGAAGAATCTTGAGGTGTTATCTGAATTGATCATTGATTTTGGAAGCTTGAAGGAGAACGGTTTTGACCTAACTGAAGAAGTTAGGGCACAGAAATGGGAAAGGTATTTTGACAGGTTGGTTGGACCAACATTCCCTATGTTAGTCAAGGAATTCTGGATTCATGCCAAGGCTTCAACACATCTAGTCACCTCCTTCGTTATGGGGAAGAAGATTGTGATCACTGAGGATCACATTGCAAGGTTAATCGGTTACAGTGGCGGTGGCGTCCACTGTGTGGACATGGCTGAGAGATGTGCTGACGTGGGCGTGATAGCAGCAAGGATTTTCACCCATGGGGTGCCCAGCAGCAAGATCAAAGATCTGAAGGATCATTACAGAGTTTGGGCTAAGATAATTCTAGGGTGCTTCAACCATAGGAAGCCAACTAGTTCACCTGATTACATAAATGTGGATCAGCAGTTTCTGATCTACTTTATTGATCAGAAGGTAAAAATCAACTTGGCTCATTTTCTGTTCAACCACCTCAGAACAAGTGTGAAGGAAACCAGGGAAGAAGAAAGAACAAAGAGGGATTGGATACCCTTTGGAAGGTTGATATCAGATATTCTGACAGAGAATAGGCTGATAGAGCATCTGATAGAAGCTCAAGAGCTAAGCATCATTGAACCAACAGTTGGGAAACCTCTGAACGCGAAGAACTTGAAGAAAATGAAGTTGATAGAGAATATCCAAAAGGAACCCAGAGCTACTCCTATTGCTGATATCACCAGCAAAAGAGTTCCTCTGAGTGACTTTCCTTTATTTTCTGAGATAGAATCTAAACCAGAGGTGGTTCTCAGATACTTGGATGCGTGCAAGGCAGATGGTACAGATCCAAATCTGATTATCAAAGCTCTGCATCAACCTCAGCAAGAAGTGACTCTGAAGAAGACAAAGAAGAGGAAGGCACCTTCAGAAGGATCATCCCAGCAGACACCCAAGAAAAGAGGTAATTTATCTGCTGCTTCTGTTTTAAATTCTTCTACTATTCCAGCATCTATTCCTCCTCAAACCTCTAATAGAATCTCAATCCCCATCCCAACAATAGATGAAACTGTACCAGAAGATGACCCTTCTGAGGCATTAAAACTCAGAAGACCCAGAACCAAACATCCCAAACCAACAATCTCAACAACATCAGCAATTGACAAAGTGTTGTCTGACATTGATCAACACACTTCTGATCACTCCACCAATCCAAACTCTGAACCATAAATTGTCCCTCCTCTACAACCAGAACAACAGCAATCTGCTGAAGAACCCGAACAACAACAACCTCTCTCATCAATTCCTGAAGAACCCCTTATCCCTGAACAACCAGAAATTCCAACAACTTCTCCTCAACCAGCAATTCATTCTCCCTCTCCTCAACCAGAAATTCATCCACCATCACCTCAACCTGAGTTTCATCACTCTGAAACTCCCTCTCCTCAACCATCTGAACCTCATTCACCACAACCATCACCTCTGGCAATCCAGCTGCCAGGTGGAACAACAATCACCTTGGCACAGTTGCCATCCTCACCAGAATATACACCACCAAATACTCCCAAAACACCAAGCAGTCCAATCATAATCTCTGATTCTCCCACTCCATCTCCAAAACAAACAGCTCCCAAGCAAACCACCGAAAACCCCAGCAGGACCTTCATAGACTTAACCAGTCTTGACCGTCTTGCTGATATGAAACATAAAATAGCCATCCCTAAACCAAAACAACCAGATGTTGGCTCTGGTATTATAAATTTTGAAACAGGTGTGCAGCAATGGATTGCTTCTTTGAAGCAAGTCTGTCCTGGAATGATTGACCCAGCTGCTTCTGATCAGCTCTGGTCACAATTCAGACTTTGGGTATGTGCTGAAGCCCTCAAGTTGCAGGATATCAACTATGAGCAGGCACAACAGAACTTCAGCAAGCTTATGAATGAAGTTGGAAGTCAACTTCTGAAAGAAGACGTGCTCCCTCTGGATAGTGAACCTTGGTCTGAGAAACAGCTAGCTTCAAAGGTGCAACCAGAAGAAGACAAGACCATTCAAGCTGAAGAAAGTCAAGCAGAAGATGTTGCAGAAAGCTCTCAGAAGCTTCCTGCTTCTGATGCTTCTCAAGCTGCCTTGGACAGGCAGACTCTGGAAGAGCTAAAGCTGAATGACATGCGTCTGCAGCAGAGGATGGATGAAAACGACCAGAAGATGAAAGAAAGAATGGATGTGCAGGATAGAAAGATTGACACTGTTGTCAGCATGGTGCACAAGCAGAATGAGACTGCTGATCAGATCAAAGCCATGCTGGAGAACCTGTTCACACGCTTGCCTCCTCAACCTTAGTTTTTTTATTCATGTCTTTTTCATGCTTTCCTTGATTTTCTGATGTACTATTTGAATATGTTTTGTACTATTTTCATGTTTTGATTCTGAACCTTTCAATATGACAAGTTTTTCTGATCTTAATTGTTTTAGCACTCACCTACACTTTTTGATTGCTGACAAAAAGGGGGAGAACAAGAATGATATTTTAAACAATAACGGTTAACTAAGACATAAATTCTCAAACATTCTAACTCTATTACTTGAAAATGTTTTTTCTGTTTTGCTTAAAGTCTACAGGTACAAGGAAGTTCCTGGACACTCTGAAGACTAAAAGATATGAAGCTCTGATCCGCTCTGACACTCTGATCCAAAGCAAAGCTCTGACAAGAAAAAGCTCTGATATGCTGATCTGAAGCTCTGCTCTGATATGCTGATCCAAAGCTTCTGATAGTCAAAGACTCTGATACTCTGATGTTCAAAGAAAGGCAAAAAGATCTGATCCTGAAGAACACTTGTAATCAAAGGGAAGTAATAAACTCAGGGGGAGTATCTCTCAACTCTGATATCTTTTTATCTCTCATCTTTGATAAACTCTTACTCTGATGCATCTCTCTGATACCTTTTCACGTTATTTTCATTTAAAAATATCTAGTTTTTGTCATCATCAAAAAGGGGGAGATTGTTAGAACAAAGTTTGAATCTACTACCCTATGTTTAAGTTTTGATGATAACAAAGTAAAAAGATATATCATTTATGTGATTCATGTATGAACTATCTGCTGGCTAAATTATTATGTTCTGATTTGCAGATACTCTGATTGATATAAGCAAGATCACACCTAATCAGCATCAGAAATTTGGTTCCTGACATCAGCATCAGAAGTTGCCATATCAGAATGTCAGAATCAGAAGATCAACTCACGTATATGCTGAAGTCTGATGAACAGAACTGTGCTCAACACTCTGATAAAGAAACACAACAGTTCATCAGCAGCTAAGCAGAGTCAGAATGAGCCAAGCCAGAACTTGCATTAAGTAAGCAACAGTACTGTGCATTGAAAGCAAATTAATACCAACGGCCTCATTCCAGACAAGATCTGCTCGATAAGGAAAGTTTGTTAATAGCATTGAATCAAGAATATTGCTCCAACGTTCAACATCTCAGTGCTATATAAACAAGACTTTGAAGATTGAATTGGCTAATGCTCTCCAAATCTTTACACGCATAAAAGCTGATCAAAATCTTCCTTCTCTCAGTTTGCTAAACACTACACATTCTGATATTCTATCATTGTTTAGCAATCTAGTTTCTAAGCTTTAAGTTGTGTATACATCACAGTTGTGATACAGTTTTGTAGAAAACATTCACACACTTAGATTTATCTTCTTTGTAAGAAAGTGTTTCCTTGACAAACCGGGTTGTGGTTTGCATCAAGAAGGCTTTAGCAGTTGTTAAAGCAGTCTGTAATATTCAGTTGAATATAGTGGATTAAGACCTCGTTGGAGAGAGGCGAAATCACCTTGACGGGTGGACTGGAGTAGTTTGAGATCAAACGAACCAGGATAAAAATATCTTGTTCATTGCATTGTTTTTCAGTTTTACAATTCAACCCCCCCTTCTTGTGTTTTTCACTACTTCATGATCTTGTTGTGATAGAATCAATATGGTATGATGAAGGGATCTTAGGGGCAAAAATTGGGATACAACAGTTTTCAACCTATCAACACCCAAGATCCAAGGAGGTTGAGGAACTTTTTCAAAAATAACACCCAAATCAGGACCAAGCAAAAAATAATAAAATAAAATTTAATAAAACAATATTTAAATGGTTAATAAAAGGGAAATAACTGGAAACATACACAAGATGTGTTAAAACACCAAATAAAAATCCTAAAAAAAATCATAGGTCAAACAAAAGTCAATAAGTGTTGACAAATATTTTTATAATTTTTTAAAGTCAGAAAATATTTTTAAAATTTAAAGAAATAAGAAAAATAAACTAAAAATTGTGAATAATAGTAAAATCCAAAAAAAAAATAAGGTCACCAATATTTGTCAAGAGGTCATTGAATCCTTCCATAATTTTTTCAAAATTTAAAAATCAAGAAAAGTATTTTTAAACAATTAAAACAAGTTAAATAAATTGAAAAATCATAGAAAAAAATCAAATCACAAAATAAAATTGTGAAAATATAAAAACCAGAAACAGTAAACTCAAAAGTATTTTTGAGAATTTTTTAAGATTTTTAGAAGTTGAAATGAATTTTTGATGGATTTTTTATGTTTAAAACAATTAAAATATAAAAAACAGAAAATAAAATAAAGCCAAAGAGATGTGGACCATCTGATCAATGTCAAACAGGTTATTAAGTATATCTAAGGGACCTGGTGTGCTGTTCATGTTATGGACCTTATTGAAAAATACACAGAATCAAATAAATTCATACCAATAAAAATAAAACAATTGTCACGCTATAATTGCTTGAAGAACGACACGTAGGTCGTCTTCAACCTCTAGACCTATGTGTGTTGGGTTTTTATGATTTTCTTCAAACGAAATCGTTAGAAGCTTAAACCGGTATCATTGGGTTCGTCTCTTCTAGACGATCCTAACTCACCCTTGCGAAAAAATTCTTTAAACCACAGCTCAGTCGATTTGGGAAAAACCAGAGATTTTTGAAAAATTTTAAAATAAAAAACAGATGCATCAAATGCATTAATTGATCAAAATTAAACCATCAACAAGCATCAGTGAACATCATAGAACATTTCAGTAATTTGAGTTAGAAGAATTGATGCCAATTACTACCTGAACGAAGTATGAAGAAATTGCTCTGAAATTTGACTTGGCTAGCATGATTTAGAGCACCTCGAGGCTTGGCTCTTCTTCTGATAGCTTCAGTGAAGTTCAAGGAAGAAGAATCAATGAAGAAATTGAAGCTGGAAGTACTCTAAGTAGGAATTTGAAGTTGTAGAATTGAGAGGTGTGAAGGAAGTTCAGTAGAGGTTTTTTGGCTCTCTAAAGCTTGTAAAATGAAGTAGAGGAGGTCTTTATTTATAGGAGAAGTAAATGGGATCAAGAGGAGGGGTGAATGATACAATTTTAGTGGAAATCATGCACACCTGCCTCATGAACAAAGTGTAACCATATGTGCATCAAAACTCATCCAAATGATGTGTTTTGACACTCTAAATGATTCAAACATGTTTGCTAATCATGATTAAGTGCAAAACGCGTGGTAATTTGGTGATTAGAAGCCATATAATGGAAATTTCAAACTAACTGCAAGTGATTTTTTTAGTTTCAAAGCATCAAATTTACAACCATGGTGCAATCATCTTAGGGACCTTTATGATACAATCTTGGATTCTTTAGAAAGCTGAATAATCAAGCTTAATAATATGCTTTGAAATTTTCCATTTGGTGACTTGAGTTGAAATTAATGATCAATTGAAATTGGAAAAAATACACGGATTTATGGACTTAGAAATTTTTTAAAGTTTTGAGTTCAAAAGGGACCTATAATTTCTTTCCTTCATACATGGCCTTCCACTCAAAATTAGGTTTTGGTCAATGAGGATTATATGAATTAGAATTATTAAAGAGCATTGTGAAATTTGAATCATTAAAAAACTTCAAAAAATGAGAGAGTTATGACCTTGTGAAGTTGATGAAAATCCATGAAATGACTTATAATCTTTTGAGATCTTAAGGCATCTTCTAACCATTTTCAAGCTTTGCACATAAAATAAGAGATGAAGTTCACATCCTTAAGATCATTGTGGAAAAATAATGAGCTCAAGGTGATAAAAATTGACCAAGTTATGGCTTCTTGAAGTTGAAGAACCCTAAATCTTCAAAATACAAGATGACCTATAATCTTCTTCAACTTTTGATAATCTTCTTTACACAATTGGCTCTTGTCATGTGAAGAAGAAATAATGGGTATGATGATAAGAATATATAGCAAAAAGAACCCACTCAAGATGTTGAAAATTGAGAGAGTTATGCACTTGTGATCAAAGAATCAAGGACTTGTCCAAATTAGGTCAAAAATTTTGAATCATTCTTGCATCTTTTTATCTTTTTTGGAAAAAATAGAGCATGATGAATCACGTTAGACCTTGAAATCAGATTATCTTGAATTTTATTCAAAGATGAAGCTTGAATCTCAATAAAGCTTATTGAATAAGGAATGGAGATAAACTCATGAACCTATGGATCATCTTGTGTCATCACCTACAATATAAACATTCATAGAACAAAAGTACACATGTTTTTATGTTATCCATGAGTTAATAAAATATAAGATACACATGTATAACATACACAAATTAAGGTGCTTGGTGACCCCTTCAGGGAAAACCCAAAGATAGGAGAGGGTGGAAGTCACAACCAAACCCTAATGTGTGATCTTAATGTATTGATAAAGATGATATGATGAGAAATATTAGGGGCAAAATTTGGGGTATAACAGTTTTCCTTATTTAAGTATCTTCTATCCGGAGATACGAAGGTTAAAATATTTGTCTCGACGTGATTAAAGATACTTAAATACAAAATAAACCCTATTTTTTGCCCTAGGATGCCATGAAATGCTTATGATCATGAATGCAAATAACCAACTCAATAGGTGACACATAACATCACCAGGAAAGCAGAAAATAAAATAACAGATCAAAAAGAGAGTTCGAAAAGGAAAATAAATTATTGGGGAAGAGAAGACTCAACTCTAATGGGGTAAAGAAAAAAAGGATATAAGGTATCGACAACCCAATAAATAAGGAAGAAGTAAAAGAAAACAATGATCGACAGATAACTGACAACTACCCACTCCTAGAGGAGATAGCAAAATCAGATTAACGTCAACTCACAGAGGATCGGGAATCAACAACCCGAAGGATGGAAATAGAAGCAGTAAGATAATACCGGTAAATATCAATGTTAGGGTAGGTAACAAAAGATCATCACATAATGCTGGGAACAAAGGTTTGACATCAACACTTCTGGCTGGAAAAAAATCAATTTTATTAGAGTAAAGTAATTCTCAATGATGAACTATCTCTCATAACAAAGAGACTACCATCCATCGAAGTAAAAATCTCAACAAATAACTACTCCCATAATGATGAGACTACCATCCATTGGAGTATAAATCTAAAAAACAAACTATCTCCCATAATAACAAGACTACCATCCATCATAGTACAAATCTGAACAATGAACTATCTCTCATAATGACTAGACTACCAACCATCAGAGTACAAATCTCAACAACAAACTATCTCCCATAATGAAGAGACTATCATCCATCAGAGTACAAGTCTTCTCTGGCATTAAAAAACTTACTGGGGAAGAACAAGTTGCTCAAATAAAGAGACCTTCCACTTGTTGTTTACGAAGAGAATTGCGATAACGCTGCTAGAGAATGAATCTTGACTTCCTGGGGAAATGCCAATACATTCCTATTGAGGAGATAGAGTCTTCACGTGAAAAATAATGCACATTTAATCTAGGTTTCAAATCCTAGAGAGATCAAAATAATATTGTCGTCGGTGACAACAAATTCAAATCAGGAACAAACCAGAGTGAAACGGTCAACCAAGACACCATCCAATGAGGAATAAACTCAAACGGGGACCAAATTCCATCCAAATAATGAGCTAGATAGGAAGGCTAAAGCAAATTTCTTCCACAAGGAATAAATCAGTAGGGAAATTGAAAGGATACACACTTTCTGCTTAAAGTTGATACTCTATTGGAGAGAGGGTAACATAACTCTACAAAGAGGATCAATAAATGCAAATGAGAAATGAGTTTTAAATTAGTCATGCATTAATGTGTATGAATGTATGAATGTTATCATGTATATGCTGACAAAACAAACATATTGTACTGGAGATAACCATGCAAAACCAACTTGAGTAAGAACAACGCTCGTCTAAATCACATCCAGGATGAAGATTTCATAAGAGAGTAAGCACCAATCGAGGAAACAAATTCCTACTTCACGGCTTAATTTCTTTAGGAAGAAACATGGCTTGAAAATAATAAAAGCACAATCTAATAGCAATAAACCAATACAGTTGTAGGGATATAACCCCTTCCTATGGGCTTCACCAGTGAACATCATACAAACTTTGCTAGGGAAGACAATGTCATATCATCTAGACTTCAACTAGGGATTCTGTACTGACTTCACTAGGGAAGACAATGCTACATCATCGAGGGAAGCCCAAATACATTCTTCAATATGAAAAGTAATGGTTATGAAAACTTATCTGGGAAGAAATTATGAAACTTCATGGGGATATTCACCTTTAGAGAGAAGCATCATCTTCCCTTCGTTTGGGGATCTAAGAATTTAACAACACATCAATAAGTCAAAATTATGGGGATTTTAAATCAAACTCAACACTTGGAGAGAGAAAACCCAAAAACTTGAAAGGAAAAATCTGCGTCAAGTCCTGATTGGAGAATCTGGGATAGAGGCATCAAACTGTGCAAACCTAAAACCAAATAATCAACCTAGAGAAAAATTTGAACCAAGACTTAACTGGGGAAAACAGGATTATAGGCCCAACATCAGACCATATATCAATTGATATGAAATCCAACTATCTAAGGAGTGAAACACAACTGGATCATGCACATATCAGCAAGAGTAATCCCATGATACCTCCCAGGGGATCTTTTCAAAACTTCAGAGTTCGTCCATCCTTGGAATCATTACTTTTGTTCCACTTGAATCACAAATCTTAAGTAAAAAGTAATTTGAAAATTCTTTTCAAAACATTTTTATTATTAAGTCTTTTTATTTTGAAAATTACTATCAATAATAAAAGAAATTTTTTGTAAACATAATAAAATAAGAACTACAAAGATTTGGATAAAGGCTCAAGCTTTATTAATAGAATGGTAGTCCGCAAATGGCGTGACTCCATGGGTGATTACAAAGTTTTAGAAAATGGTAAATACATGGATAAGATGCATTGAAATACAATGACCACTATTTTCCCTAACAACTTTGAACTTCTGAGCAGAGGCTTAAGTTGAAGTGTGGTGAGAATTTGAGAAGATTGTTACTTCAATGATCATGTCTCATCTGACGCTGTTACTTTCCAGGAAATCCCTACCTTTTGCCTAGGTTACCCTTGCGGGTTTTCAACCTTACGGGAAAATTTATTCTGTTTGTGTCTCTAACTTTTTCCTAGACCGTCCTTTCGGGGTTTCAGCCTACCGAGACGCTCTTTTTTTGCCTAAGTTTCCCTTTCAGCTTTTCAACTTAGCGAGTTGTTCTTTTATTTATTTAGGCAAAGTATTTATTGTATGTGTCAGCATTCATGGGACGTGGGAACTCCTCACCATCCATAGTTTCAAGAATCAATGCACCGCCAGAGAAGGCTTTCTTGACAACATATGGGCCTTCATAATTGGGAGTCCACTTTCCCCTAGAATCAGCGTTAAAATACATGATCTTTCAGAGCACGAGGCCACCTTCTCTGAATTCACGAGGCTTGACCTTCTTATCAAAAGCTTTCTTCATTCTTTTATGATATAACTGACCACGACACAAGGTTGTCATTCTCTTTTATTTAATCAAATTCAACTGGCCAAACCTATTATAGATCCATTCGGCATCTGATAACTCGGTTTCCATTATTACACACAAAGAGGGAATCTCAACCTCAACGGGGGGCACTGCTTCTATACCATACACAAGAGAGAACGGGCCCCTGTTGAAGTACGGAAAAATGTACGATACCCATGCAAAGCAAAAGGGAGAATCTCATGCCAATCCTTATAGGTAAAAACCATCTTCTGGATGATCTTCTTAATGTTTTTATTAATAGCTTCAACAACCCCATTCATCTTAGGCATGTAAGGAGATGAAATGTGATAGACAATCTTTAATTCTTCACAAAGTTCTGCCATCATCTTATTATTCAAATTTAAGACGTTATCAGTGATAATCCTACTCGGCACACCATACATACATATAAGATTGTTCTTGGTGACATTAGCATAGGAAGTTGCTTCCACCCCCTTGGTGAAGTAGTCAATTTCCACTAAGATGAAATGATGTCCATTCGACGCATTGGGTTCAATCATTCCAATCATATCAATACCCCACATAGGAAAAGGCCACGGGGAAGAAATAACATTGAGAAGCGTTGGAGGTACATGAATCTTGTCAGCATAAATCTGACATTTATGGCACTTCTTCGCAAATTTGTAACAGTCAGATTCCATTGTCATCCAATAGTAACTTGCCCTAAGCATCTTCTTCGCCATCGAATGTCGATTGGCATGGATACCAAAATAACCTTCATGGATCTCATGCATCAACATGTTTGCTTCGTGTCTAATCACGCATCTGAGCAAGACCATGTCATAATTTCTTTTGTATAACGCATATTCATTGAGGAAAAATCTACATGCCAACCTTCCCAATATCTTTCTATCTTTGTTTGACCCACCAAAGCAGGTATTCTTGAGTCTGGAGAAAATGCTTGATATCATAATACCAAGGTTTTTCATGTGATATTCCCTATGTAGCAAACAAATGCGTTGGTTTATCAAGACGTCAAACTGTAATCTGAGGTACATCGTTCCAAGCATTTACTTGATACACGGAAGCCAAAGTAGCCAAAGCATCTACCATTTGATTCTCATCTATAAGAATATGGTGAAATCTAACTTTATTGAAGAAACGTAATAATCTTCTTGCATAATCTTTGTAGCGAATCAAGCCAATATGATGAGTCTCCATTCTCTTTTGATCTGGTTTATTACCAAATCTGAATCACCATATACATCAAGAACTTTGATTCTGAGATCTATAGCCTCTTTAAGACCCATGATACAAGCTTTAAACTACACCATATTATTGGTACAATCAAATGCTAACCTTGGAGTAGAAGGGATATGTGACCCATGGGGGGTGATAATCACAACACCAATTCCTTTTCCATAATCATTTATATCTCCATCAAACACCATACTCCACCGGGATTTGAGATCAGGACCTTCCCCAGACAAAGGCTCATCACAATATTTAACTTTCACAATCATCACATCCTTATCTGGGAAATCATACTTAACAGACTAATAATTGTCTACCGATTGGTGAGCAAGGTACTCTGTTAACATACTTCCTTTAATAGCCTTATAAGTACGGTATTTAATATCATATTCAGATAACAACATCTTCCAACAAGTAATTCTTCCAGTAAGAGCGTGCTTTTGAAAAATATACTTAATTTGATCCATTTTGGAAATCAACCAAGTAGTATGGTTTAACATATATTGTCGCAATCGCTTTGTCGCCCAGGCCAAAGCACAACATGTTTTTCTAGCATAGAATACCGTGACTCACTGTCACTAAACTTCTTGATGACATAATAAATGGCATATTCTTTTCTTCCTGTTTCATCTCGTTGTACCAAAATTCAACCCATGGAGTTATCTAACACAGTCAGGTACATAATCAATGTTTTTCCTTCAAATTCCTTTTAACAATCATCCGTCTATACACAACCTTGATCTTTCTTCAACAGCTTGAAGATTGGTTCACATGTTGCAGTCATATGGGAAATAAATCTGGAAATGCATTTCAAACGTCCAGGGAAGCCTCCAACTTGCTTTTCAGTTCTTTTTGCAGTCATTTCCTAAATTTCCTTAACTTTATCAGGATCAACTTCAATTCCTTTTTGGCTGACAATGAAACCTAAGAACTTTCCTAAACGAACACCGAAAGTACGCTTATTTGGATTCAAATAGAGACGTTATTTCCTCAAACGCTAAAACAACTTCAACAAATATTTTATATGCCCTTCCTTAGTATGATATTTGGCGATCATATCATCAACATATATCTCAATTTCCTTATTCATCAGTGTTGTACCCCAAAATTTTCCCTCCCATTTCATTCAAGACATTCTCCTAAGGTCCTCATATGCTCAAGGTGGCTCAAGAATTTATCAGATAAATTCTCCTCCTAAGCAATGGACTCACAACTAGGGTTTTGGATTTCTCAAGGAAGACTGGGTTTTCAAGGTATCAAGTGGTTTTCATTTTTCTTCATATGTCCCTAATAATGCTCATGTCAATTTTCAAGCGTTGCATCACAAGTTTGTTCAATCAGTGGCTCAGATGACTGAAAACCAACTGTATTAGGTAAAAAGTCTATTATGGTTAACATACAGTCAAACATTAATATTTTTGTTCAACATCAACATTTTAAATTCATATTCATCATTTGATCAAGGGTTGATCGTGATTCCTCAAGAAAGGCCCTCAAATCAACAAAAGTCAAAAGTTGCCAAATTATGGTTTCCTTAGGAGAAGTCAATTGAACTTTGACCAAACATAAATTTCACATGCTTCATCATCTTTTCCCCAACCAACGCTCATTTTGAATGGAATTCAATTCTCTACAACTTTTCCTCTCTAAGATCAAGTCCAAAAGTGCTTCATTTGAGAGATATAAGCCAATACATTACAGGTCATTTCAAAAGATAACAGAATGACACTTTTAGTCAAGGCAACTTACATCAAGACAAAATCTTCAAAAGCAAAAATGATCAACATAGATATTTTAGAGGACATCTGAAGCTTTCCAAAAAATACAATATCACCTTAAAAAGATGAAAATTGAGAGAGTTATTACTAGTGCAAGTTGGGAAAATTTTGAGCAAATATATGATGTTCAAATTGAGCAAGCTTGATATTTTGGGCTATTGGGCCATTGTTTCAGAATCTAAACATGTATTACACTCCCCATGCACCTCAAATCTTTTTCTTTCACCCCTTGACCTATTTTTTAATTATTTTTTATTAATTCATTAATAATTCAAAATAAATAAAATAAAATGCATAGGCTTCTACAAGGTCCAAGCCGATATTTTCTTTACCCTAATTTCCACTATATATTCTCTCATTATCTTCATAAAAGAAGCCACGAAAAAACCCTTACCTCAAAGTTATCAAAAAATCTCAAAATTTTAAGAACCCTAAAATCTCCAAATCCTTATTATAAGCCCTTCCACCACAAACTTGCCATCCCAATCAACTCCATTCACTCCCAGGGTAAGACTGGATTGTTTTACAACGATCCAAATGGCCAGAAAAAACGGTTGTACATGCATCACGATCTCACCCTTGTTTGAATTTCGTATTTTTTGTTTTAATACATTTTAACACTTACTAATTCTTGATATGTGTTTATGAGACTCAACTATACAGGTCTGGATTATCGTGGAACCCCCATGCAGTCGAAACCATGAAACACATGGTTACACTGATTCTATATTGTCTTCACTATAGCGGCCAAATAATTGAATTTTAGCCCAAAAAAATCAACCCATTGAACATGCAACCCTCGGCTTAAGGGGGTAGGACATTTTTTGATCATTAATGCTTTGTATTTTATAAGGTTGATACAAGAAGGTCGCCAAAGAAGAAGATAGGAGCTAGGACTCCGGCGCCTCTTTGGTCAATACATTCAGATTTATAATATATATTTATTGATTGATATAAATAAACAGAAGTATAGTCTCCCCAGTGGTAGAAGCGCGTGCGTTAAAGTCACTTGTGTCAAAGGGCCAAGGTTCAATCCAGCCTTTTGCCATTTATTTTCTTAACATTTCCATATTTTCCAGGTTTATCATATAATGCGCTAAAGCCAAATTCCATCATTAAGGCGCGTTTGGCCTGGTGGTGAGTGGGTTGCTGAAAAACCTTGAGGGCGTGGATTCAACACCCACCCCTACCATTTGGTTATTTTTAACACCTTTTCTCATTTTTCATTAAACCTAACATTTTTACAAAACCTTGATTTTTTCTTAACAAACCCTAACTTAATTTTAGGTTTTTTTAATCAACCCTAATTTTATTTTTAGGTTTTCTTAATTAAATTAAAATCAACTTAGATTTTAGGTTTTTTTATTAATTTAATAAACTAACCTTTCTTTTTAATTAATCATAATCAATTAGGTTTTAGGTTAATCGCCAAACTCTTATCTATCAAAAATTTCGTGAAAATAATTTCTTTTCTCGTTTCATTTATTTTACAAGTTCGCCTATTTTATTATTATCGCATGTTTCATTATTTTTCCAATTACATACGTTCTTACAGTTTGTAATAGTTTAATTAGGGTTTACTACTTTTCCCCCGATTTTATTGGTTATACCCCCAATCCCGAAGCCTTGTAATAGCATAGGACTTTAGTTCTTGCATTTTACTGTTTTTCATTATTGCTATATTGCTTTGCTAGTAATTAGGGTTTGTATGGATAGACTAAAATATAATCAATAGCTAACCCTAAATACAAGATAAATAAATTGAACCGAATCACTCTTCACACGCGCACCTCTAGGGTAACCTCACTCGTTGCCTCGGAAAACAATCATGTCCCTCGAACATGGGGACGCTTTAGAAAAGACCATCGGTTAAAAAGATTGTAGTCCCTCAATGACCCTTAAATGATGCCTTCGATAAATGATATTAGTCCCTTATGATAAATTGCTAAAGCGCCCCTACGAGATTCCTTTATGACTGTACGATGACCCGCACCTGTCCCTTCACATCCAACGATAGGGCTTCCTACTAACTAATGGTAGGGTAGCACTATCTAAAGGAGGAGGAAAATAACACGAATGACCTTGAGTATGGATAGAATACTGTTAATCGCTTGCTCGCACTTTTCAAAATAAAAACATCTTTCACAATCACACATTCAAAAATATTTTCAAAATTAAACACTTTGTACGCATTCTCAAAAACAGAGACGAGAATCATTACAAAGTCTTGCCTTACTATTGGCATTTTCAAAATATTTTTAAACACACGACACAAAGAAATTTTTCAAAAAAAAGTGAGCTAGTGATTAAGAGCTCGTAGATAACTACAGATGAAAAGGGTGCTAACACCTTCCCTTTTCATAACTTACCCCCCCGAACTCAAAATCTATCAAAGGTCTTTCCTGTTATTTTCACCTTTCTTAAATATTGGATAAAAGAAAAGTCGGTGGGGAATCTTGCTATCCGCAACATTTGCGATAAAATGCAAAACAAGCCAGTTGTCTTACTAGACAAAACTTGTCGGAAACATCAGTGATATCAAGATCCCTAGAACCCAGTTACTTTTATTCGAACAAGTTGAGCCAACTGAACTTAAAGAGGGTACTTACCTATAAACTCCATGCAAGCCTGAACCTAAGGCTTTGTGTGATTTTCTTGTGTCTGATTATCTATTCAAACATGATATCATAACATCATGACATCATTCCATATCATTTTCACTAACCATTTCAAGGATCTCAAGGGCCTGTGATGCAGGTTATCATGAAACAGACATCTACCAAGGGGCAAGAGGATTTATTTTCCTCTAACCAAATGCTGTCAAAGTATCATGAACTAACGTCTAGCAAGGGGATTTATTTTCCTCTAACCAACATTGTCGAATACCGAAGTGTATTATCTTGAGTCAAAGGCTAGAACCTACTTGAGTCAAAGGCTCGTAGAAGGAAGTTCAACAACATGAAGTTCTTTAGTCAAAGTTGCATCCAGACTCAACTTCTAACACTTATTTTTGTTTACCCCACGAAAACCTTGAAAACATTGCATCTACATATCATGCATCATTACATAATAGGTTTTCTCATCTTCTTGCTGTTTATTTCAGCAAAAGATGGCTTTTGAACAGACTGTCAAGGAACTCCAAGCACAGAATGCCCAATTCCAGGAAACACTATTGAACTTAACTAAGGGTCAAGACGAGTTGAAGACCCTCATCACAAAGGGTAATAAGGAGAAGACTAAAAAGCCAACAGCCTTTCTTAATATGGACAGAAGATTCAAGGGTCCAATAAGAAGGGCTCTAGATTTTGAGGCCCCCTGAATGAAATAGACAACCAAGAGAAAGATGACAAAAGTGTGAAAGCTGAAGAGAATAACAACCTTGGCTCTGGCTAAGATTCTGATGAAGACTATTCCACTGAACAATATCCTCCTGCTAACGATAGATACAAACAGCTAGAAGACTGCCTCAAGGCCATGGAAATCCAGAAAAGGCCTGGATTGGATTTTGAAGAGCTGGGTCTTATTCTGAGGGTAGTTATCCCTCACAAGCTCAAGGTCCCCGCTTTGTCTAAATATGATGGTGTTTCTTTTCCCAAACTTCATCTGAGGTCCTATGTTCGGAAGATCTAATCCCATACTGCTGACAAAAAGTTATGGGTTCACTTATTTTAGGAATGTTTGCTTGGCACACAACTTGAGTGGTTCTATCAGTTGGAAGGAACCAACATTCGTACTTGGGAGGACATCTTTGCTACTTTTTACAAGCAGTATCAATATAATGTTAACCTTGATCCAACTCATGTGAAATTACAAAACATGGCCATGGGCTCAAATGAGGGGTTTAAAGAGTATGCCCAGAAGTGGAGAGATCTGGCTGGAAGAGTGAAACCTCCTTTATCTGACAAGGAGCTGGTTGATATGTTCATGGGCACTTTGACAGGGCCATTCTTTAACCATCTGATTGGAAGTTCCTCATTTGGTTTCACTGAGCTGATTCTAACAAGGGAACATGTCGAAAGTTGTATCAGGAGCGGAAAAATTCTAGTGACTGCGTCTTCGAGTGCTGCAAAGAAGACATTCAGTGGTAAGAAGGAGGCCAATGTTGTTTATTTCCAGAAGGGCCATATTAAAAGTTATTGTAACCAGTATGTAGGAGAGGTGCTAATTTATAATCCTGCGCTGGTTCAACAACAACAACATGGAAATCAACGTAGGTCAGATGCTCTGAGAAGACAGTTTACGAAGATCAGTATGCCATTATCTCAGGCATTGCAACATTTACTGAAAGCAGAGATGATAACATTGAGAGAGGCTCCTCAAAATCCCAACATCTCCTCTCCTTGTTATAATCTGAATGCGAAGTGTGCCTATCATTCCAACAAGTGTGCCTATCATTCGAACAGTCCTGGGCACGATACCAACAACTGTTGGGCCTTGAAAAACAAAATTCAGGACATGATTGACAATAAAGAGATTGAGTGTGATCCTCCGGAGATCCCGAACGTGATTACTGCACCAATTCCGAAGAACGCCAAAGGCATAAGTTCTATTGACAATGTTCTTTATGTTGCTACTATAAGTGAATTGGTTACTCCCCTCCCAATTATCAAGAAGAATCTGTTGTAGGACGGTTTATTTTCAGGTTGTATCAAAAGATGTTACTGTTGCACAACCCAACCCAATGGCTGCAAGTTTCTGAAGGAAGGAATTCAACGCCTAATGGATAATCATATAATTCTGATCAAGAAGGTTGCATCTGCTGAAAATTTATGCCAAGTTTTATCTGTAATATTCGGCACTCCTGTCAGGATTACCTCCAAAGGTCCTGTAAGGATTACCGCCAATCCGAAAGGTGCTCCTCTAATCATCACTACACCTGGAATCATCCCATATTCTTCAGATAAAGTTATCTCGTGGAACTATGGATCTGACGCCTACTACCATGGCATTAAGCAAGAATTATCAATTATTGAAGATGAAGTTACTGAAGTTACTGATCCCGACATTGATAATATTGCTGGGACTAGTAAGGTTACTAGAAGCAGAAGGGTTTTCTCTCTGGAAATATCTCTAAAGACTGTTGCTACACCTGTTAAAGTTACTGCTATCGGGTCAGTTGCTGGGAATCGGGGCAAAGAGAAAATAATAGGGTCTGCCCAGATGGAGGAGCCTAAAGAAGTTGCAATTGAAGACACCTCTAGACAAGAGTTGGAAGAGGTATTGAAGATCGTCCGCAAGAGAGACTATAAAATTGTTGAATAGCTGGGGTAGACCCCATCTAAGATCTCCATGTTATCTTTGTTACTATGTTCTGAAGCTCATGCACAGGCTTTAGTGAAATTTTTGAAGACTGCTTGCGTGCCACAAGACATTTCTACCGATCAATTTGGAATTTATGTTGCTAGCTTAATGACCAACAATGGATTAGGTTTCTCTGATGCTGATCTGACTCCAAAAGGAAGAAATCACAATAAGGCCTTGTATGTCTCCATTGAATACATGGGAACTACTTTGGCTCATGTATTGGTTGATATTGTTTCCTCGTTAAATGTTCTGCCAAAGGGCGCTCTGGACAGACTTGATTGCAAAGTGGTTGTACGGAAACCCAATGATATTATAGTTTGAGCCTTTGATGGGTCAAAGACGATGGTATACGAAGAAGTGGATCTTCCGATCAAGGTAGGTTCACAGATATTTGAATCTACTTTCTATGTGATGGATATCCGACCAGCGTATTCTTGCTTACTCTGATGCCCATGGATCCATGGGGCAGGCGCTGTTACCTCAACCTTACACCAGAAGTTAAATTATCCCGTGAACGGAAAGGTTGTTACTGTCTGCGGTGAGAAGAGTGTTGTACCCCAAAATTTGCCCTCCCATATTCATCAAAGATTTGTCAAGTCAAGGTCACAAAATCCCCCAAGGGTTGTGCAGCTCAACTGTCTCCTAGACAGTCAAAACTAGGGTTTGAGTTCTGGTCAAGCAAATGAACTTTTCAAAGGTCCAATCAAGTCTCATATGCCTATAAAGATGGTCAAGCATCCTCATGTCAAGTTTCAAGGCATTCAGCTCAAGATTGCACAGTCAAAACCCTAAATTGCACTACAGTCAACTGTAGGGGCAAAATGGTCATTTGACAGTCAAAAGTTCAAATTTTTGGTCAACATATCATTTTGAAGCCACAAACATCATTTGATCAATGCTTGATCATGATTCTCAAAATTTGGCTCAGAAATCATCAAAGATGCAAAAGTTGCTATATTTGGACAGCTGAAAAAGTCAACTGAAATTGACCAGGGCATAACTTTCACATGGATTATCAGAAAAATTCCATCCAAAGCTCATTTTGAAGAGAAAGACATTTCCTACAATTCATCTTCATGTTCCAAGTCCAAGAAATGCTCTCACAAAAAGTTATCAATTTCAACATTATAGGTCATTTTCAAAAGTCAACAAAAAGTGACTTTAAGTCAAAGGCCATAACTTGAGATTGGTAAATCAAAATGACATGGGACCAAAGGCATTGGTTAAAGGACTCAAAGACCTTTCCAAAATGTCCAAAAACATGTGAAAAGCTTAAAAATTGACCAAGTTATGCCTTGTGGAAGTTGGGAAATTTTTGGAAATTTTTGAAAGTCAACTTTGATGCAAAAGGCCTAAAAATGCAAATGGGCCTATTTTCCTTCCAAATTTCTTCATGCCAAGCCTATGCACGACCACTAGGCCCAAAGGGAAGTATTTTCATATTTTTTTAATTATTTATTTGAATTAATATCAATTTATATTCATTTAAATGATTTTAATTCATGAAAAATATAAACCTTAACCTAAAAAATCTTTTTATGCACATTATAATGTCAATATTTCGTGCTTAATGGATTATGGCAAGTTTTGATAAGATTTGATCAGATTTGAACCAAGTTGCACATGAAAAGATATGAAAAAGATTTTCCAAAATCAAATATGTGAAACCATGAATGCTTGAGATTTTGTGCAAAGTTTTTGACCTAACATGTTCTATACATACTCAGCATCACAAACCTAAGAGGATGAGACTGCAAGCTGCGCCCAAACAAGCATTGGCAAATTGAAAATTTCTCATAAAACTCAAAAACTGTTTTCAAGGTTGTAGGTGGATTCAGGGCGTGAGACTGATCTCAATAGCTTCCTTGTGATCTCCTGAACGTATTCCAATCCCTAACCTTCACTCAAAGATAAAGAATTGGTAAAAGGGACTCCAACTGAACCAAGAAAATTCTAAACTCGTGCATCATGATTTACATGTTTTTACAGCATTTTGTCCATTAATTCATGTTTATAATAGTGTTTTGAAACTAACCATGTGATCTAATTGCGTTCATATGCTGTATATTCAATTTCACCATTGACGGATTTCTAGGGTTACAGGTTGTAATTTTGGGGCTTTTGCCAAGAGGAAAAATCACAGCTTTAGACCTTGGCCATTGGACTCAGTGAACCTAGACGGAGAGATTCCAACCCTCGCGCTCAATTTATGAGCGTCGAGGGTCTAGTCGCTATTTTTTGGTAGAGGGTCTTAGGTAACGTTTGCCAAACCGTTGCCATAGGCTTTTAGTTGCAGGAACCACGAAGATGATGAAGCCGTGTCCAAACGTGATAGGTCCATTCAAACTTCGCGCGAAATTCCAAGGGCATTAGCATCTTCTTTTTATATTATTTACGCGTTATTATATATTAATTGAAACCAAAGTGATTCAGTGGCAGGGATACGTAGTGGTAACATCAAAGACCTGGGTTCAAGTCCCAGGTCTGTATATTTGCTATATTATTTTTCAAATCAAATTCACATGCAGGCTTAACGTTAAGGTTCACCATGCACATTCAACAATCACCATCCACGCGTCCCAGGAGATCTAGTCAAGGGCCAGGATTGGAGAACACCCTGAACTTGAGTCAAACGTATCACACGCTACACCAAAAGTCAATGGACCTGCATGCTTATTGGGCCAGATTACCAGGCCTTACCTCCCAAATAGGGGCTACCCCCCCTGGTTTGCTTTCTATTTTTCTTATTTCATTTTTTAATTGATTATTTCTTGTTTTTTCTTTTGTTTAAATTGACTAATTATTTTTTCACAAATATAAAAACATTATAAAAAAAAATCAGAAAAGACTAAAAAGATAATAAATATATATATTATAATTATTTTTAAACAAATGCTTGTAAATATTTAGTTAATTAGGTTAATTGATAGTTTTAATGTTTTTTTTGTTTCTCATAATACTGTTTATTTATTATTTTATTTTTATAATTAAAAATTGTACATAAAGAATTTAGGTCATATTTTAATAAATAAAAAAATATTAGAATTAGGGTTTGCCGTTTAATTTAATTTTAATTAATTCTCCTTTTTTCTCATTAAATCTAAAAAACACAAAATACCAAAAAAACATTTAATCATTTAATTTTTAATTCTTATTAATTTTAATTATTTGCAAAAGGTCCAACGCCTTAGTTTTATTCAATTCCTTTATTTCGCGCATTTACTTTTTATCGTTTATATAATTATGTAATTGCCCCAAAGCGTTGTAATTTACTTTTCGCACCTTATTTCTTCGCATTATTTATTTTTCCGCTAAATCGGGTCCGGTTTAATTTTGGCGATGTGGACCCGCGCCATTTGTAATAGTTTTAGATTTATTTCCTCGCACAATATTTAACTGTTAACCAAGCATGAAAGAATGAACGTCTTAATAAAATCAAGCGTAGAACACGACAAACATGACAAGACAAATAACTGAAACATGACACACAATTCGCACACACCACTCCTAGGGTACGCCTCACTGTTGCCTTTCGAAAGGTGGTCGTCGAGTAGAGGACGTCTTAGTAAGTCCTCATGATCCGGGAACCTGGCATGAGGGTAGCTTCTAAGGTGTCTTCCCATTGCTCTGGTGATCACCACGTCCCTAAAATTCGAATTGACCCGAACACCTCCAATGGTGGTGCTACCTATCTCTCAATGGTGGGATGGCACTACTTTAAAGGACATTTACACAGACGAATTCCTTAGTGTAGGTAGGTTCTCAAGGATACTTGCTCTCTTCAAAACAAACTGAAATCTTTTCACCAACACTTTTCAAAAGCTTTCAAAGCAAATTTTTCAAACACTCTGACGTATGAGTCGATCTGAAATTTTTCAAAGAAACTTTTAAACCCACATTGAAAAGCAAACAAACAATGTTGAAAACACAATGAGCAAGTATCTAAGAGCCCATGGATAACCATGGATAGAAAGGGTGCTAACACCTTCCCTTTCTATAACCTACCTCCCGAACCGAGAGCAATCTCTTTAAGGAATTTTTCTGTGCTTTTGTCCTTTCCATTTGGAGAAAATAAAAGACGGTGGCGACTCTTGCTTCTGCGACATTTCGCGAACCAGCGTTAAACAGTCAGTTCCAGATCCACCGATCACAGAACTGGCGACTCTGCTGGGGAATATTACTTAAAGTGAGGTGTACCTTAGGGTTAGTTCATAACTGTGTTTTCAATTGTATTGACTTGTCTGCTTTAAATTTGTGGGTTGCATCGGAGTTACATAGATCCTAACCCGGATCTGGGGATACCCTGTTAGGTAGCATAAGCTGTGAGGGACCTGTCCGGCGTAGACCGACACGGGTGAAGCAGTGGCTACGTTGGTGTGGCACCTTGGTCTGTACCGATATCCCTTGTGTTGCAACGAGGAGAATATGGGTCTTCTGAGGAGTCGTTAAGCACCAACAGACCTTAGAACCTTAAATGACCCAACTTGGCCATTAGAACAGTAGCAGTATGCTACGCCCATTGAGGCTAAATTCTCGTGATGGTTCTGGCCGCAAGAAAAGATTGCGATGCTGGAGTTATGACCGATTGAGGGTAGTCAATGATATTGGGATCCTCTAAGAACCCGATTACTTTGATAGGACAGGTATGAACCAACCAACTGAAAGAGGGTAACACCTAGACCTCATGATGGCCTAAACTCTAAGGGCTTCTCTTGTGTGACTTGTGTGCCTTCGTACTTGACTAATTGCATGCGTGTTATCTGACACATAAGCTACTTGCAGGTTTTGTTTATAGTCCTTAACTAGGACTCATAACAGGGTTTACTAGGTCTCTTGCAGGTTTTGTTTATAGTCCTTAATTGGGACTCATAACAAAGTATACTGAATTTCTTGCAGGGTTTGTTTATAGTCCTTAATTGGGACTCATAACAGGGTTTACCTACATCACCCCATGCATAGCATGACATCATACCATTGCATACATCCTAACCCATTTCAAGGATCTCAAGGGCTTGTGATGCAGGTCATGATGAATTAACTACCCCAGCAAGGGGCAAAGAAGAAGGTACCCCTAGCCAAGGTTGTCAGGGGCTATGACCCACTGGATATGGTGAGCCTTTGACCCTTTGAAGAAGGACTCTCAATAATAGGCAGTTCCCCCAATCAAGCTACTGGACCCAAATTCTAACAAATTTTCTTGTCTATCCTGCGAGGTCCTTGAAAACATTACATGCATGTCATACATCTCATTGCATTGCAGGTATCCCTTTGACAGGTTGCTTATCTTTCCTCGCTGTTTATTTCAGCCGATTGCCATGAATCCTGAATCATCATCCGAGCAGACTATCAAGGACCTCCAGGCTCAGAACACCCAGTTCCAAGAGCTGATTATGAATTTGACCCAGGGGCAACAAGACCTGAAGGCTCTCCTTTTGAAGAAGGACAAGAAAAAGAAGAGGACTGTTCTGTTCAGCCCTAGACGCAGATCTGGGAATACACCGCAAGTTGAAACTGAGAGGACAACCCCATCTGTGGGAAAAAGCAGTCCTCATGAGAGAGAGATTCCCAGTCCGGTGGTCTCCGACAACGAGACAGATTTTGATGACGAACAGTACCCTCCGGCTGAGGACAAGTACAAACAGCTGGAGGATAGGATGAAAGCTATGGAGGTGCAACAGGCGCCTGGGCTGGATCTTGGAGATTTGGGTTTGTCAACTGGTGTGGTTATGCCTCGGAAGTTCAAAGTACCACCCTTCTCTAAGTATGACGGGGCGTCTTGTCCCAAGCTGCATCTAAGGTCTTATGTTCGGAAGATCCAACCATACACGGTGGACAAAAACTTGTGGATCCACTTCTTCCAGGAAAGTCTTTCAGGGACTCACCTCGAATGGTTCTATCAACTGGATGGGACCAAAGTTCGTAACTGGGAGGAGTTGGCAACTGCTTTCTATAAGCAGTACCAGTACAATGCCGACCTTGCCCCCACGCGTACTCAACTCCAGGGTATGTCGTTAGGCGCAAGCGAAAGTTTTAAAGAATACGCGCAGAAGTGGAGAGATCTGGCTGGCAGAGTGCAGCCACCTTTGACTGATCGGGAACTTGTTGATATGTTCTTGGGGACCTTGTCTGGTCCATTTTATAACCACCTGATTGGGAATTCGTCTGCTGGGTTCACAGATCTTATCTTGACTGGAGAGCGAATTGAAGCCGGTATCCGGTCTGGGAAAATTCAAGAGGCTGCATCTTCTGATAGAAAGCCTCATCACGGAAAGAAAGAATCCAATGCTGTGCACGGTAAAAAAGGCCGTCATGAGGCAGGGGCAATCCAAATCTCCAATCCCGGACCTGCTCAACAAGGACAGGGGCAACAGCGAAAGGAGAAATGGCAGTACACCAAACTCAACATGTCGTTGGATCAAGCACTGCAACAACTGTTGAAGACAGGGCTAATCACCTTAAGGGCTCCTCTCCGGAATCCGAACACTTCTGCACCCAACTATCATCCCAACGATAGGTGCGCATATCATTCAGATAGCCCGGGGCATACTACAGACAACTGCTGGCCTCTCAAGAATAAAATTCAAGACATGATCGACGCCGGGGAGATTCAGTTTGAAGTGTCTGAGACTCCGAACATAATCACTGCTCCATTGCCCAATCATTGAAGACCTTTTGTTCATTTGAATTTTGAGTTGTATTTTTCATTGCTTATACAAACAATTAATGTCATAGCAAACTCTTTTATTCTATTAATGCATCGCATATGTCTGTTTTGAGGATTAATACAATTGTTTTCAATATATTCAAAATTCTTTTCATATTTTTTCTGATAATCAACTCTCGGTTAATAGTTCTGAGCCTCTTGAGGGAGGATGACGAAAACAATACCACGATCTTTACAGTATGCTTTTGAACAGACCCCGCTTATGAGGTACAGGCATTGTTTCAATTCCTAAACACTGGAGTTATAAGGATGATAATCCCTCGTCAACCCATCAGAGCCAAAGAAGTAGGAGTTTTTATTTTCGAAAATCAAAACCCTTAATCATAACCTGGGGCAGGGTAGTCTCTCAGTTGATCCAAGTGCATGACGAATGGCACCGAGGAGATCTTTACAAAACGAACAAAGACAGTGATGGTTCAGAACAATCAAAAGGACAGGCAGTCATCATCAAAATTCATAAATGAAAAGCCCAAAAAGTCTAAACCTATGAAAAGAGACTTATGAAACTGGGGCATCCCGCTGACTGTAATTCCAAAAAGGAGACAGTTCAGGCAAAAAAAGAAAGGGATAACAAAAATCAAGAAAGAGGTCTCAGAAACCCTCAACCAAAGCAAAAATGACTGCCTAAACAAAATAAGTTATCAACATCTGAACCATTATCGGAACATCAAAGCAAAGACTCAAGCAAGGTCTAACGCATGATCAACTGAGTTTAGGTTTGGAGAACATCATGAAGAGCGGGTGGGTACAAATAAATTTGAGCCTTTATCCTTTGTTTCTTAAACCATGAACCAGGCCACGATATAACCCTTAAAAGTCCTAGCTGAAGCATGGGTTAGTTCGAAAGCATACTGTCACGAAAGGTATCCTGACTCCTTAAGGCCTACGGTGAATACGGAGTTGATATCACGTTTTACAAACATTCATTTGTTTTATGAAAAATAATGCATTTTTAGAATCTTCAAGACAGACATGAGCTTTGCATTTTTAACATAACTTTGTTTGCATATGACTTTTTGTTTGAACAGTATAGAAATTCGCATGACGAAAGACTAATGAACAAGAGTATCTCCAATCAAGGGGCACGGCATGATCATGGTCTACTACCTGGGGCAGTTAAGTCAAGATCCAGAGAATCTCTCAAAAGGCAAAAAAAGCCTGGGGCAAACCTCTGCCTAAGTCACTTGGGGAACTCCAGCAACGAATCTTGCACGATCAGACACCTTCTGGTAATATGGCAACACAAGCAGCCAGGGGCAACTCCCTACATTCAGAGAGCATGGACATAGTCAAAAAAATACTACGCACAATCAAAGACCCGCTAGGTTGACACACCTAGGCAAAAATAAGGGCTTCCCGGCGAACCAAAAGGGTTCGGGCAAAATGAAGGGATGAAATGAAAAAAATCTATACACCCGGCAAGTCGAAAACCTGAAAAGGCGGCTTGGGCAAAAATGGGTATCCCGGTGGACCGAAAACCCGAAAGGGCGGTCCAGGCAAAAGTTAGGGATTAAAGCGTACGACTATGTCCCGTCATCTTATCATCTACCTACCAGAAGAAGGTTTGACCCTCAACAACTGTCAGCACCCCACAAGTGCCTCCCCCATAGAAACAGGGGCAATAAAGAGTGGTCTAAACAATCCAATTGCTCTATCCTCCAAGGTACCAAGGTAGGTTCAGCTAAAGAATACGGCCAAGTGTATCTTAATTCCCCAGAGAGTGGTTCAGCAAGTCAGTACATCTCTCTCCAAGCAAAATTGTCAAATATCAAGAGAATCGAGTATCCTCCAGCCGATCTCAAACATTCCTCAGCAGCAATACATATATTCTTAACAAGTATCCCCGGCAGTCTTGCTCTAAAGATTGTTCCCCGGCGGCGTATCAACATTCAAAGAAATCATTTCCCCGCAGTCTAAAACTTCCCCAGAGAATCCAATCCAGTTCCCCAGGAAAGATGGAATTCATATCCCCAAGCAGCAAGCTTATCCCCAGTAAATTCTGGAAGCTTATCCCCTCGCAAGGCACGAACGCGTCGCCCGGCTTTATTCAAAGAGTTATTTCCCTAACAGGATATAACTGGGTTATCCTCAGCCAAAAGCCACTGAAAGAGCGTCGTCGACAGAGTCTTCTTATCCCCAGCGAAGTCCATTAATACTTCCAACACAACAATGGTATCCCCAGCAAGTTACTTTCATCAAACTCAACAGATTAAACATCTCCCCACAGAGTATTTCTTCCCAGCATGGTCGCTAGAATATCTTTTTCTCCCCGCAGAATCCTCCATTCGCCAAGTTTATTCCCCAACGGAGTTATCTTCGTCTATTGGAATTCTTGCAACCATTCTTCAACGTCAGCCCAGGATACGACTTCCCGGCACCCGTCAAGGATTTATTGTCTTAGACAAACATACATTCATAAAACGTCACATACATCGTTATAGCATGCATATGCATCATACTACACGAATCTCATTGATTTTGAAGACATACAGTTCATGCATCATGATTTTGCATCCAATTATGTCTCGCCTTTTCAGGAAAAAAGATCAATACAAAAATAACTATTATCAACTAATTGCAATTCATTCTTGATATAGTTTCAGATATGATCCAGATATGGTGACGTTCTGATACTGCTTCCAGAATTCCTTCTCGATATAGTTTCAGATGTAAACCCAGCGATGGTGACGTTCTGATACTGCTTCCAGAATTCCTTCTCGATATAGTTTCAGATGTAAACCCAGCGATGGTGACGTTCTGATACTGCTTCCAGAATTCCTTTTCGATATAGTTTCAGATGTAAACCCAGCGATGGTGACGTTCTGATGCTGCTTCCAGAAGTCCTTTTCGATATAGTTTCAGATGTAAACCCAGCGATGGTGACGTTCTGATACTGCTTCCAAATTTCTTTCTCGATATAGTTTCAGATGTAAACCTAGCGATGGTGACGTTCTGATACTGCTTCAAGATTTCCTTCTCGATATAGTTTCAGATGTAAGCCCAGCGATGGTGACGTTCTGATGCTGCTTCCAGATTTCCTTCAAGATATAGTTTCAGATGTAAACCATATATGGTGACGTTCTGATACTGCTTCCAGAAGCCCTTCTTCAGATGTTCCCCTCTCCGGCATGAGCGTGAGGCGATATTCTCTTATGGTCCCCTCTCCAACGGCGTGTGAGGTGGTAATTCCTTCTTCAGATGTTCCCCTCTCCGGCATGAGCGTGAGGTGATATTCTCTTATGGTCCCCTCTCCAACGGCGTGTGAGGTGGTAATTCCTTTTTCAGATGTTTCCCTCTCCGGCATGAGCGTGAGGTGATATTCTCCTATGGTCCCCTCTCCAACGGCGTGTGAGGTGGTAATTCCTTCTTCAGATGTTCCCCTCTCCGGCATGAGTGTGAGGTGATATTCTCTTATGGTCCCCTCTCCAGCGGCGTGTGAGGTGGTAATTCCTTTTTCAGATGTTTCCCTCTCCGGCATGAGCGTGAGGTGATATTCTCTTATGGTCCCCTCTCCAACGGCGAGTGAGGTGATATTTCCTTCCAGATCATAATTTCCTATAGTTCCCTCTCCAACGGTGAGTGAGGTGACTCCCTTTGAGATTATAATGTCCTTTGGTTCTCTTCTTGACACTACGAAGATGGTAATTCTCACCAAGATTTTCTCAACGAGCGTTGTTGAGGTTGAAATCATTCAGGATTCTCTTACCATCCATGCTAAGGCAGTAACCATCCCTGGTTCATCCATCAACGTTTGAAGCTCCAGACTCAGCTCCTGTAACCAGTCAGGACATATCTATATCAAGCATCTAAAATCAGCTCCTGCAACGTGTCAGGTACTCATTTTTCTTTTGCAGGTATGCAGGTTCTCGCCAAGGAATCTCCTACGCGATCAACGTCCAGATGGCATCTATAAGCCCATCATCCTATCCAGCAACCTCTAAAATGGCATCTATAAGCCCATTCCCTCATCATCACTGCTACTATGTGAGCGCAAATTTCTGGGCACTTTAGTGTTCAATCATCTTCTACCCTCGGATTACGAAAGGCATACCAGCCAATCTGCACCCTCAGGTCTAAGAAGATTGAACAGGGGCAACTGTTGTACCCCAAAATTTGCCCTCCCATATTCATCAAAGATTTGTCAAGTCAAGGTCACAAAATCCCCCAAGGGTTGTGCAGCTCAACTGTCTCCTAGACAGTCAAAACTAGGGTTTGAGTTCTGGTCAAGCAAATGAACTTTTCAAAGGTCCAATCAAGTCTCATATGCCTATAAAGATGGTCAAGCATCCTCATGTCAAGTTTCAAGGCATTCAGCTCAAGATTGCACAGTCAAAACCCTAAATTGCACTACAGTCAACTGTAGGGGCAAAATGGTCATTTGACAGTCAAAAGTTCAAATTTTTGGTCAACATATCATTTTGAAGCCACAAACATCATTTGATCAATGCTTGATCATGATTCTCAAAATTTGGCTCAGAAATCATCAAAGATGCAAAAGTTGCTATATTTGGACAGCTGAAAAAGTCAACTGAAATTGACCAGGGCATAACTTTCACATGGATTATCAGAAAAATTCCATCAAAAGCTCATTTTGAAGAGAAAGACATTTCCTACAATTCATCTTCATGTTCCAAGTCCAAGAAATGCTCTCACAAAAAGTTATCAATTTCAACATTATAGGTCATTTTCAAAAGTCAACAAAAAGTGACTTTAAGTCAAAGGCCATAACTTGAGATTGGTAAATCAAAATGACATGGGACCAAAGGCATTGGTTAAAGGACTCAAAGACCTTTCCAAAATGTCCAAAAACATGTGAAAAGCTTAAAAATTGACCAAGTTATGCCTTGTGGAAGTTGGGAAATTTTTGGAAATTTTTGAAAGTCAACTTTGATGCAAAAGGCCTAAAAATGCAAATGGGCCTATTTTCCTTCCAAATTTCTTCATGCCAAGCCTATGCACGACCACTAGGCCCAAAGGGAAGTATTTTCATATTTTTTTAATTATTTATTTGAATTAATATCAATTTATATTCATTTAAATGATTTTAATTCATGAAAAATATAAACCTTAACCTAAAAAATCTTTTTATGCACATTATAATGTCAATATTTCGTGCTTAATGGATTATGGCAAGTTTTGATAAGATTTGATCAGATTTGAACCAAGTTGCACATGAAAAGATATGAAAAAGATTTTCCAAAATCAAATATGTGAAACCATGAATGCTTGAGATTTTGTGCAAAGTTTTTGACCTAACATGTTCTATACATACTCAGCATCACAAACCTAAGAGGATGAGACTGCAAGCTGCGCCCAAACAAGCATTGGCAAATTGAAAATTTCTCATAAAACTCAAAAACTGTTTTCAAGGTTGTAGGTGGATTCAGGGCGTGAGACTGATCTCAATAGCTTCCTTGTGATCTCCTGAACGTATTCCAATCCCTAACCTTCACTCAAAGATAAAGAATTGGTAAAAGGGACTCCAACTGAACCAAGAAAATTCTAAACTCGTGCATCATGATTTACATGTTTTTACAGCATTTTGTCCATTAATTCATGTTTATAATAGTGTTTTGAAACTAACCATGTGATCTAATTGCGTTCATATGCTGTATATTCAATTTCACCATTGACGGATTTCTAGGGTTACAGGTTGTAATTTTGGGGCTTTTGCCAAGAGGAAAAATCACAGCTTTAGACCTTGGCCATTGGACTCAGTGAACCTAGACAGAGAGATTCCAACCCTCGCGCTCAATTTATGAGCGTCGAGGGTCTAGTCGCTATTTTTTGGTAGAGGGTCTTAGGTAACGTTTGCCAAACCGTTGCCATAGGCTTTTAGTTGCAGGAACCACGAAGATGATGAAGCCGTGTCCAAACGTGATAGGTCCATTCAAACTTCGCGCGAAATTCCAAGGGCATTAGCATCTTCTTTTTATATTATTTACGCGTTATTATATATTAATTGAAACCAAAGTGATTCAGTGGCAGGGATACGTAGTGGTAACATCAAAGACCTGGGTTCAAGTCCCAGGTCTGTATATTTGCTATATTATTTTTCAAATCAAATTCACATGCAGGCTTAACGTTAAGGTTCACCATGCACATTCAACAATCACCATCCACGCGTCCCAGGAGATCTAGTCAAGGGCCAGGATTGGAGAACACCCTGAACTTGAGTCAAACGTATCACACGCTACACCAAAAGTCAATGGACCTGCATGCTTATTGGGCCAGATTACCAGGCCTTACCTCCCAAATAGGGGCTACCCCCCCTGGTTTGCTTTCTATTTTTCTTATTTCATTTTTTAATTGATTATTTCTTGTTTTTTCTTTTGTTTAAATTGACTAATTATTTTTTCACAAATATAAAAACATTATAAAAAAAATCAGAAAAGACTAAAAAGATAATAAATATATATATTATAATTATTTTTAAACAAATGCTTGTAAATATTTAGTTAATTAGGTTAATTGATAGTTTTAATGTTTTTTTTGTTTCTCATAATACTGTTTATTTATTATTTTATTTTTATAATTAAAAATTGTACATAAAGAATTTAGGTCATATTTTAATAAATAAAAAAATATTAGAATTAGGGTTTGCCGTTTAATTTAATTTTAATTAATTCTCCTTTTTTCTCATTAAATCTAAAAAACACAAAATACCAAAAAAACATTTAATCATTTAATTTTTAATTCTTATTAATTTTAATTATTTGCAAAAGGTCCAACGCCTTAGTTTTATTCAATTCCTTTATTTCGCGCATTTACTTTTTATCGTTTATATAATTATGTAATTGCCCCAAAGCGTTGTAATTTACTTTTCGCACCTTATTTCTTCGCATTATTTATTTTTCCGCTAAATCGGGTCCGGTTTAATTTTGGCGATGTGGACCCGCGCCATTTGTAATAGTTTTAGATTTATTTCCTCGCACAATATTTAACTGTTAACCAAGCATGAAAGAATGAACGTCTTAATAAAATCAAGCGTAGAACACGACAAACATGACAAGACAAATAACTGAAACATGACACACAATTCGCACACACCACTCCTAGGGTACGCCTCACTGTTGCCTTTCGAAAGGTGGTCGTCGAGTAGAGGACGTCTTAGTAAGTCCTCATGATCCGGGAACCTGGCATGAGGGTAGCTTCTAAGGTGTCTTCCCATTGCTCTGGTGATCACCACGTCCCTAAAATTCGAATTGACCCGAACACCTCCAATGGTGGTGCTACCTATCTCTCAATGGTGGGATGGCACTACTTTAAAGGACATTTACACAGACGAATTCCTTAGTGTAGGTAGGTTCTCAAGGATACTTGCTCTCTTCAAAACAAACTGAAATCTTTTCACCAACACTTTTCAAAAGCTTTCAAAGCAAATTTTTCAAACACTCTGACGTATGAGTCGATCTGAAATTTTTCAAAGAAACTTTTAAACCCACATTGAAAAGCAAACAAACAATGTTGAAAACACAATGAGCAAGTATCTAAGAGCCCATGGATAACCATGGATAGAAAGGGTGCTAACACCTTCCCTTTCTATAACCTACCTCCCGAACCGAGAGCAATCTCTTTAAGGAATTTTTCTGTGCTTTTGTCCTTTCCATTTGGAGAAAATAAAAGACGGTGGCGACTCTTGCTTCTGCGACATTTCGCGAACCAGCGTTAAACAGTCAGTTCCAGATCCACCGATCACAAAGAGCATATGGCCAGCCACTAGAATTCATTCCGGTATGTAGAAATGGATGACGAATTCATTGAGACTCCCTGTCGAACATTTAAAGTAATTTCCGCCTCCACTACTGAAGACGTTTCTGCAATCCCTAAGGTTACCAGGGTTCCTTCCAGGATGACTTCTTTGAAGGACGCTAAATTTTTTGTAGAAGAAAGTGGTTGTACTACTTGGGTTCAGCTTCCTGACATTCCGTATAAATCTGACAAATTTGGTTTGGGTTTCACTGTAGAGGGTCAAAGGCTTGTTCATCACGCTCGTGCAGGAAGCCCACCTTTCTGCGTCAGCAACAATAGAGTCAATGTGATAGAAGACGCTGACAGTGATTATGACCTTGACAACTGGATCTTTCCTACATTTCTGTTTATTACTTTAATGTTTCTGCATTGTAATATTTAAACAATGACTTTAAGCCTTGTTCCTTCTCCGGGGCATAATGGTTCGTTTGTTAAGGATTGTCATTTCGTAAATATATTTTCATTTAATAAAGCATTGGACATTTTGCATTCAAATCTTGTGCTCTCTGTCTTTTTTTTACTTTTATCATTTTCAAATAGCTATGTGTTCTTACACACACCCACACAATAAATTGAAGATCCACATCCACTCTGGATCTTGTTGATAATGATTTTGCTATTGCCACTTATGACTTTGATAATCCGATCTACCAAGCCAAGGACGAAGGTGAGGAAAATTATGAAATACCTGGAGAACTTGCCAGACTGTTAATGCAAGAGGAAAAGGCTAATCGACCACATGAAGAGCCGGTTGAAGTTGTAAATCTAGGTACTGAGACAGACAAAAATAAAGTCAAGATAGGCCCTAGCTTAGAGGGCAGTGTCAAAAACAGGTTAATTCAGATGTTGCATGAATATGTTGAGATATTTTCTTGGTCGTACAAAGACATGCCAGGGCTCGATACTGATATTGTGGTTCACCGTCTTCCGGTGAAAGGGGGTTGTGTTCCGATAAAGCAAAAGTTTTGTCGCATGTGTCCCGAGATGTCAGAGAAGATCAAAGCTGAGGTTATGAAAAAATTCAACGCATGGGTTCTTAGCAGTGACATCTTATCCTCAATGGGTTGCAAATGTTGTTCTGGTACTAAAGAAAGACGACAAGGTACGCATGTGTGTAGACTACAGGGATCTGAATAGGGTGAGCCCCAAGGATGACTTCCCACTTCCACATACTGATGTTTTGGTCGACAACACCGCTCAACACAAGGTGTTCTCTTTCATGGACGGCTTCTCAGGGTATAATCAGATCAAGATGGCGTCGTAAGACATGGAGAAAACGACCTTCGTCACACAGTGGGACACTTTCTGCTACAAGGTTATGCCTTTTGGGTTGAAGAACATCGACGCGACATATTAGCATGCTATGGTAGCTTTATTCCATGACATGATTCATCACGAGATAGAGTTCTATGTCGACGATATGAAAGCCAGATCTCAAACTGAAGAAGAACATATTGGCCATCTATACAAGATGTTTGAGAGACTGGAAAGGTACAAGCTAAGGTTGAATCCGAACAAATGCACCTTTGGGGTGAGATCCAGTAAACTCTTGGGTTTCATCGTTAATGGAAAAGGTATTGAGGTTGATCCCGCTAAAGTCAAAGCTATTCAAGAAATGCCCATTCCCCGTACTGAGAAGGAAGTCAGAGGTTTCTTGGGATGGTTGAATTGTATTGCCTGATTCATTTCTCATTTGACTGCTACTTGTGAGCCGATCTTCAAGTTGCTGAAGAAAGATTAGGTAGTAAAATGGAACGATGAGTGTCAGATAGCCTTTGAAAAAATCAAGGAGTACCTATAATAACCTCCAATTCTTATTCCACCAGTTGAAGGAAGACTTCTAATTATGTACCTAACAATGCTAGAGAATTGGATGGGGTGTGTATTGGGCCAGTATGACGAGTCTGGTCGAAAAGAACATGCAATATACTACCTTAACAAAAAGTTTACTGACTGGGAAATAAGATACTCACTGCTTGAGAAAATTTTTGTGCTTTGGCATGGGCTGCCCACCGACTAAGATAGTATATGTTGACTCATACTACTCTATTGATCTCTAAAATGGATCCCATCAAATATATATTCGAGAAGCCAGCTCTCACCAGAAGTATAACCCGATGGAAAATGGTCTTGACAGAATACGACATTCAGTACACCACTCAGAAAGCAATCAAAGGAAGTGTATTGGCAGATCATTTGGCTCATCAAGCCGTAGAAAACTATCAGTCTATGGATTTTGAGTTCCTGGACGAGAATATCATGAAAGTTAGATTGTGAAGAACCTGGACCATATGAAGAACCTGAGCCAGGATCCTGATGGACTATGGTTTTCGATGGAGCATCTAATGCACTTGGCAATGGAATTGGTGTTGTAATTATCTCTCCCCAGGGTTGCCATACACCCTTCACTGCTAGATTATACTTTGACTGTACCAATAACATGGCCGAATACGAAGCATGCATCATGGGCATCAGAGCTGCTATTGACTTGAGGATTAAATTCTTGAATGTATATGGGGACTCAGCCCAGGTAATCAGTTAGGTTAAGGGAGAATGGGGTATGAAGCATCCAAACCTCATTCCTCATAGAGAGCATGTGCTGACCTTAATTTCGTACTTCGAGGATATCACTTTTGAGCACATCCCACGAGAAGAGAATCAATTGGCAGACGCATTAGCAACCATGTCATCTATGTTTAAAGTCATATGGGATAACAAGGCTCCCAGAATTACCATTGAAAGGCTAGATGAACCGGCACACTGCTACGAAGTTGACATTGACGAAGTAGAAAAGAAGCCTTGGTTCTATGAAGTGAAGAGATATCTCGAGGCTCAAGAGTACCCTGAGGGAGAATCTATCAATGAAAAGAAATTCCTACGGAGGTTCTCTACTAATTTCTTCTTGGGAAATGAAATTTTGTACAGGCGCAACCATGATTCGACTCTGCTTTGTTGTGTGGACGAGAAAGAGGCGGAGAACATTATGGAAGATATGCACGAAGGTATCTTTTATACTCATTCTAGTGGATATACTATGGCTAAGAAGATGATGAGAGTGGGTTACTATTGGTCGACTATAGAAACTGATTGCCATCACCACTCAATAACTTGTCACAAGTGCCAGATCTATGTTTACAAAGTATATGTGCCTCCAGTATCTCTGAATGTCTTGACTTCTCCTTGCCCATTCAAAATGTGGGGAATTGATATGATTGGAGAAATAAATCCTACTGCCTCCAACAAACATCACTTCATCCTTGTCGCAATTGATTACTTCACAAAGTGGGTTGAAGAAGCCTCATTTTCCTCTGTTACTAAGAATATTGTCGCCTGGTTCATTAAGCATAACCTTATATGTCGGTATGGAATCCGCGAAAAAATTATCATAGATAATGGTACCAATCTCAATAACAATATGATCATAGAACTCTACACGCAGTTCAATATCAAGCACCATAATTCTTCTCCGTATCGACCGAAGATGAATGGCGCAGTAGAAGCCGCCAACAAGAACATCAAGAAGATTATACAGAAGATGACGGTGACGTATAAAGATTGGCATGAGATGTTACCATTTTATCTTCATGGCTATCGCACTTCAGTAAGAACATCAACTGGGGAAACCTCATTTTCTCTGGTCTATGGTATGGAGGTTGTCGTACCTCTCGAAGTTCAGATTCCTGCTCTGAGAATAAAGCAAGATGCAGACATAGACGAAGACGAATGGATTCAGACTAGGCTGGACCAATTAAATTTGATTAACGATAAGAGGCTTGCAACTATTTGTCACGGTCAGGTGTATCAGAAGCGTATGATAAAAGCATTCAATAAGAAGATCAAGCATTGGGTATATCAGGCTGGGGACTTGGTAATAAACCGCATCATTCCACTGCAAGGTGACCCCAGGGGAAAATGGAGTCCCATCTATGAAGGGCCATTTGTAATCAAAAATATATTTTTGGGCGGCGCTATGATACTTACCACCATGGTCGGTGAAGATCTTCCACACCCTGTGAACACAAACATAGTTAAAAGATACTACGCCTAAAAAATGACCTGCTAGGTTGACTGTAAAATCAAGCTTCTCAAATGAACTTTTTTTTTGATGAAGACAAACCATGATTGACAAAGAAGGCAAAGATTTATGATCAAGCTCAAAGCATCTAAGGATAAAATCTTTAGTTCAAAGATCTTAACAACTTTCAAGGTATAATGATATTACTTACTTTGATCTTAAGATATAGATGCTCGATGGTGAATAAGAAATGCTTTATAAATCATTACTTAAGTTTTTCAAAGTTAAAATTCATTTTTCACTTGAGTGCAATCGATTTGCATATTAGTGCAATCGATTGCATGCTTCAATTTTTCAGATCTTTTGCTTTTGTTTCTCAGTGCAATTGATTTACATTACTTGTGAAATCGATTGCATACTTAAAATTTTCAAAATGTTTGCTTCTGTTTCTCAGTGCAATCGATTTACATTGCTTGTGCAATCGATTGCACACACTTATTTTTTGCTACTGACTTCACATGAAATCAATTTACATTGCTTGTGCAATCGATTGCACACTTAAAACTTTTGAAAATATAGCTGTTGAAACCCCGTGCAATCGATTTACACAAAGGGTGCAATCGACTGCATGCTGCACGATTTTGAAAAACAGTCGCTTTTCACATGCCTGTTCATAATACCTTTTCATTGAAACCTTTCACTCAATCTTGGCATTTGTTCATGATTCATTTTCAGAACTTTATGATGTTTCAAAAGGGTGCTATGAACATATAAATATTCATTTTCAAAATCATTTTCAACACCTTTTCCAAATATATTTTCTGAATTTTCAAAATACAAACTCAAGCATTTCTTCACTTTCATACATAAGTTTTCTACACACTCTCATACTTTGTTAAACATAAAACTTTGAGCAATTATATCTTGAGTCATTGTATAATATTATTATTGGAAGAGAGGATCATTCATTGGTAAATCACTCTAAGTGATCAATACTAATAAACTCACTCAAAATCAAATATTGATAGTGTTGTACCCCAAAATTTTCCCTCCCATTTCCTCAACATTTCCTCACCACTAGACCCTTGGAACTCAAGATCAAGTTAGGGTTTGCTCTGCTCAAGACTCCTCCTTGCACTGTTGACCCAAATTAGGGTTTGAGTTTGCACAAAGATGTTTTGACCTAAAATACCAAAAATGACTTTCATGCTTCATGTTGGACTCACAAGTTTATCCATACCAAGTTTCAAGCCTTGATTCCAATCTTTGCCCAGTCAATTGGACAGTTGACCTAGAAATCAACTATATTGGGGAAAAAGTCAACTGTGGCCAATTTACAGTCAAACCTCATGATTTTTTACCCACATCAACATTATGAACTCATATGGACCATTTGATCAAGTTTGGATCACAATTCCACAAGAAATTTGATCAGATCACCAAAAGGGCAAAATGGTCATTTTTAGGGTTTTGACTGCACAAAGGCAATTTTTGACTGTTTGACCTAGCCAATGGCAAACCAAGCTCACATATGGACTCAAGGACCCAATGGCATTGTCTTGACATGTTCAACAAATTCAAAAGATCCCAAATGCACAAGTTTGACAGATGAATTTTCCAGTCAACTGAGCAAAATTTGACTGTATACTGAAAAGTCAAACTTTGACTTTTTGGTCAAAATCAAGTGTCAAGATTCATTTTTCATCAAGACATGCCAAATTATGAAACTTGTTCATCAAGAAACCAAGAATTACAAATTAGGGTTTGAAATGAAGAAATTTCATAACTTAGAAATTTTCTAAGTTATGAAATTTCCTAATTTTTTCCTAACTATGTACCATCTTTTCATCAAGATACATTTGGATTCAAACAAAACTCAAAACATGAAAGTTATAGTCCATTGCAAAATATAGAACTTTGATTCACAAAGTTTCCTCAAAAGAAGCTTGTAGCTCAAGTTATGATTTTGGAATAGGGGTGCAAAACATTCTTAACTTAGAAATTTTTTGACCTATTTTAGGCAGGATTTTTGCCCAACTTCATGGCCACTTTTCACATGCTTCCACTTGGAATCTCAACTTGCATTACAAAGATGGATTTTAGTACACATTCCAAGCTTTCCAAATTGTCCAAGAACTTCTCAAACACCCTTGTGGTTAGGGAGAATCGAATTGGCAAAGTTGGGCAAAAGTCACTTTTGTTCATGACCAAATGCATGTTCATAACATGGGCATTTTTGAAATCAGCTTGTACAAGCTAGATTACAGGCCTATAATCCTTCTTACACTCAATAATTAAATGCATATCCTTTTTGTTAGAGTGTTATTTTGTGCATTTGGACAATACACACAAAATTAACCTTTAAATGGAAAAAGCAAGTTTGCCATTTTGAAAAAGCAATGCTTTATGTCAAAGTCCATATCTTGGAAGTACAAGCAGATCTTTGAGGCACAAGTTTATGGACTAATCCCACTGATCAAGGAGAGATTATGCAGCATGCTTGAGGGACTTTCCTTGGCCTATAACCCAACTTGACTATCTTTGCTTAGAAAAGAAGAAAACTGGCATATTGAACATCATCTCTCATTCCTGCAAGAACCAACTCAAGCAAACTTTGTAAACACTTTTCACTTGATCCAACTGACCTGAAACACGAGCCTACCATATTCCAAACCTCATCATTCATCAAAACACCATTTTGCTGCACAAAACAGGGCATCCCTGCAGGTTGAGTTGCACAACTCAGTTGGCTCGTGCGTTTTGGCCAAAGCTTGTTCATACACACTCCATAACATCCATACAAACTATCCCAAGCCCTAGCTACAGACTGTAACACCTCTAACCAAGTTCACCATTTTCATTTTTTCAGTTGTGCAGGTTGAGTTACATAGCTCGTTTCAGTTAGTTTCAAAGCAAGCTAGAGGTTGGAAGAGCATCCTTGGACCTCAAGCAAGTTGTACAAGTCCTCACACTGCATTGAAAGTGCCTCCATTGTTGCACACGATTCAAGCTGAACACGTAAAAGTTTGAACTTCTATCTCTCTATCCAAGCATATCTAGGCTTAGGTTTGTGAAGAAAGTATGTTCTACCCATGGCCCTGAAGCTACCTGTATCCTCACTTTTCATTTATATTGTGTATGTTAAAAGAATTTGAAACCTGAACATTAGAAAAAATTTAGGTCAGGAATTGGGGGAGAAGAAATTCTCTCTCATTTCTGAGAGTTAGATCAACTTCTTTATATGTTTAGAATCGTGACATGATGCTCTATAACATTGCTGTTATAAGTTTTTGTTGAAAATCAAAGGATCAAGAGATAGCAGGGACAAGAGAAAACGCGCATTTTTGTTTGAAATTGGATGGAGGTTGAAGACAAGCCTCCTTGGGTTGGGCCTGGCTTTGTTTTTCTATTTACACCATCTTTTTACAATTACACCGCCTTGGCCCATTGTGTGTTATTTTTATCATTTTTGATTTTTTTCTTTTTGATTCTGATTTATTATTTTTTGTCAAAGTATAAAAAACATTAAAAACATTTTTCCATTCATTTTTGCATTTTATTTGGATTTTTATTTGTTTTATTTGAACTTGTACATATAAATAAACATATATATACTTTTACTTAAAATACTAAAAAAAATACAAATACATTTTATTTTCTGATTTTATTTTATTTTATCTTTTGAAAACATTTCCTAAAAAATATACTTTTTTTGTAAATAATAAATATTTTATTTTTGTATATATTTAATATATTTAATACATAATATAAATACTTATATATTTATTAGAATATTTAGGATAAAAATACAAAATAATACATTTTTATTTTTATTAATATTTGACCTCAAAAATTACTTTTTACAATATACTTTTTATTTTTGCACATAATTAATAAATATTGTAAATAATATAAATAATAAATACCTTTTATTTAGAAAAATTAGGGTTTTGCCCTAAACATGAAAATATCCAAAATTAACCTTTTTTTTTATTTTTATTTCACTTGTAAATAAATCATACACTTACACAAATACATTTACACATACACATTTACTTATTCCTTTACATTGATCATTTTACATTTGCGATTGATTCGATTTGGTTGTAAATTTATTTGGATACTACTCTCCTATTAAGTCTAATCCCCATTTGGACATTTGTACCCCCATCCCCATGATTATTGTATAATAATTTAGGACATTAAATTCCGCACTTTAAAACTTTCTAAATATGCCATGATAGACTTAGGGTTTTGTATGCAAAAATCAAATAACAAATAGCTTGACTAAACAAAAGACAAAAAGCATGAAAATGGACAACACCAATCACACTTGCACCCCTAGGGTTACTCCACTTGTTGCCTTCAATAATGGGCCATGTTGCATGTTGAGTTTCTTTGGCAAAACAAAACAATTCAAATGATCATAGTCCCTCGATGACGCTTTCGAAAGTTGCCTAAAAATGATCAAGTCCCTTAAAGGAAAAATTGCCAAAGACACTTGGCACCATTGCAATCATGGTCTAAACGATGACCCGCGCCCGTCCCGTTAACATCCTAACACAAGATTGTCCACCAAATACAATGGTGGAACAAAATTGTTAAAAGGGTTAAAACATAGGAAAAATCTTTGAGTAAATTTAGGGGTAGACAACTCTTAGTTACTTGATCAACTTGCAAAACACACTTGCCTACATTTCAAACCACACTCCACAAACACACTTTCAAAACAACTTTCAAAAACATTGAAAACTTTTCAAAAGACAAGTACACCTTTGTATACATTCAAACATGGATCATTACAAAGGTTGCCACAACAAATGGCCTCTTTTTTAAAAAACATTTTCAAAACCCACACACAAAGCACCATTTCAAACAATTGAAAACACAAGGCAGGTGATCTAAGCAAGTAACTAAGAGCCCATGGATAACCATGGATAGAAAGGGTGCTAATACCTTCCCTTTCTATAATCTACTCCCTGAACCCAAGAAAACATCTCAAAGGTTTTTGCTATGCTTTTTAACCTTTCCTTAGGATAAAATAAAAAGTCGGTGGCGACTCTTGCTCAACCGAAACATTTGTGAATACAAACGCAAAACCTCAAGTCAGTTCTCCCACCGTATCACAGAACTGGCGACTCTGCTGGGGAGAATTTGAAAGTGGAGTAACCTTAGGGTTTAGATCACCCTCTTGCATGACTAATTGTTTGCTTTGATTGCTTTATATTTTAGTTCTCTTGTTTGGGCTTGAAATCCTACACCCGGATTTGGGGAAACATTCATAGATGGCAATACGTTGTGGAAACTGTGCGGGGTATACCGACACGGTTGAAGCAATAGCTATATTAGTGCGACATATTTGTGAGTACCGGTAACCGTTGAGTTCAATCAAGGAGAGTACGGGGCCGCTGAGTGATGTCACTAAGCACTAATGACCTAGAACCTTACTTGACCATCTTGGCCTTTCATTAGGGGTAGTGAGATGACCGGCTTTGGTGCAGTCCGAAGTTGGTAGATACTCGATACTACACTCGTTGAGGGTTGTTTTCTTGGAATATTTTGGTCGCTAGTTAAGTGGCTAAACCAAAACAATGAACATGGAAAACAATCCAATGATATTGAGCTCCTTAGAACCCGATTACTATTTATAGGACAGGTTTTTAAGCCAACTTCACTCAAGAGGGTACTTACCTATGAAACCCCATGCAAGCCTGAAACTAGGGTTTTGTGTGAATTGCTTGTACATATGTTTGTGCATGCATCATAAACATCATAAAGCATCATATGCATTCACTAACCATTTCAAGGGTTTAGATCTTCATCTTTGTTCTTGTTTTGTAGGTCATGGAAATTCTTCGCAGGAAAACTATCCAAGTCAACCTTGTGAGAATCCCTCCTCAACTCAAGGAGCTCACATCCAGAATTCCAGAAAGCTCTCCCTTCAGTGAAAGACATGGTGGACTGCTCAGTCTAGTCAACACCAGCATTGAAGAAGACATGGTAAAGGTGTTGTTCCAGTTCTTTGACCCCCTTCACCACTGTTTCACATTCCCTGACTACCAATTGGTGCCCACTTTGGAGGAATTTTCTCAACTCCTGAGAATTCCTATTCTTAATCAACTACCCTACAACGGTACGGAAAAAGAACCAAAGCCTGAAGATGTTGCTCAAGCACTACACTTGCAACCATCTGACATCAAGGGGCATTGGGAAACCAGAAGTGGTGTCAAAGGCTTCTTGGCAAAATTCTTGTTTGAGAAGGAACAAGAGTGTTGGAATTCATTGGATCTGCAAGCCTTTGAAGAAATTGTGGCACTCCTCATTTATGGGTTGGTCCTGTTCCCAAATCCTGATCAGCTTGTAGATGTCAACGCCGTCAAAATCTTTTTATCCAGGAATCCAATACCAACATTGCTTGGGGATATCCTTCACTCATTTTACACACGAACAATGAGAAAGAGGGGTGTTCTCATGTGCTGTACTCCTCTCCTTGCAAGGTGGTTTATTTCGCACCTTCCACAATCTGTTTTGAAAAATGACCAAGGCTTAAGGTGGTCACAACGATTGATGACCCTCACTCACTCTGATGTACATTGGTGTTCTCGGTCCAGAGAAAATGTTATCATCGTCGATCGTTGTGGAGAGTTCCCTAATGTTCCATTGTTTGGCATTAGGGGAGGCATTACCTACAACCCTTGTCTAGCTTTGAGTCAATTTGGATATGCACGGAGGGATGGCCCTCACGACATGTTGATTCCTGACCTAGTTTTTGACTTCGACAACGATGCGCAAGGACTTCGCCAAAGATTCATCAGAGCTTGGAGGATGCCTAACAAGGTGGACAACAAGACACTGGGGCACAAGAACTCCATCCCTCTTGAGCCTTATCTCAAGTGGGTACGAACTTGAGCCCAGAGTCTAATGATGCCTTACCCTCATGTTCTCCCTGTGATTAAAGATCCCGTTAAGGAAGGAGAGGTTCCCTACACCATCCTATATCCTGACATGCCAACATCATGGGAGGAGATGCAGAAGAGTTGGATCCAGCTCAAGGAGGAACGGAACACTTTTGAAGCCAGCTTCTACGCCAGTGAGAAGAAGGTTTTGGAGCTTACCCGCCGACTCCACGAGGAAGAGACCCTCAACACCTACATCGCACCAAAGAGGATGCGCAATATCTTTTTACCTTGAGAAGTTTTTTTGTAATATTTGGCCCATGGGGCATTTATGTACTGACAAAATTTCTTCTTATTAATATGACGTGTGTTCTTTTTGTTTGCAACAATTTTGAATTTTCTAAATCCTTGAATGCATTGCATAAATAAGCATATCATTCATCATGTGCATAAGCAGGTCTCCACACCAGGTTTCCTTATCTTTCTGCTGTTTATTTCAGTAAGATGGATCTCGAACAGACGGTCAATGACTTGCAGTCTCAAAACTCACAGTTTCAACATCTTCTGATGACCTTGGAGAAGGGTCAAGAGGACCTAAAAGCCCTGCTTGGGAAAAAAGAGCAAGTGAAAAAGAAGAAGAAAAGAGTCGGGGTGGCTACCCTGGGAAGAAGGTTTGAGGGTGAAGCCAGAAGAGTTCTTGAATTTCCCCCCACTTCTGAAGAAGGAACCAGTAAAGGAAAAGGGGCTGCGGTACCTTCTGAATCCGAAGTTGAAGAAGAAGAGGCTGAAGAGGACGAAGACTACTCAGAGCAACAATACCCGCCCACCGACGATAAGTACAAGAGCTTGGAAGACAGGTTGGCAGCTATGGAGCTGCATAGAGTTCCCGGCTTAGATTTCGAAGATTTGGGATTAGTTGCTGGAATTGTGATCCCCCCGAAGTTTAAAGTGCCAATTTTTGCAAGGTATGACGGGCTGTCCTGCCCAAAGATGCATCTCAGATCATATGTAAGGAAGATCCAACCTTACACCGCAGACAAGAACCTATGGATCCATTTCTTCCAGGATAGCCTTTTAGGGGCTCAACTCGAATGGTTCTATCAGCTGGATGGAGCCAGTATTCGAAACTGGGAGGACTTGGCTACCGCATTTTATAAACAGTATCAGTACAATTCCGACCTTGCTCCCACGCGTACCCAACTCCAGGGTATGTCACTGGGGACGGGCGAAGGATTCAAGGAGTATGCGCAAAAGTGGAGAGACCTGGCTGGTAAGGTGCAGCCACCTTTGACGGACCGTGAGCTTGTCGACATGTTCTTAGGGACCCTGTCCAGTCCATTCTTCAACCACCTGATTGGTAATTCTTCTGCTGGGTTCACAGACCTGATCTTAACTAGTGAGAGGATAGAAGCTGGTATCAAGTCGAGGAAGATACAGAAAGGTGCCTCCGCGAGTACTGAAAAGAAGCCCTTCAAGAAGGAAGCCAATGCTGTTTATGGTCCCAGAAGACAAAATAAGCCGGAACGCCGCCAAGCTGTCAATGCGTTGGTAATTTCAAAGCCTACTGCTGCTCCTCAGCAGTATAACCAACCAAGGGGTGAGAGACCCAAAAGACAGTACACTCGACTCAGCATGACCCTGTCTCAGATTTTGCCGCAACTACTGTCAACCAATCTGGTAACTGTCAAAGAAGCTCCGAAGGTAGTGAACACAACTTCTCCAAAGTACAACCCCAACGCCCGTTGCGCTTATCACTCTGATAGCCCGGGGCATACTACGGACGATTGCTGGGCTCTGAGGAATAAGTTTCAGGACCTTATTGATGCTAAAGAAATACAGTTTAAGGCGCCCGAAAGACCCAATGTTGTGACTGCTCCCATTCCCCAGCATGGAGTGAATGTTGTGGAAGAAGACCCGTATGTAGCCTTTGTGGAAGATATTGTTACTCCGTTGTTGACTGTCAAAAGGAACCTGTTGCTAGCCGGTTTATTTCCGGGATGTAGCAAAGGTTGCCATTTATGTGCTGTTTCACCTGCTGGTTGTCCCTTGCTGAAGTCAGGCGTCCAAAACCTGATGGATAGCAAAGAGATCTTGTTCGAGAAGATTGTTGTTCCTGCTGTCCCTACTGAACAAGTGTCTATTGTTACTATTTTCAACAACCCTCCTAAGGCTCCTCAAAGAAGCCTGTCAAAATCATGTCCACTCAGAAGATTGCTCCTATCATCATCACTGTTCCGGGGCCTCTCCCTTATACATCCGACAAAGCTGTCCCATGGCACTATGGGGCAGATGTTTATGTTCTTGGAGTAAAGAAAGAGTTTGATACTAGTACCAGCGTCAGTAACATCACCGGGCCTGCCAAAGTTACTCGCAGTGGTAGGCTGTTCTCACCAGATATTGCGCCACCAGCTATTCAGAGACCTCTTGTCATCACACCTGCAAGTGTGCCTGCTTCCCTTCCAGATCAAGTTCCTGTTTCTACCCCTGCTGCCGAGTCATCTGACGCTCGGGGCAAAGAGATTTCTATTGATTTGCCTGCCCTGACGGAGGCACCAAAGACAACCAATGTTGAAGCTTCCCAACAAGAGATGGAAGAGATTCTCAAGATCATTAAGAAGAGTGATTTCAATGTAGTTGAGCAGTTGGGGCACACCCCATCAAAGATTTCTATGCTATCACTGTTGTTATGTTCAGAGGCCCATGCCAAGGCCCTGATTTCCTTCCTAAAGACGGCTCATGTGCCACAAGAAACATCTGCTGATCAATTTACCGATTGTGTGGCCAACTTGATTGTCGATAATGGGTTGGGTTTCTCTGACACCGATCTGACTGCCACTTTTCTACCGATTTTTTGACCTAATTTAGGCAGGATTTTTGCCCACCTTCATGGCCACTTTTCACATGCTTCCACTTGGAATCTTAACTTTCATTACAAATATGGATTGTAGTACACATTCCAAGCTTTCCAAATTGTCCAAGAACTTCTCAAAGACCCTTGTGGTTAGGGAGAATCGAATTGGCAGAGTTGGGCAAAAGTCACTTTTGTTCATGACCAAATGCATGTTCATAACATGGGCATTTTTGAAATCAGCTTGTACAAGCTAGATTACAGGCCTCTAATCCTTCTTACACTCAATAATTAAATGCATATCCTTTGTGTTAGAGTGTTATTTTGTGCATTTGGACAATACACATAAAATTAACCTTTAAATGGAAAAAGCAAGTTTGCCATTTTGAAAAAGCAATGCTTTATGTCAAAGTCTATATCTTGGAAGTACAAGCAGATCTTTGAGGCACAAGTTTATGGACTAATCCCAATGATCAAGGAGAGATTATGCAGCATGCTTGAGGGACCTGCCTTGGCCTATAACCCAACTTGATTATCTTTGCTTAGAAAAGAAGAAAACTGGCATATTGAACATCATCTCTCATTCCTGCAAGAACCAACTCAAGCAGACTTTGTAAACACTTTTCACTTGATCCAACTGACCTGAAACACGAGCCTACCATATTCCAAACCTCATCATTCATCAAAACACCATTTTGCTGCACAAAACAGGGCATCCCTGCAGATTGAGTTGCACAAATCAGTTGGCTCATGCGTTTTGGCCAAAGCTTGTTCATACACACTCCATAACGTCCATACAAACTATCCCAAGCCCTAGCTACAGACTGTAACACCTCTAACCAAGTTCACCATTTTCATTTTTTCAGTTGTGTAGGTTGAGTTACATAGCTCGTTTCAGTTAGTTTCAAAGCAAGCTAGAGGTTGGAAGAGCATCCTTGGACCTCAAGCAAGCTGTACAAGTCCTCACACTGCATTGAAAGTGCCTCCATTGTTGCACACGATTCAAGCTGAACAGGTAAAAGTTTGAACTTCTATCTCTCTATCCAAGCATATCTAGGCTTAGTTTTGTGAAGAAAGTATGTTCTACTCATGGCCCTGAAGCTACCTGTGTAACAACCTCTAAAACCCCGCATAAAATTTCGCAAATAATTAAAATCACACTTTTAGAGTACATGTATTAACGAGGATGTCACAATTCTCTTTTTACAAAAACAAGTTCCTGTCATGCATAACATAGAAGCAACTCATACATGTTTACACAGTGGAATAATTTAATTAACAAAACCAATGTTATAATATTTTCAAAATCTTCAGGGATTAACACCTGGAATATATCAGCATCATATTATAACAAACATAAGGAATAAACGAGTCTGACTAAAGCAGCTCGACAAACAAACATTCCCGGAGTTACAACTATCAGAGCATGACCCGAACAATACTTAAACGGGAATAAACTAGAAACAACAAGCCTTCGCCAAGCACCTGAACGAAGCTCCTCAATCTGAAATATTCAACAGTAAGGGTGAGCATCTCAACTATACATTTGATTATACGTTCATAACAATCAATTCGGAAAAACCATAAGCATCACCCAAACAGTTAGCATGTTGCATAGTTTACGAACACCTTTACAATTCATATATTCATAATATATTACTTTTCATACTTATAATTAACATCAAACATCATTAACAATTCAGCAACAATACATGCATACAATCAATTAAATACAACATTGGAAAATCATCCATTCATGTTATATTCAATATAATGCAACACACCCATGCATGTGGTACCATTCTACCGCCCCATTAATTCTCGGGTCACGGATAACTCACCGTTCCATTATATCACGGACACGGCTACCACCTCAACGTTCCATTAAATCGCGGACACGTATATTGGCCACCATGTTAATTCCACACAATGGGAATTAACAAATGCAACATGATATGTAAAGTATGTAACACTCAGCATACTATTAACATCAATAAACCATATCATGTAACATCAACAATATCAAATACAACACGATATGAATAGCATGTAACCACTCAGCATACTATTAAACATCAACCAATCATATCAAGTTATATCATAATTCATGCTTGATAACATTATCTAAAAGCATGACCGTAAAATCTATGTAGTGTTGGTATCATAACATACAAACGTTATTCGATACAAGCATCAACAACACTAGGAAATCAATAAGCAGCATATTCAAAACATATAAAACATTGCACATCAAAACAGAATCAATTCCGTACATAATAGCATGCACAGAAAACAGAATCCAGAAGCCAACACAGAGGCTCAACACGGGTGCCCGTGTTGTGCAACACGGCCCGTGTTGTAATGTGTCCAGAAAACACATTATCTTTATCAATACAGGGGATCAACACGGGTGCCCGTGTGCAGCAACACGGCCCGTGTTGATGAGCGCGTGCCAAATATTCCTGTACCTGCAGCAGCTCATATGCCAACATATTTGCACGAAAATACATTTCTACAGCAGTGCAATGCAGTACAAAAACATCCAAATACACATCAAGTTTCCAAAACATCAATTTCCTAAGCCTCTGACTTATGTTCATCAATTTCCCACAAATTGAATAACTCAAATCCTTCAAGGTTATAGTTTTCTAAAATCGTTGGAAAACAGAATTCCTTTTTCAAATCATTTAATCCAAAAACTTAATTTTATAATTACCAACAATTATCAAGGTAAGCTTAAAAGTGACTATTCGTCCTTTTGGGGAAATCTGATAACATCAAGGTTATCCTTAGAACACCTAAGGGAAACCCCCAGTCATACAATTTCGATCTAAATCAACAATAAGGATTAATTTCTTAATCGATTCACAACCTTTAGGGAACCTAATCTTTTCTAACGAAATTCGACCCTAAAGTTATCGATCACTAAGAACATCAGAGAAAATGGGATTATCCTACGATTACCCAACCGATCGCATCTAAACCCATAAGCAAATATAAATTGAGTAGTAGCCCCCCTTACCTTATCAAATTGTAGCTTCGAACTCTTGAGTGATTGTTCGTCGTTCTTCAGAGCTTCAATCCCAAATATCTCCAAACACTTCACTAAAATACATAACAATCAAATTCACTTATAAACATAAACACTTTCTCCAATAATCAATTATTAAAATAAGCTCTTAAAGCTACTTAATTCCTCATAATCATATAGAAAATTTCACTAGCTTTCCAACGCATCAAACGGCGCCTAAATCGGAGTTACGGTTCAAAAGTTATGGCCGAAACGATTTTTGGGAAAAACCTACCCGAGCATCAACACAGAAGATCAACACGGGTGCCCGTGTTAATCAACACGGCCCGTGTTGATGACTCTGCAACACCATATTTCACGTTTTTATGCTTCCCAAAATCACCCCAACCCATTCCTAATCATCCCCAAACATCCTAAAACCATCTAAATCGAATTCCTACCATATAGCAATGATCTAAGGCATACAATAGGATCAATACCACATCAAAACACCAATCAATTCCATTCATCTCATGCCATCATTTCCTCATTTCTATGGTTTTGCAAAATAGGGTACAAATGGGGTTTCCACCAAAACCCACATTTCATGGTTCTTATTTCATCCTAACTAATACCCATTCATGTTTCATCATCACCACAACCATGGCATCAAGAATCCATCATCCCTACAAACCCTAACTCATATAGAATATATCACAACTTATTCATAGTAAAAGAATGACCAAACCCCTTACCTTGGATAATCTGCAGCTCCTGCAACTTCCTCGATCAATCTTCTCATTCTTCTCCTTTCTCTTCTTTACACGTTCTCTGAGTTCCAAAATCCCAAAATCTCAGTTTTACGTGAAAGTGAGCGAAAGTGACATATAAGTCCCAAATAACATTTTACTTCACTTGCACCCCCTCTTTTACCAATAACATCATAAGCCCAATAACCTTCAATCCTTATTTTTCTACAATTATTTATAAAATAAATAATAATCCTTTTATTTTATATTAACCCAAATAAAATAATTTTATTAATTTCAAATAAAATAACTCTTATTAAGATAATTCCAAACAAATAAAACTGGGGTGTTACAACCTGTATCCTCACTTTTCATTTATATTGTGTGTGTTAAGAGAATTTGAAACCTGAACATTAGAAAAAAGTTAGGTTAGGAATTGGGGAAGAATAAATTCTCTCTCATTTCTGAGAGTTAGATCAACTTCTTTATATGTTTAGAATCGTGACATGATGCTCTATAACATTGTTGTTGTAAGTTTTTGTTGAAAATCAAAGGATCAAGAGATAGCAGGGACAAGAGAAAACGCGCGTTTTTGTTTGAAATTGGCTGGAGGTTGAAGACAAGCTTCCTTGGGCTGGCCCTGGCTTTGTTTTTCTGTTTACACCATCTTTTTACAATTACACCCCCTTGGCCCATTGTGTGTTATTTTTATCATTTTTGATTTTTTCTTTTTGGTTCTGATTTATTATTTTTTGTCAAAGTATAAAAAACATTAAAAACATTTTTCCATTCATTTTTGCATTTTATTTGGATTTTTATTTGTTTTATTTGAACTTGTACATATAAATAAACATATATATACTTTTACTTAAAATACTAAAAAATAATACAAATACATTTTATTTTCTGATTTTATTTTCTTTTATCTTTTGAAAACATTTCCTAAAAAATATACTTTTTTTGTAAATAATAAATATTTTATTTTTGTATATATTTAATATATTTAATACATAATATAAATACTTATATATTATTAGAATATTTAGGATAAAAATACAAAATAATACATTTTTATTTTTATTAATATTTGACCTCAAAAATTACTTTTTACAATATACTTTTTTTTTGCACATAATTAATAAATATTGTATATAATATAAATAATAAATACCTTTTATTTAGAAAAATTAGGGTTTTGCCCTAAACATGAAAATATCTAAAATTAACCTTTTTTTATTTTTATTTCACTTGTAAATAAATCATACACTTACACAAATACATTTACACATACACATTTACTTATTCCTTTACATTGATCATTTTACATTTGCGATTGATTCGATTTGGTTGTAAATTTATTTGGATACTACTCTCCTATTAAGTCTCATCCCCATTTGGACATTTGTACCCCCATCCCCATGATTATTGTGTAATAATTTAGGACTTTAAATTCCGCACTTTAAAGCTTTCTAAATATGCCATGATAGACTTAGGGTTTTGTATGCAAAAATCAAATAGCAAATAGCTTGACTAAACAAAAGACAAAAAGCATGAAAATGGACAACACCAATCACACTTGCACCCCTAGGGTTACTCCACTTGTTGCCTTCAATAATGGGCCATGTTGCATGTTGAGTTTCTTTGGCAAAACAAAACAATTCAAATGATCATATTCCCTCGATGACGCTTTCGAAAGTTGCCTAAAAATGATCAAGTCCCTTAAAGGAAAAATTGCCAAAGACACTTGGCACCATTGCAATCATGGTCTAAACGATGACCCGCGCCCGTCCCGTTAACATCCTAACACAAGATTGTCCACCAAATACAATGGTGGAACAAAATTGTTAAAAGGATTAAAACATAGGAAAAATATTTGAGTAAATTTAGGGGTAGACAACTCTTAGTTACTTGATCAACTTGCAAAAAACACTTGCCTACTTTTCAAACCACACTCCACAAACACACTTTCAAAACAACTTTCAAAAACATTGAAAACTTTTCAAAAGACAAGTACACCTTTGTATACATTCAAACATGGATCATTACAAAGGTTGCCACAACAAATGGCCTCTTTTTTAAAAAACATTTTCAAAACCCACACACAAAGCACCATTTCAAACAATTGAAAACACAAGGCAAGTGATCTAAGCAAGTATCTAAGAGCCCATGGATAACCATGGATAGAAAGGGTGCTAATACCTTACCTTTCTATAATCTACTCCCCGAACCCAAGAAAACATCTCAAAGGTTTTTGCTGTGCTTTTTAACCTTTCCTTAGGATAAAATAAAAAGTCGGTAGCGACTCTTGCTCAACCGAAACATTTGCGAATACAAACGCAAAACCTCAAGTCAGTTCTCCCACCGTATCACAGATAGTTACTTACTTATTTTTCCAGGATTGTTGGAAATAAGTTTAAGTGTTTTTAAAATCTTGTCTTTCCAGGATTGTTGGATACAAGTGTAGTCACTTTGAGAGGTTTTTTCTCATAGTTGACAAAGTGAAAATCCAAGAGGATTGTTCTTGGTCCAAGAGGATTGTTCTTGGCTTTTTGGTAGTTCTTGTTTAAGTTTGCCACAATAAGGAAATATCTTTCATGTTGAAAGGGGACTGGAGTACTCTCGGACTGTGAGGGGAACCAGGATATATCGCTCGTGTCTCTTTATTTTTTTGCACTTTACTCTTTCCTAAACTAACCATTAACCATAAAAATAATATCCATTATCACTAAAACCATCATTTTTTAAAGTACCTAATTCACCCCCCCCCCCCCCCCCCCCCCTCTTAGTCGCACTTCGTACTTACATTGATTGGCCTAGGCAAAAGTAAGGGCATCCCGATGAACCAAAAGGGTTCGGGAAAAAATCAGGGATATATATATATATATATATATATATATATATATATATATATATAAATATATATATATATATATATATATATATATATATATATATATATATATATATATATATATATATATATATATATATATATATATATATATATATATATATATATATATATATATATATATATATATATATATATATATATATATATATATATAAGACTGTACACTCGGCAAGTCGAAGCACAAGGAGAAGAAATATGGGATGCCGTCGAGAATGGTCCATTTATCCCTATAACGGTAATCAATGGTGCTGGCTCATCAAAGCCTAAAACTGCATTGGGCGAAGATGATAAGAAGAAGGTTCTTTATGATAAAAAGGCAATAAATCTTCTTCAAGGTGCACTTAGCATGGATGAATTCTTCCGTGTCTCGGTATGCAAAACAGCGAGAGAGGAATGGGATACCTTGGTAGAAACTCATGAAGGAACCTCTGGAGTTAAAAGATCGAGATTAAATGCATTGAGTCAAGAATACAAACTATTCAGAATGCAGCCCCAAGAATCAATCCTCGACTTGCAGAAAAGATTTGTACACTTGATAAATCATTTGAAAGCACTCGGTAAGACTTTAACTAATAATGAAATTAATCTTAAAGTGCTTAGATCTTTATCCATGGAATGGCAACCAAAAGTGACAACAATATCCGAGAAGAAGAATCTATCCACAATGACTTCTGCCACTTTGTTCGGAAAACTTCAAGAATATGAGACGGAACTTGCAAGACTTGAAAATAATGAAATCCAAGTAAAGGATTCAAAATACATGGCTCTAAATACAAGGATATAAAATCATGATAGCAATCAAGAGGATAAATCCACTAGTAGTGAAGATGATGATCTTATTAAGAAGATTGAAAAGGTTCTACGAAAAGAAAGAAAAAGGGAAACACCAACAAGGAAGGTTATATGCTTTGAATGTAGAGAAAAGGGACATGTTAAAAGTTAATGTCCAACACTTGAAAAGAAGAAGAAATTTTTCAATAGAAATAAAGATAAGAAGTCAAAGAAAGCATATATAACATGGGAAAGTTCATCTTCCGATTCCGAAAACAATCAACGTGTTAATCTTGCATTGATGGCCTCACACCATTCCGATAATGAAGATGATGAGGTTAGTAATGAATTTTCTATTTTTGATAGTGATGCACAAGGTATTATAGATGAACTATTAAATGAATGCAAAATTTTGTACAAAACTATTTCATCTCAAAAGAAACAAATTTCATCTTTAGAAGAACAATGTGAGTCTATGTAAAAAGATCTCAAAGATGAAAAACAAAAATTTAGTCAGCAAAAATAGAATTTTGTATGCAAAAATTGTGAATCACTCTCTTCCCAAATTGTCCAATTAAAAAGAGTTATTGAAATATATGAAAAAGGTCAAATTGGATTGGAATGTGTTCTTAGCCAACAAAGATATTCCAATGATAAAAGTGGACTTGGATATTCAATGTTTTCAAAACCAAGTTATAATAAAACTATCTTTGTTAAGGCTAGTAATCAATCATCCAAAGAGAAAGTGAACAAACCTAAAGTAGTTCATCAAAAGAAAAGATTTGTTAAGAAGAAATCTTACCCTTCTAGATATAGAAGTAACTTTGAACATACTTATTTTTATTGTGGTATGGTTGGCCATACACCTAATGCTTGCTATGTTAGAAACTTTAGTGTAGCAAGTGGGCATTATGTGTGGGTTAAGAAGGGAACTAACTATGATGGATCCAAAGCATATTGGGTACCAAATCAAACTTAATTTGTTTTGTAGGTATGCTTGAAGACCACATGCAATTTTTGGCATCTTGATAGTGGTTGTTCAAAGCATATGACGAGAGACCTACACTAACTTTCAAATCTAGTTAAAGTCCAAGGATTATTTCTCATATAGAAAATACCTTAAAGGAAGAATTCTTGGCATTGGAAAAGTTGATACACTAACTTTCATATCCATTGAAGATGTACTTCATGTTTAATAACAAAAGACAACTTCTAAGTACAAGTCAACTTTGTGACAAAGGCTTCAACATCATGTTTTCAAAAGATGAATATTTTATGAAGTCACTCTTGAGGTAAAACTCATAGGTAAAAATTGTTTTTACTTTCAATAATTTCTTTATGTATTATAAGGCTTTTCCCATCCTTTTATATATATATATATATATATATATATATATATATATATATATATATATATATATATATATATATATATATATATATATATATATATATATATATATATATATATATATATATATATATATATATATATATATATATATATATATATATATATATATATATATATATATATATATATATATATATATATATATATATATATATATATATATATATATATATATATATATATATATATATATATGCGTGTGTGTGTGTGTGTGTGTGTGTGTGTATGCTTGTCTCTAACTATTGCAACCCAAAGAAAGATGCAAATTCTCTATGACTCAAGGGAGAACTTTGATCAAGAGGGAGTTATCAAAGATAGGGGGAGCATTCACATAAGAGTTTCTCATTCTACCTAAAAGAGTCAAGCATCTTCAACATTATGTTTTGATGAAGATAACTACTATGTGCATTTATCAAAGGATGAGAAAAAGCATCATGAAGAAATATGGCTATGGTTAAGCTTTCAATATTACTACATATATTTTGTCCAATTTGTATTGCATATTTCCCTTCTTTTTGATAATGTCAAAGGGGGAGAAGGATGTTGTAATTTATGCTTGTGTATTTCCTTGTCTGAAATTTATAAGGTACTCTCCAACCAAGATGAACAAATACAAAGGATTTCAACCTTCTCATACATAGGGGGAGTTTTGCATCTTAGGGGGAGAAAAGCTCTTTCTGGAAAGTACATCGCATAAAGCAAGATTGTTTGTCATCATCAAAAAGGGGGAGAATGTAAAATCAAGCTTCCCAAATGAACTTTTGTTTTGATGAAGACAAATTATGATTGAAAAAGAAGGCAAAGATTTATGATCAAGCTCAAAGCATCTAACGACAAAATCTTCAGTTCAAAGCTCTTAACAACTTTCAAGGTATAATGATATTACTTACTTTGATCTTAAGATATAGATGCTCAATGGTGAATAAGAAATGCTTTATAAATCATTACTCAAGTTTTTCAAAGTTAAAATTCATTTTTCACTTGAGTGCAATCGATTGCATGCTTCAATTTTTCAGATCTTTTACTTCTGTTTCTCAATGCAATCGATTTACATTACTTGTGCAATCGATTATATACTTCAAATTTTCAAAACGTTTGCTTCTATTTCGCAGTGTAATCGATTTACATTGCTTGTGCAATCGATTGCACTCACTTACTTTTTGCTACTGACTTCACATGCAATCGATTTACATTGCTTGTGCAATCGATTGCACACTTAAAACTTTTGAAAATATAGTTGTTGAAACCCCGTGCAATCAATTTACACAAAGGGTGCAATCGATTGCATGATGCACGATTTTGAAAAACAGCAGCTTTTCACATGCCTGTTCATAATACCTTTTAATTGAAACCTTTCACTCAATCATGGCATTTATTCATGATTCATTTTTAGAACTTTATGATATTTCAAAAGGATGCTATGAACATATAAATATTCATTTTCAAAATCATTTTCAACACCTCTAATCATTTTCAACACCTCTTCCAAATATATTTTCTGAATTTTCAAAATACCAATCCAATCATTTCTTCACTTTCATACATAAGTTTTCTGCACACTTTCATACTTTATTAAACATAAAAATTTGAGCAATTATATCTTGAGTCGTTGTACAATATTATTATTGGAAGAGAATATCATTCATTGGTAAATCACTCTAAGTGATCAATACTACTCAACTCACTCAAAATCAAATATTGATAGTTACTTACTTATTTTTCCAGGATTGTTGGAAATAAGTTTAAGTGTTTTTAAAATCTTGTCTTTCCAGGATTGTTGGATACAAGTGTAGTCACTTTGAGAGGATTGTTCTCATATTTGACAAAGTGAAAATCCAAGAGGATTGTTCTTGGTCCAAGAGGATTTTTCTTGTCTTTTTGGTAGTTCTTGTTTAAGTTTGCCACAATAAGGAAATCTCTTTCATGTTGAAAGGGGACTGGAGTACTCTCGGACTGTAAGGGGAACCAGGATATATCGCTCGTGTCTCTTTATTTTTCTTCACTTTACTCTTTCCTAAACTCACCATTAACCAGAAAAATAATATCCATTATCACTAAAACCAGAATTTTTTAAAGTACCTAATTCACCTCCCCCCTCTCTTAGGCGCACTTCGTACTTACATTGACTGGCCTAGGAAAAAGTAAGGGCATCCCGATGAACCAAAAGGGTTCGGGAAAAATCAGGTATATATATATATATATAAAAGACTGTACACCCGGCAAGTCGAAAACCTGAAAAGGCGGCTTGGGCAAAAAAGGGTATCCCGGTGGACTGAAAACACGAAAGGGCGGTCCAGGAAAAAATCAGGGATTAAGGCGTATGACTATGTCCCGTTGGATCACTTACAATCAGCTTTATTACGAACGTCAAGTTTGAATGTTGTCGATCAATTCAATCAACTTCTTCCGACAGCAAGGGATGAGATGCTCGAAGACATAAGGGAAATAGAAGATTTGAAACCTGACAAGATCATTTACACATAGCTATATGTTTTGTTTTACTTTGTACTCCTTTCATTTCACGGTGATTTCCTCTTACTAGGATTTTTGTCCCTTTGAATAACAATCGCTTGTTTATAGGTAAACTATCAATATAAGCACAATTTCAAAATTCAATATTTGTTTTACTTTTTAAGTTTTGTTCCCAAAAACATCCAATGGAAAAATTGAATGAACATATGCATATGAATATGATTACTGTTAACAAATATATGCATAAAAACAGGAATAAGTATTTACTCAAGACTCCAGGAGTCGTGATAACATTCAAGTCGTCCATGAACCCCCACAAAACAACCTCCATAGAATAATCCCCACAGAGCAGTTCCCATAAGACTATCCCCCGTTGAGTCATCTTCACAAACTCGACACATTCTCCACAGGTCTAAAATAGCCTAATCATACTTACCAGCAGATCCCCCTAAGAGAGAAAGGAGTATGATCTTTTCCCCGGCAATGTCGCCAACCTACAGAGTCTCAATCTTTGTCAAAGATTATGACATCAGCACAGTTCACAAAAATTATCTCCCCGAGCTGAGTTTATTTCTCCAAAACCATAAAATCCTCTTTAGAATTATCATACCCAGAAGGGCTCAATCCCTCGGCAAAGTATTTCTCCAACAGGGTTTATTTCCCCAACATGGTTCATTTCCCCAATAGGGTTTATTTCCCTAACAAGGTTTATTTCCTCAACAATGTTTATTTCCCTAACAGATCCAGCCTCCCCAGCTTGAGCATACCCCTTTGACTACTACAAATCACCAGCAAAATTTCTCTCTCCAGCAAAGGGGAGTCTAGACCATTATCCCCAAAGAGTTGCTACGGAATTTAAAACCATACCAGATATTAGTTAAATTTATCCTCCCTAGACGAGTCGTCATCCATATCAGAAACTCGGTCAAACAGCATCCCATAAGATTATCCATCTCTTTTATCCCCAGTAAAGATATATAAGAATTAAATTCCCCAGTAGAGAGGTGAACGACCAATGTTCTTGAACTTTTCTCCCCAAGCAGAAATCACATTCTCAAGCGGAGTTTCCTCAAACAGGAAACAGGAATCCCCAGGGGAAACATTCACTACAAGAAAATTAGTGTTTAACGACACAAAAATTGCGACAGTTATGTGATAACTGTCGTAATTGACATATAGAGACAGTGTTTACGACAGTTGACACCAACCGTCCCTAATATTTATTTTGCGATGGTATAATTAACCATCATAATATTATTATTACGACGGTAAAACAACCGTCGGCCCCCAATTAACACTTTTAACATTGATTTTTCACCAACAACTAGTCACGACGATAAAATTAACCGTCCTAAAAGGCATATCACGACGGTAAAGCACCCGTCGCACCCTTAAACCTTTCACGACGGTAAAATTATCCGTCCTAAAATTCATTTCACGACGGTAAAACAACCGTCGCACCCAAAACCTTTAAAAATTCTCATGGGCACGACGGTAAAACACCCGTCTCCGTAAAAAAGTTAAAAAGCTCTTAAAATACATAAAACATCAATTCACTTTCTACTCCTGCGTTCACTTTTTCTACTCACGGTGCCGTAAATGCCGTTCTTCTTCACACCGAAAGAAACCCCTTGACACCGAAAGGAATCTCTTCAAACCGCTCATCTTCACACCAAAAAACGCACAGCAAGCAGTTTAACATCCTCTGCGTTCATCTCTTCAAACACAGTAAGTTTTATGTATCTCTTTTTGCATTGTTCTCATCTCTCTCATTCTATGCCATTGATTTCAGCATTGGAGATTCACTTGAATCTTATGGTTGAGCTCTTTGTGATGATTGATTTTGAGTTTGAATATATTGAATTGATGTTAGGTTTTCAAAATCTCCTTTTCTGCTACTAATCGTTCCGCAAGGGTCTTCATCGCACAAGATTCAATGTCATCAAGATTGGAATCAGCAAGTCACAAACTCGTCATCACAAAGGAGGTAATGAAATCTCATATTTTGATTCTTTCACTCTCAAATGAAAATAATTTTGGGTATTTGAATCACCACTATGACTTCATCACCGTGTTTGATCCCGGGGGTGTTTTGATGTTTCTCACTAATATGCAAGTTAAAGTCTTCGATCATCCTACTGTTTAGATCACAATTTTTGATCCCGTCGGAGCTTTGACATTAGATGATGGAGCTTTAGATCAGTGATGGAGATGGTGTTATTGTAGAGGCTAACGGTGGTGTCTTTTTCCATTAGTGTCAAGGTGTTTGTGAAAATGCGTAGTTGAATATTGGAGTCCAGTAGCACGTTGACGCTGGTGTCTTTTGCCATTGGTGTCAAGGTGTTTGTTAAAATTCCTAGTTGAAGATTGGAGTCCCGTAACATCAGTATGTTCAAGAAGGGAATGAGTAGAGAGGATGTTATTGTAAGGATCAACAACAGAGGTTGAAACTTGAGGGGAAAGATAAAAAATGAATCTAGGCTTGGATTTCTCACCATAATCGACTAAAAGATGTTTCGGCAGAAGGGAACCAAGACCAAAACCAGTGCCTCCGCCTACAATATTGAAAACCAGAAAGCCTTGGAGACCAGTATAATTATTTACAAACTTTCTGATACGGCCCAAGCATACATTGACAGTTTCTTTTCCAATGGTATTGTGTCCACGAGCAAAGTTGTTAGCTGCATCCTCTTTTCCGTTAATGAGTTGTTCAGGATGAAGTAGTTGGTGGTTTCTAGTCGACGTTCATGCATGAACAAGATTATTGCTTAGAAATTTCAATTTCAATTCAAGTTTTCTGTCATGGATTTAATTAGTGTGGTACATCAAGAAATTCATGTGCAACAATATTACATGTTTAATGAACAAAGCTCTTCGACATTTCTACATACTGGGTTATCCCTGCCATGGTTATGTTTTTGGAGCATCATAATATAGCGGGGAAGCCTTTCATGGTGAAACAATATTGTGAGGGTGAAAAGCAGAAGATTTAAAGCACCTTTATTGTACTGATTTTTTGTATGTTTCCAGGTCCATTGTGTATTTTAGTGATTGCTTCATGTAATTCAAGTTGGTTCTGATTCACATCCCTACCAGCTTGAGGGAGGCTGTTAAAATAGTCCTTTTAGCTAGTTAGTTAGGAATTATCTAATTGTTAGTTACTCAATTAGGTACACAATTGAGTATATAAATTAGGTCACAATGTACACATTTCATTATCTTTTCAATAAACTTTTCATTATGTTACCAAATGAGTATTCATATGCTCTCTATATCTCATGTGAGTATGACCTCTATCCCTATCATCCATGGATTCTCAACATTCATTCACACCATTGCCGGATTATCCATTCAAGCCACCAAAGGTAATTGAACCGTTACTTGTTTCTACGTTAGTTGCTTGTTTGTTTTGTCTGTTTTTATGATGTTTATAATTTATTGTGATTTGTTCGTTTGTTTGTTTTTCAAATGCTTCAAGGCAGATCTTGTCTATATGTACTCTGTAGCATGATTGTTTCTTTTTTGTACGATTTGTTAATCCGACCATGACCATTTTTGTTGTTGTTTCTAGTGAGTGTGTTATTTTTGAATAAATGCAAACGCCAGGTTAAAGGAAGCCAAGCTTGTATTGCACATTAAATATGAATAGATATATTGCATATTTGCTCCCCTAAGAATATCGATTAGACTCCGTAATTAAAAATAAGTTTGCACCTTCACATTTTGGGCTTGTGCTGCTTGTGCCTCTTGCCCTCGAACACGCTTTTATATTTGTCTTTTGTTGTAGCATATGGATATTTACTAGCTTTTGCTGTATTGGAAGGTAGAAAACATCACATGGTTATTAGTTCTGGTTTGTTATAAATCTGATTATTTGTCACTAATTCACAAACTTCTATTGGCGTTGGAAAAACTAACAGAGAAGCTGTTAGATGACTTTTCATTTCAATTATATTTTGCCTTTCATTTTCTTCTTTCCTCATCAAATCGCATTGTTCTCTTTCATTTTCTTCTTTCCTCAACAGTTGACAGTTAGTTATCCAGTTTAATTTGTTCACAAGTTATAAATGTTGTTTTATTTCCTGTTAATCAATTTTGTAAATATCTTGTACCATGTATTTAGTTAAATAGTCTAAACATGCTAAAGTTATTTTAATACTGCAGGTTGCATTTAGGACTAAGGTATTCCACCCAAACATCAACAGCAATGGAAGCGTCTGTCTTGACATTCTAAAAGAACAATGGAGCCCAGCATTGACCATTTCTAAGGTTTGATTTTACTTGTTATTCTTGATAATTGATGATTATGTATCAAGTTTTAGCTAAATGTGACACCTGGATTGTGTTGTGTTGCCTTTTAGAATGATTTGCAAATGTGAAAAATATTGGACAAATGTGTTGTCACGTTTTGAGCTAATTTACTTGCATTTGCCAATATTGGACAAATACAAATTCTGACTATTAAATGTGTTCGCCTACTGAAATTTAAAATCACAAACTTTGCTAATTGTTTGGAAATTCAATTGAAGCATACAGTTTTATCAAGGAATGAGGCTTATTTTCACATATAAAATTTGTCTATCCATGACTTTTTGTACTCTTATCATTTCTATTGTTACTTACTGCTGTAATCTCATTGATGTTTTTATGTGTTTCATACTACTTGTGCTGGTTTTAAATTTTTTTTTGGGAAATTTGAAAATCTAGAACAAAAAAAATGATATTTTTAAAACACAAGAATTGTAATTCTTTTTAGAAGATTTTTTTCGTAAGAGAAAAATTAGGTCACTAATATTTCAAGTGCAGAAGTGGCTAATATAAATATCTATTCATTCTGTTGACTAGAGATATAGTTTGTCATCTTCATATAAGCTAATTATATGATTCATAGAAATTTACTGCTGGAAATTGAATGTGTTATTTTTCTCCTTTTTTAATGAGCTTCGTTTGGAATGATGATGTTGTCTCCTGTTGATCTAAATCTCACAAAAAATAAACCTAACATTCACTATTTTAGGTCATTTTGTCAATTTGCTCGTTGCTGACGGATCCAAATCCCGACGACCCTAAACCCTAAACCCTAAACCCTAAAATGGACAAGGCGAGGACAAAGGAAATTGAACTCTTAATGCAAATGCAGAATTTTAGTGGAAGACAGGTATATTATTTTGACGCATTTAAAGTTAAATTTTATGAGTATTATTTTAAAGATTATTATTTTAATACCTTTTTTTAGGGATTGGAATCACCCGCTGATGGTAGACGTTCATCTGAGTCTAGCTACCGTATTGGAGATAATGGAACTTCAGGGGGGACAAATTAGACTTTGCTATGATCGAGATAATTAGATTGTGAACTTTCTCATGTATTTTTGGCATAATGATACTTATTATTATAAGATTAGGAATTGATATATTTTGGGTTTTTTGTACTACTTGACATGATTATGGAACTCGCATTTTACATGATTATGGAACACACATTTTTTTGGATATTATAATGCTTATTTGATGTTAAATATTTTTTATTGAAATTATTTTTACTATATTACAAAGTGATAGAAAATAAAACAAAAAATAATACTATAAATAAATATATTAAAGAAGAAATAATTTAAAGAAAAAAATAACACAAAAAAAAACTATATTTAAAATTTTTTACATAGATAATAATTTAAATAAAAAATATATATAATAGAAAAATAAAAAAAAATCAAGACATAAACAAAAGTCATGGCGACAGTACCGAACCGTCGCCATCAATAATTAAAAGAAACTCAAAAGATAGTCACGACGGTATCAAACAGTCACCAATACTTGATTATGTCAGCTCCAAACCCGTCGTAAACTTGAACGACAGTTTTTGTAACCGTCGCGAAATAGGTTGGGGACACACACTTCTGCGACGGTAAAGCAACCGTCGTGGAAAGCAAATTGCGACGGTTTTAACCGTCGTAATCTACAAAAATACCTGTCGCAATCTGCCAATTTTCTTGTAGTGATTCTAAACAGAGGTTGATGATTACATATATTCTTCATCCCTATCAACAATCAGGGATTTATTTTCTTCAGTCATAAATGTTATACGGAGCTACCAATACGCTTCAACAAAATCTCACATTCATATATGTCATAGCATATGCATACGAAACACATATAACACACTCTCATTTACTTTGAGAACATCATTAAGCAATGCATTTCATACATCAGGACATTGCATACAACTAACTCTTTATCTTTTCAGGTAAAATCTACAAACAAATGAATATCATCAATAATTCTCAAACATGTCCCGGGTTAATTTCCAAAACAAGACGGAGCAACTATCTGGATGACTAGACACGGATTAATTCCTGAAACAAGACATGGCAACTATTTGTGAAAACAAAGTGTAGATCAATTCCCGAAATAGGATGAGGCGACTATTTACAGAAATAGGTTGAAGGTTAACTCCCGAAACAAGACGGGGAAACTATCTATACAACCTAGCAAAGATTAACTCCCGAAATAGGATGGGGAAACTATCTTTCTATATTTATGGCCAGATGAAGATCAACTCCTAAAATAGGACGGGGCGACTATCTTTATCACCAAGTGGTATGAACTCCCGAAACAAGACGAGTTTACCAACAAAAACAGATTGTAGATCAATTCCTGAAACAGGACATGGAGAATATCTACATGACAAACATTTTGCTTTAGAGTATCATTCTAAAAAGCACTTCCTTCAGACATTCATTCTGAAAAGCATTTCCCTCAGATAGGATCTGATAGATTTATTCTGGAAAGCGTCCCTCAAATACAGTCAAGCGTAAACTCCTTCTAATTCTTCTATCAACAGTTAATTTGGATGGCATCTATAATCCCATCTTCGATGACTCTCCATCACCTCTCTGGATGGCATCTTTAATCCTATTCAAGAAATATTGTCAACCAACAGCGTTACCGCCTGCACATGTGAGTGCAACTTTGTAGGCACTTAAATTTTCAATCATATTTTACCTTAAAGTCATGAATGGCCGGCATGACAACCTAACTCTTCAGGTTTAAGAAGATTGAATAGGGGAAGATGTTGTACCCCAAAATTTTCCCTCCCACTTCATTCAAGACATTCTCTTAAAGTCCTCATTTGCTCAAGGTGGCTCAAGAATTGATCAGATAAGTTCTCCTCCTAAGCAATGGACTAACAACTAGGGTTTTTTATTTCTCAAGGAAGACCGGGTTTCAAAGGTCTAAAGTGGTTTTCATAGTTCTTCATATGTCCCTAATAATGCTCATGTTAAGTTTCAAGCCTTGCATCACAAGTTTGCTCAGTCAATGGCTCAGATGACTGAAAACGAACTATATTGGGTAAAAACTCAATTATGGTCAACATACAGTCAAACTTCAATATATTTGGTCAAAATTACTATTTTGAAGTCATATTCATTATTTGACCAAGGGTTGATCATTATTCCTCAAGAAAAGCCCTTAAATCATCAAAAGTCAAAAGTTGCCAAATTAGGGGTTCCTTAGGAGAAGTCAACTAAACTTTGACCAAGCATAACTTTGACATGCTTCATCAGCTTTTCCCTAGCCAAAGCTTATTTTTAAGGAAATTCAATTCTCTACAACTTTTTCTCTCTAAGCTCAAGTCCAAAAGTGCTCCATTTGAGAGATATAAGTCAATACATTACAGGTCATTTCAAAAGTCAACAGAAAGACACTTTTTGTCAAGGCAACTTACATCAAGACAAAGTCTTCAAAAGCAAAAATAATCAACATAGAGATCAAAGATAACATCTTGAGATTTCCAAAAAGTTAAATATCACATTCAAAAGATGAAAATTTAGAGAGTTATGACCAATGAAAGTTGGGAAATTTTGAGCAAATGCATGAAGTTTAAATTGAGCAAGCTTGATATTTTGGTTTATTGGGCCACTGTTTCAGAATATAAACGTGTATTACACTCCTCATGCACCTCAAATCTCATTATTACACCCCTTGACCTATTTTTATTTTAATTATTTTATTTATTTTTATTTATTCATTGATAACGCAAAATAAATAAAATAAAATACATAAGCTTCTACAAGATCCAAGCCCATATTTTCTTTGTTGTCTTCACTATAGCGGCCAAATCATTGGGTTTTAGAACACAAAAACCACCCCATTCAACTCGCAACCCTAGATTTATGGGGGTAGGACATTTTTTGATCATTAATGCTTTGTATTTTATAGGGTTGATACAAGAAGGTCGCCAGAGAAGACGATGGAAGCTAGGACTTTGGCGCCTCTTCGGTCAATATATTCAGATTTATAATATATATTTATTTCTTATTATAAATAAACTAAAGTATAGCCACCCTAGAGGTAGAAGCGCGTGTGTTAAAGTCACTTGTGTCAAAGGGCGTGGGTTCGATCCTGCCTTTTGCCATTTATTTTATTAACGTTTCCATATTTTGCAGGTTTATAATATAATGCACTGAAGCCAGATTCCATCTCCAAGGCGCGCTTGGCCAAGTGGTGAGTGTGTTGCTGGAAAACCATGAGGGCGTGGGTTCAACACCCACCCCTACTATTTGGTTATTTTTAACACCTTTTCTCCCTTTTCATAAAACCTAAAACTTTTACAAAACCTTGATTTTTTCTTAACAAACCCTAACATAATTTTAGGTTTTATTTAATCAACCCTAATTTGATTTTTAGGTTTTCTTAATTAAATTAAAATCAAATTAGATTTTAGGTTTTTTGATTAATTTAATTAACAAAACTTTATTTTTAATTAATCATAATCAATTAGGTTTTAGGTTAATCTCCAAACTCTTTTCTATCAAAAAAATCACGAAAACAATTTCTTTTCCCGTTTCATTTATTTTACAAGTTCGCCTATTTTATTACTGTCATGTGTTTCATTATTGTTCCTATTATGTACGTGCTTACAGTTTGTAATAGTTTAATTAGGGTTTACTACTTTCCCCCCAATTTTATTGGTTGTACCCCCACTCCCGAAGCCTTGTAATAGCGTAGGACTTTATTTCCCGCATTTTACTACTTTTCATTATTGCTATATTGCTTTGCTAGTAATTAGGGTTTATATGGAAAGACTAAAATATAATCAATAGCTAAACCTAAATACAAGATGAATAAACTAAACCGAATCACACTTCACATGCGCGCCTCTAGGGTAACCTCACTCGTTGCCTCAGAAAACAATCATGTCCCTCGAACGTGGGGATGCTTTAGCAAAGACCCTCGATTAAAAAGATTGTAGTCCCTCGATGACCCTTCGATAATTCCTTCGGTAAACGATCTTAGTCCCTTATGATAAATTGCTAAAGTGCACCTACGAGTTGCCTTTATGACTGTACGATGACCCGCGCATGTCCCTTCACATCCAACGATAGGGCTTCATGCTAACTAATGGTAGGGTAGCATTATCTAAAGGAGGAGGAAAATAAAACAAATGACCTTGAGTAAGGTTAGAATACTGTTAATTGCTTTCTCACACTTTTCATAACAAAAACATCTTTCACAATCACACTTTCAAAAATATTTTCAAAAACAAACACTTTGTACGCATTCTCAAAAACAAAAACAAGAATCATTACAAAGTTTTTCCTTACTATTGGCATTTTCAAATATTTTCAATCATACGACACAAAGCAATTTTTCAAATCAAAGTGAGCTAGTGATTAAGAGCCCGTATATAACTACGGATGAAAAGGGTGCTAACACCTTCCATTTTCATAACTTACCCCCCGAACTCAAAATCTATCAAAGGTATTTCCTATTCTTTTTACCGTTCCTAAATATTGGATAAAAGAAAAGTTGGTGGTGACTCTTGCTATCTGCAACATTTACGATAAAATGCAAAAAAAGTCAGTTCTCCCACCGTATTACTGAACTGGCGACTCTGTTGGGGAGAACTAAAAACATGGGGTTACCTTAGAGTTAGATCACTTTTAAATGTTTTCCTTGTTTGATTTGTCTGATTTAGTTTTAAAGGGTTGTTTGGGTTTATTTCTTGCAAAGATTCTATACCCAGATCTGGGGAACATTTTAGGTAAGTAGCAATAGATCATGGAAACTATACGGCGTATATCGATATGGTTGAAGTGATGGCTACATTAGTGTGACACATTGGTTTGTATTGGTGTCCCTCGAGTTAGCCGGGGAGAATAATAGGATGTCGTGTGGTGTCATAAGCACTAACTGAGCTTAGAACCTTAATTGACCCAACTTTTTCATTAGAAGGTAGTGACATATTCAAGCAATGGAGAAGCAAGGAGTACGCGTCGAGCAAGCTTCACCAAGAAACAAACAAAGTCAGAAATGATATCCAACTAAGATAAATGCAAACACGTGTTGTGAATGCAACACGTAATCATAAGTTCCTGCACAAAGTATCACACAATATCACATGCATCCGGAAAACATATAATATGATATGAATTTCTCAAGACGATGAGAAATAAGGCATGTTGCATCAGAAGCGAGCATAATCCATATGCTTCGATCACATAACAACCTATCATTTTACATGATCGAAGGCACCAAAATGTACCTTGCACAATGAACAAACACGTCAAAAATAACGAGGCACAACGGTATGAAAATATGAATAAAAAACCTAAAAGAAAAAATGTATTTTATTAGTTTTTTATGTGAGGAAAATTCTATCAAAAACTAAAGAATTAATTTCTAAAATCAACTAAAGAGATCTAACAAATTTTTTTGATTTTATAATTTTCTTGTCACAAAGAAAAGAAAATTAAATCCTAAATCTAACAAAGAGAAAGGTAGGATTAGGGGTGTGAAGCTCATCCAGAGGCTACAGTGCAGTAACCAATCTAGGGCGCTAAGGCCCAACTTGCGAGTCCAGGGGCTTTTTTTGTAACAATAATTTCCAAAAAAAGATCAACATGATGAAGGAAAGGGTGGACTCAGTTCACATCCAACAACAACACAAAGGCCCAATTTTTATTTGTTTATCTAAATCACAAAAAAAAAGAATAACTTAGAAAAGGATTATAAAGTGAAATTAGGGAAATTAGGGCTAGTACAAAATGTTGTGATGTTTCAACTTCTAAAGGCAAATATGATTCTTCCCTCTCAACTTTCTCAACACAGAGGCGAATCGTAACCACCATTTCATCTTCTTCTTCTCATCAATCACCGCAATCTTCAATACTCCACCACTCAACCATTCTTAACTCTCTCCCTCTTGTTTCATTTCAGCTACACTGACCATCATCTCTGTCTGAATCAGTTTTTATTACTATTATTATCCTTCTGAATCTCACACGAATCAGAAGATCTAAAAGAACCTAAAGCTAAATCAACAGTTTCTTAAGCTCGATCATACCTCAAGCCATGCTAAGGTGATAAAAGGACACAAAAATCGAGAGAAAGCGAACCTGAACCGATAACTCATAGAAGATAGGCTATAGAAGAACAGAAGGAGGATATCCATGTTAGATAATATGCTCTTGATACTTGGTAGCTTCTTTTGTTTCACACAAATCTTCTTTCTATTCTTCTTTTCTTCTTTGTTCACTCTTTCTATGGGTTCTGTATTGGATTAGTTAATGTATGAAGCGCGATTGAAAAAGTCATACTGAAAAATTAAATCAGTACTAAGGTTGCAGAAAAAATGGAGAGTATTATTATTGTTGCGCTGATGCGAAGAAGCGGGGGTGATGAGAATGATGAAAGTGGTGATGGTGAAGTGTGCGTTGGAGCGTAAACATTTAAATGAAGGTGGAAGGGGATGGAGACGGTTTTGGATAATTTCAAAGAGTGACATGGATGAAGAATGGTGAATTGAAGTAGAGAAGGGAGAGAATTTTGAAATTGGAAAAATGAAGAGTGATGTGTTTGTTTCTGAGATGTGTGGAAAAATGGCGAAGAGATTTGAATTGAAGGTGAAGCTAGCTTATATAGGCGTGGAGGTTGAATGATTCAGTTATGGTTGGGGTAATCATAACCCTAAGATGGAGTAGAGGTTGTTAGGGATTGAATGGTGAGATTGAGGTTAGTTGCAAACTATTGGAGAGTTTCTTATTGGGGGTTAAGAATTTTGTTGTTTCAGTTAAAATTAGGAGGTTAGTTTTTTATTTTGTTATAATTGTTAGAAATTCAGTTACTTCAGTTATTGGTTGTTTCTCTGAGTTGGAATTCGGTTAGAGATAAATGAATTAGTTAGTTAGTGATCTGAGTTTTGTATTGATGCCCTTCCTTTTTGTCACAGAAATATCCTTGCCATTAGACTTTAGTTCAACCACATGCCACCTGCTAAATGATGCTTAAGTAACTACTATTCTTCCAAGAAAACTCAACCACCTGAAGACCATTGCCCAAAAATATTGCAGGAACAATGGGAATTGGAAGGCTATCTGTAGTTGAGGCTTTTGGTAGAGAAGGTTCAATATTGGTAAAGGTATGAATCTTATGAATTGCAACAAGTTTGATTTGAATTCTTGAACTGGCTTTCGTAGCATGATTTTGAAGATCAACCATTTATAGATATGCTCTTAAATGCATCTGGTGGCTTTGATTTTTTTACTCAAGTGCCTCTGTTTTGGTCTGTTACTATCATGGTGATAATGTTGGGTTATTTGTACTTTGATTTTGAATTTGTATTGTTGAAACTGATGTCAATATCGATGTTGAAATTGTTTTGTTATGATATACGCAAGTTTGTATAGAACATGGTATGAACTAGTTCAGGGTGGATAACTGTCAACTAATTTTTAGCACCTATTCTGTTAATAATTTTAATATAAAGCTGCCCCTGTTTTGATGCAGGTAAAATCGTGGAATGCTGGCTTGGCATGGTTGCAATAAGCAAAAAGGACAGGAAGCATACGGAGATTGCCTTGGCAATTTAGAGTTTTTTTAGGGAACATTTAGAAAATGAACTTGAATAAAGATGACGAGTGATGGGATGTAGACGGAAATGATATGATAATTTGATGCATCAGAACCTTGTAATTTGAATTCATTTTGATCGAAGTAAAAGTGCCTTGATTTACTTTGAACAAATTATGAATGTAATTTGATGGAACCTTGATGATGTTGAAGTTTGATATAGTATTGTATTTTGGTATGATGTTTGAAACGAAAACTTGTATGTAATTGGTAGGTACTGAACATGTATCGTGACATTTGAAGTAGTAATGGATCTTGTTTCCTTGTGAGCTTTTGAATCCAATGCCAAATCCAAATGATCAGAATGTTCTTTTCTTTGAATTACCAAGTTCTTATTTTAATTTTACTTTGAAGTATACCTTTGTTATTTGAATACCAAGAAATCACTTAAATGAATATTTCGAATCATCTAAAAAATCAAAGAAACCTTGGCTCTATTATCAAATCCACACTAATCTCAATCCAAATTATCTCGCATGAGAAGCAACAAACAATTTGAAAGAATGTCGCCTTGATTAAAATCCACATCTTGTACCATGTCTCCACTATATGAGCAATAGAATAAAAATGCCTTGGATCCTTAAAGAAGATATTCAAAATGACTTTGAACTTAGACCTTAGCTCACATAGTCTTTACTTAAACCTTTAGTGAAACCCTAATGTTCCCTCCCTTGATGAAGATGACAACCTTGTAGCTTAGTGAGAAAAAGAAGTTCTCAGTGACTATGAATGCAAGATTCTAGCTTCAAACCAATGACAGATGAAGGAACCCATTTGTTGTACCCCAAAATTTGTCCTCTCATATTTTTCCAAGATTTCCTCTTGCATAGGTGCTTACAAATATTTGCCTAAAGACAAAAATTTTTCAAAAGATGGTTAAGTATCCTTCGATTGGAACCTACAAAATTCCCTTCGATTGGCATCTCCAAAGCGCCTTTCGATTGGCATCTCCAAAATGCTTTTCGATTGACATCTACATAGCATCCATCGATTGACATCTGCAAAATGCCTTTTCGATTGGCCTCATGATAAGCCTTTCGATGGGCATTGTGTCAAAGCCTTTTGATTGGCATGGCAAGGGATCCTTCGATTTAGCATTGTGTCAAAGCAGCTTCGACAGGCATGTCAACTTTGTCCTTTGATTGGCATGGACAAGATCTTTCAATTGGCGTAGCAAAGAACTCTTCGATTGGAATTGCAATAAATAACCTTCAATTGATATTTGGACAAGGGCCATTCGAAGAACTCCTTCCAGACCATTCAAAAGAGTCCATCAAGAGGGCACTCGGAAAATATGTCCAGGCCAGATTCTTGCCTTGTTTGTTCATAATTCCATAAGAGCTTATGCGACCAGGGAATTCTCTTCAAAAGGACAGGAAATTGAAACAAAGGGGGGTCCAATCAAAGGAGCCCTAGTATTGAAGCTGGCACAATTCGACTCATAACCATTAAAGAGAACAAGGTTCTAATAAGGAAAGTACTGATTGGTTCGAATTGAAGTTTAAGGCTGGAAAGGAAGGCTGATTCGAAGGAAGGAAAGGGATTTGTTCCAAAACAAGCCAGAAATCTCACAATCTAAAGAAGATTTTCTCATCAAATGAAGAGTAAAACAGGATGGCAAATCAAAGAAAATGCGTTGGAGTAAAGATAACAAGATTTGTCCTATTTTAGAAACAAAAATACAAGACACAAATCAAATCTTTTCTCACTCAATATTCAAGATTCAATTCATTTTTGTTAACCTAATTCATTCTACTATATATGCATAACAAACCCTGATCATAAAGAGAGAATTGGCCGTGTAGAACACCCCCAAGACTGCTCAAAATTTTGACAAAAAGTGGTGATCGATTTTTTCTCTAGAGGGAGATTCAAGGCGTTTCAAAGACTACAATCCATTCCTAGGCATATTTAGAAGCTATTTGGACCACTCTCACTCGTCAACACATCTAGAAACAGCCTATACAGGTATCACGATTTGCTCTTGTTCTTGGAAATTGGTTTAGACTATACAATCATGATAAATGAATTCTAAATATATATTCATGTTTGTATAATCATCTAGAACATATCTGCATAATTAATTGTGTGTTTTGATGCATATTTGACTGAATGCCATTGTTAGGGTTTCAAGGTTCTTTTTAGGGTCTTTCATTTCAAGAAAAATCAGGGCAAAAGATGAGTACCATTGTACTCACGAGATCAAACCCAGTTGATCTGTATAATTAGATTTAATTTGTATTGTCTGGTGTTGGTTTTTGAGAATTGCAGCTTTGTAGCTACAAAGTTGTATGTAGGTAAAACCCTTAGGCTAAAACGATAGTCCCAACAAGGAAGGCGATGGCGTGTCCAAACTTGAGTGGCCCGTTTGAATTTTGCGCGTTTTTATTACAGCTACTAACCATCATTACATATAATATATATTGTTTGTTTGTATTAACGATTGCACAATTGGCTCAGTGGCAAAGGGAAATATTTTCAAAGTGCGCATGTGTAGGAGGCCAGGGGTTCAATCCCTGCCTCCTACATGTTATGTTTCTTAACAGTCCTTTGTAGATCCCATGCTATCCTTCCAAGCGCGCACACCATAGGCCTCCAGATCCTCATCCTTGGATCAATCAACGCCCAGATCTAATGCTTTCAATGAAGCTCCTCATGGTAGACCTTCATAGTGTTGCCTCACCAGATCTCACGTGGCCTTGGGCTCACAGGATTGGGCCTTTGCATAAGTTCAGCAATACAACCCCAGTTTGGGCTCATACCCCCTCAGGCTTACTCTATTTCCCTTTTAATTTTGTTATTTTTATTTTCTTTGAATTAGTTTATTTATTTCATTTAAATCAATCTTTTTCATAAAATCATAAAACCAACATCACAAAAAATAGTATTTAGTTTTTCTCAATAAATTAATTTTTGTAAATTAAATAATTTCATCAAATTTAATTTTTTTTATTAATTAGAAAAAATTAGGTCAAACTTCAAATCTTTTTTTCACAAAAAATCCCAAAAATATTTTCAATGATCAATTAGGATTTTTTTACGGTTTCAAACTTATTTCAGTTTTATTCTCACGCGTAATTATTTTTTCCGTACGATTAATTTTTACTATTGATGTAACTGCTCCCGGTTTGTAATAGCTTAATTAGGGTTTTATTTCCGCGTTTTACTTTCAGTCAATTCCTTATGTATCTACACCAAAGCCTTGTAATAGCGTATGACCTTTATATGCTTGTATATACTTGCTAGCAACCTAGGCGTGTATGCTTAATTAACCAATCAGTAGATTACTAAACTGCAAGATAAAATATCTGAAAAAAGCATACTATTGCACACATGCACCCTTAGGGTATTTCCCACTTTGGCTGCCTTCGGAAAAAATAATGGTCATGCCCCTAGAAAGTAGCGATACTCTTAGCAAAGACCCTCAGTTTAAAGTCATCATAAAGATCATAGTCCCTAAATGTCCCTCGAGTTGCCTACGAGAAATGATCTTATGATGATAGTCCCTTCGAAATGCTAAGGTATCCTTATATGTTGCCTTCAATGACCATTACGTCCCTTTCGATAGCCCCTCAACATTCAACGACTAGGGTTACCTACTCATTAATAGTAGGATAACATGGTCTAAAGGATAGGAGGAAAAGAACATTCTTTTTGGAGTAGGTAGGTAAGTGTTAGGTACTTGCTCAAACAAATTTTCACACCACACTACTTTTCAAACAAAGTTTTTAGAACACTTTATCACACTCTTGAGGGCTGATACAAGAGTTACCATAAAGTGAATCGTCGCACTAAGGCATTTTCAAATAAACACTTTTCCACACAAACACGAAAGCAATTTTCAAAAATGAGCAAGTACCTAAGAGCCTAAGGAAAACTATGGATGGAAAGGGTGCTAACACCTTCCTTTTCCATAATCTACCCCTCTTACTCAGAAACTCGAAAAAGGTCTTTTTCGGTTCTTTTCACCCTTTCCTTTGTTGGATAAAAGAAAAGTAGGTGGCGACTCTTGCTTACCGCGACATTTGGGAACAAAAAATGCAAACCAGTATTAAGAGTCGGTTCTACCACCGTATCACACCACTGATTCAAGCTTGGGTGATGTAAAGGCCCAAAAGTAATAAAGAACCCTAATTCTTCCAAATTCTTTATCCCATGTCAAGTTTATTGATTAGTGATGCATGTTGTTGTTAAATGGCCTAATGGATGGTATGTACATGATGATTGAGAGATGTATAAGCCAAACGTTTCTTGATAGAAGGGTAGGAAAAATTTAGTGTATTATAACTCTGTAACAGAATGTTCCCCAGGGTGTGATAAACATTGTTTTTTCCATGTCCTTAAGAGCCATTCTAATTTGATTGTATCCGGAAAATCCATCCATGAACGAGAACACTTTGAAATTTTCTGTACTATCTACCAACATATCAATATGTGGTAATGGGAAAATCATCTTTCAGACTTGCTTTATTTAAATCTCTATAATCAACACACATGCGGACTTTTCCATATTTCTTTGGTACTAGAACAATATTGGAAATCCATTGAGGGTACACTAACCTTACAAGAAAACCAGCATCAATATGCTTCAAAACCTCTTCTTTAATCTTCTTTTCCATGTCAGAATGAGTTCTTCGCAACTTCTTCTTGATTGGTGGACATTTTGGCTTTAGCGGAAAATAATGTTCCACAATATCAATATCCAAACCATACATATCTTTATAAGACCAAGAAAAGATATCCACATACTCTTTCAACAACTTAATCACCCTTCTCTTCACAACGGGATGAAGAAGTGCCCCAATCTTAACTTCTTTCGGATCTTCCTCTGAACCCAAGTTAATTGTGTCCAACGGCTCTTTATACGACTGAATGGTATTTTTATCATGCTCAAGCAACCGTGAAACCTCTTCTGGTATTTCATCATATTCCTCTTATTTAGCCACATACACAGGATATTCAAAGTTGGGAGAGGGTGCAGGGTCATTGTACTCAACGGGTTTTTTAATTAATCTACACATATGATTTATGATTGATTTTAGTAATTGACCCATGTAACAAGTGATTATGCATATTTATTAATAATTATTATTATTTATTTCAAAAGTTTTTTTATGATTTCCATTTTCTAAGAAAAAGCAAAAAATAAAGATACAATTTTAGAAATCAAAAACAACTTTTATTAATGATTTTAAAATTCAAAACAACAGACACGCCCATACAACATCATTACTTTTCAACTTGAGCAGAGTGAAAGATTTTTGAAAAGACAAACAAAAAAACAAATTACTTTGAAATGTGAATGCAAGAAGGAACATCAACAGTGATCCAATTCTGGATTTTGACTCCATGTGTCACAAAGTTCGGCATCTCTTGCTCTGGCTTATCTTTGAGAACAACGTTGACCTTTGGAGTTGTCGGATGGAGATATCCTGCACTGTGAAAGATGTCTAGATATTTACTTAAAGCAGACTTCGGCTTCAAAACATCCTTCTTCACTAAGAAACCCAAAATAGTCCTATTCTTGTTCACAGATGGATTAAAAACCTGTCCCCACACCTTGTTGGGCCTTTCTACGCTACCTGTTACACATCCTTAAATGAGGTGATAGAATCTTCATTCTTCCTTATATTATCAATGGACAAAGCTTGGAACTAAGTTCCAACAGAGGCTTCATCAGCTTTTACAATGCTAAAGGAAGACAAATGAGATATCAATAGAGCTTGCTCACAATTTACAATGACTACATTTCCTTCACGGTCAAATTTCAGCTTCTGATGCAAGGTGGAAGTAACAACTCCTACTTCATAAATTCGGGGTCGTCCCAATAAAAAGCTATAGGCTGGGACAATATCTATAACTTGAAAAGTGATTTGGATTAAGTGGGGACCTACGTGAATAGGTAAGTCCACCTCTCAAATGACAAATGTTCTCGAACCATCAAAAGCTTTCACTATAATGCCACTAGGGTGCATAAGAGTTCCCTTATACTTAAGCTTCATGAGAGTGCTTCTCGGTATGACATTCAAAGCATATCCATTTTATATCAACACATTGTAAAAATAGTCATTCTTATAATTCATGAAAATATGCATAGTCGGGTTATGATTCCTTCCTTCATCAGGCAACTCGTCATCACAAAAGCTCAAATTATTACAAAATGTAATATTCCTTATAACACTGCTGAACTGATCTAGAGATATATCCATTTCAACAAAAGCCTGATCCAACACACTCATTAGAGATTCCCAATATGAAGATAAATTCATCAACAAGGCTAGAAAGAAATTTTAGATGGATTTTGCAACAACTGATCCACAATCTCGTAATCACTCATCTTGATGATTTTTAGCAGATCATCAACATCCTTTTCCAAGGAAGCTCCACTAGATTCTCCAACTACTTTCTTAGGCTTAGAATAAGTCTCATTAATCTTTTTTCTAGGATTAACATCTCCTTGAAAGACAGGGGAGAAGACACGGCCACTACGAGTTACCCGACTAGCTTCAGCAATATTCTCAACATGGGACAAAGGTTAGACAGGAATTTCATCACCATTTTCCAGGATAGTTGCATTGTACTTATAAGGCACAACTTTGTTTGATTCATATGGGATAGGACTAGGAAGACAAATAACTATGGGAGAAAAAGCAGGATTGTTGTGGTATATAATCTCTACAGGAGCAGGAACATCAAAACACAACACAATGACATTCACCCCCACTTCTTCAGAATACTCAAAAATCGCAGAATCATTATCAAAAAACATATCTTTATCAAAAGAAAATAACTCATCAGTATAAATGTATTCATCATCATACATGGCCTCAACAAAGTAGTCTTAAATCACATTCGCTCTATTAGAATCACCTTTTGTTGCCTGTGACTCTGATAGTACCATTATCTAACAGCAATTGAATACCTCTTCTTACAACAGAACAACCACAAGAATCCCTACAGCAAATCTGACAAGACCCATAATGATGTACCTCCTGGCCATCCATGTGACAAAATGTGGCGTGCAACTGTACCAGATCATCATCCATATAATTTACATCAAAAGTCCTAAATTCTCCGGGACATCCAAAAACCATATTCACATCTTCTTCATATTCATCCCTTGGTCTAATTATGTGGATAAGACCTTCATCCATCATTTCTTGAAGATCAACTCTCACTTTATCGCATCCATGGATATTTGAACTGCAGATACTACAATCAGCATGGTCATGTGTATAATAGATGAATTCACAAAGATCAGCATGCATCTTCACTAAATCACCTCTGACCAGATTGATATCAAAAATACAGAAATCCCCGAGACAACCAGCAACCATATTTACAACACTTCCACCTCCATGTTTGTGTAGTGGATTATCCTTTACATTGGGACCAACATATTTAAAAGACAGGAGACCAGATCTTACCATCTTCTGCACTTCAGACTTCAATGGATAAAAGTTCTCAATGTTGTTCCTTGGGGCTCCTTGATGAAAAGCATAAGTCTGATATTCCTTATAATACCATAGTAAATTTTAAGGTATAGTAGGGGGAGGCCTAGTTTGCACCAATTTCGTTTGAATCAAAGCCAGAAAAAATTCTACATAACTCATCGGAATAGGATCAAAAGTGTGATCGGTGGGAATGAGAACTTACTGTTTTGGAATGCTGGTTCGCGTTTTGCGTTTGTTTTTGCAAAATGTCACGGTAAGCAAGAGTCACCACCATCTTTTATTTTATCCAACAAGGAAAGGAAAAAAGCACAGAAAAATTCCTTTTTCGAGATGTTTCTCGGGTTCGGAAGGTAGATTATAGAAAGGGGAGGTGTTAGCACCCTTTCTATCTGTGGTTATCCACGGGCTCTTAGGTACTTGCTCAAAGTGTTTTCTAAATTTTGCTTTTCTTTGTGTTTATGGGTTTGAAAAGAGTTTTTGTTTTGAAAGGAGTGTAAGTGCGAAAAGTTTTGTTTTGTTTTAAAAGGAGCAAGTACTTAAGAACCATCTACCTACTCGAAAAGGGAATTAAACTGTGCTAATGTCCTTTAGACAATGCTATCCCACTATTGAGGAGTAGGTAGCATCGTCGTTGGAGTTTTCGGGTCAATTACGTTTAAGGGACGTGTAGTCACTAAAGCAATGTTAGGACGCCTTAACGGTAACCCTAATGTCTTAGATCATTTTATCCGAGGCAACCGTTTCGAGGCGACTGTGATCTTTGGACAAGAGGATGACCTCTAAAACTTCCTATACTCAATGACCACGTTCGAAGGCAACCAAGTGAGGTGTACCCTAAGAGTGGCATGTGCAAGTGTGTTATTTCGGTTAATTTATCTTTGTATATGTCATGGGTGAGCTATGTTGATTTTAAGTTCATACATTGGATCTTGTCATGCATTCCCTATTATCAAACATCTAACATTGTATAGTTGCGGAAATTAAATTTGCAGAAATTAAATCTAAACTATTACAAGGCGTCGGGTATTTACATCGCCAAAAACAACCCTTGAAATTTAAATTGCGGAAAATAAAATAAAGCGATAAATAATTAAAGTCCTATTTAAAAGCTATTACATACCGGGAGCAATTACAATATTTGAAATATGGATCGCGTGCGAGAAAATTAAAATGGCGCATTTTTAGGGTTTTGACCCTTTTTATTAAAGAAAAGATTTTTGCTTATTTTTGAACTAAAAAATTAAATCTAAGTTAATAATTAAATTAATTAATTAATGAAAATATTTTTGGATTTTTTATATTTAAGTAAATAAAAATAAAATGGTTAAAAGTTGGTAAACCCTAATATTCTATATTGATTTTAATTTATTGCAAAAAATATTAAAATTGTACCTAATTAAAAACTAAATTAATTGATTAATATTTATTTACAAAAATAAAGTGATGTATTTAATTTTAATAAAAAAATAATAATTTTTTTTTGGGTTTTCTGATTTTATGAGGAAAATAAATTATTAGGTTAATTAAAAATAATAAATCAATTAAATAAAGGGAAATATAAAAAAGAAAAAAATTAACCCATTGGGGGGGTTTAGGCCCAAATCTTGATGTATGATTGGCAATTTGTGGCCCAAAACATTCAAGCCTGCTTTGACTTTGGCCATTCCATGCGTGTGCGTTGACTGGAGAGTATGGTGGACGTCATCTTGTGACCATCAGATTTGGCCTGAAGGCCATCTGGCGCTTGGGATCTGGAGGTCCATGGTATGCTACGCTTGCTGAAATCACATGCAATTACCTGGAGAAAAATAAGACAAATATATTGGGGGACCTGGGATTCGAACCCAGGTCCCATTGGATCATGCATTAACGCCTCTGCCAGCTGAGCTATTTGTTCTTTTTGTTAATGAAATAAACAATGAATATTATATGTAAAACAAACAATTATGCCTGAATTAAAAAAATAAAAAGCGCGTAATTTTGAATTGGCCAATGAAGACGAGCCACGTCTTCGTCTTCTTCAACAAAACCTGTACTTTTTCCTGCGGATTTGGATCTGCAGCAAAATCCATGGATCGATCCTAAAATAATCTCTAGGCAATGGAAACGAATTTTGGGATCACCATCTTACTCGTCTCTTCCCCTTGAATTCATTTATGCCCATGGTTTGTCTTGATTTTTCCTGTAAAACGAATTCCCAAATACAAGTCTCCAAAACCCTAGGTTCGGGTATGGCGATATAGCTCATGAAAACAAAATTAAATGATACAGAAAGTTCAGAAAGTTCAGAAATTGAATGGCAAGCATGATTATACAAAAAATTTGGCAAAAAGATGCAAGAACATGGATTCACGATTTCATGTTCAGAGCTATGTTCAGGATGACTTACAGGGCATTTCAGGCGATGAGAGGGCTTGGTTCTGATTGCTATAGCATTAGTGGATTGCAAACAAGAACACCACGTTGAGATTTTGGATTGAACTGACCTCTAAGTATGATTTCAGTTTCAAGATTTTCAAGCTTATTTTCAAGTTTTGTTTGGCCGTTTTTGCAACTTTTCAGGTCATATTGTTTGTATGTCTAGCTTGTGTGAGTATATGGGAAGCAATTAGGTTAAACCTTGTGCCTTGAATCCATGTGCATTGAAGATTTAAGATATGATTTGATCTCCATTAACAAAGCTTCCAAAATTGTTCCAAATCAAAGATTTTGTGCATGATATGGCTTGGCACGAATTTGATTGGGTGTATCATGATAATTGAAAGCTGTAATGATCAAAAAGATATCAAGCTATTAAGATTTGGATTTTATTTTGATTTAAATTGATTAAAAATGAATTAAATCAATAAAAATCAAATAAAATAGAAACATTAATAATTGGTCATGAAATTGAAGATAGGACACGTGTGTGGTGTGACAAGATCAAATCAAGTGGAAAAAGTGGGCCCTTTTGTCAAAAATTGGAGTTTTGAGGATAGTTGACTTTTGGCACTTTTGGAAAAATTCCCAACTTCAACAATGCATAACTGATTCAATTTTGAACTTTTGGAAGTTTTCTGGGACTTTTTAGAAACCTTGCGATGTCGACTAACCAACCCTTTTGGTCTCATCTCATTTTGGTATTCCATTCTCAAGTTATAATCTTTGGAAAAAAAGGTGTTTTTGTTGACTTTCAAAAATGACCTATAATGTCCAAATTCATAACTTCTTGTGAGTGCATTTCTTGATCTTGGGGTGTGAAGATGGATTGTAGGAAATTGCATCCTATTAAAAATGAGATTTGGATGGGTCATTTTTCATGAAGTATGAGAAAGTTATGCTTGGTCAAATTTGAGTTGACTTTTCCTACAAAACCCTAATTTAGCAACTTTTGAATCTTGATGAATTTTGAGCAATCCTTGATGAATAGTGATCAACCCTTGATCAAATGATGAATTATCCTTAAAAATGAGAATGTTGACAAAAACTCTTGAGGTTTGACTGTTTGTAGGTCACAATTGACTTTTGTCCTAGCACAGTCGATTTTTGGACCTTTTGAGCAATTGACTGACCAAACTTTCTCTGCAAGGATTGAAATTTGACATGGATGAACTTGAGAGCATATTAGGACACTGGGGAGAATTTTAGGCCATTTGGATGTAAGGACCTTGATGCAACACAAAACCCTAATTTTGAATTGACTGCCTTATGAGGTGATTTGACTGTCCAACTCTTGAGCTAACTTGAGTCACTTGGAGATTATTCTTGACATGTCTTGAGAAATATGGGAGGGAAAATTTTGCGGTACAACAAAAAGCCTCTATCTTCTGCCCTTGCCCTTGATTACCTTGAGGAGGTGCTCTCTGGTAGGCAACAGTTGTCAGAGCTACACTGACGACTAGAGTTACACAAGCAACTTATTGTTGGTGCTATGACGTCTTCTCGGAGGTCTAACCTTTCTTTCCTCAACAACAACATTTATTTCACTTTATTTCTTTTTATAAAACCCATATGATGATTTCCTTGTTCCACTAGAACCTTCATCTTTTATTAATCATCCTTCCCTAACGACTTCCTTTAGACGGACACCCATAATACCATCTCAGTGAAATCACTCGGTGCACTTGCAACCATCCTTTCATAGTAAAATGAACTACGGGTTTTCAGGAAGACCTTAGTCATTTATTTCTCTCCAATTGGGGGTACCACTTAGGCAGAAACTTCACGCAAACACTACATATACTCTTTGAATGACTCATTATCCTTCTGAGCCATCGCTCTCCATTGGCCACGGTCAGGTGCCATAAACATATTATACTTATACTGCTTGACGAAAGCTTCACCCAAGTCATTGAAGGTGCAAATATTTCTACTATCCAATCCCATAAGCAAGCGTTGGTCATCAGTATGAGTGGACAAACTTTTTATTTACATCACCAGGTGGTCACAGGGGTAAGAGTTTCCCTTGTACTTCTCAAATTTTTGCACCTTAAACTTTGCTGGCACTTTTGCATTAGGAATTAAGCAAAGGTCACTGACATTCTATCCAAATAACTCTTTCCCTCTGAGAGCCTTCACTTATTTCTGCATGTCATTGAGTTAATCCTGAAAGTCATCCAATCGGTCATAGAAGCCAAAACTCTAACTTGGTGGAGGAGTAGGATGATAAACTCCATCATTAATAACATGTATAGCATTCATGGTAGGATGTGAAACATGATGTATCCCATTATTAGCAACAGGAGCAGCATGCACCAGAGGAGGTGCAGAAACAACAACAGTTTCAGCAAATGGAGAAACTTGAGCAGCAGGATTGTAACCTTCTAGCAGGAAATTCTCAGGAATTCCCCATGGGTAACCGTGAGGCATACGATATTGAGTAGAAGTAACTAGAGTAATAGAGATGGGAACTGACAGAACTTTTGAAACAACAGTCGTCTATTGTGGCTGAGCAGCATAAGGAGACGGAGCGGAAGGAGGTTATGGATGATTTTGAGCAACCACCAACGATTCCACCAAAGAAGTCTGATTGGCCATACCAGCCCTCAAAGTAGTAACTTCTTCGCGCATCTCACAATTCTCTTATTCAAGATTTTTCATCATCTTCCTAGAATTAGCCCGAGTATTGTAGCAATGAGACAGCTTGTCAACTAAACGAAGTAGAGAAACATGTAAGACACTTGTGAAAGAACATAAATACAAAAATATGGGTGAAATGATGCGTGATATTCTATGCATATGGTTTATTGTGTTTATTTAAGGAACTCAAAGAATCATGAACAATTGCAAATATTAAAGTACTAACACATTTGAAAATACTAAAAAATCTCATTTTAATAATAACTTTAGAATGAATTACAACTTTTAGTACAATTTTCAATAATCCTAAGTAAAAGAGAAGAAAGATAGAATCTCAGAATCCTAAGGAGACAAAGTTGATGAAGATCTCTCCACACACTGGCGCTTTCCCATGAGTCTTGCAATCTGAGCCTTCAACTGATTGTTCTCTTCTACATATTTGTCGGCGACTTCCTTCCAATTACCATAATCCAAAAATGAGTGACAGGGATCTGGATGAACTCTAGAGGAAAATAAATCTTCTTGCTTATCCATCACCTCCATAACACGACTTTCAAGAATATAAATCAAGTCATCCTTCTCTTTCAATTATGTTGAGTAGGAAACCTCCAAAGTCTGGTACTTGTTATTCCATGATTCCTTCTCTTGATGCATCCTAACCAAGGCAAGTTGAAGTTCTTCCACATCATCTAAGAGAGGAGGAGTAGTCCTCAAAAACATATAATATATAGGTTCTTCACGAGAATAAGGCATCTTCAACTGAATATCCCTCTCTTGTATCCAACGGAGACGAGGTTCCAAGGAAACAGCTCCTCCTGGTCCCAAGTCTTTTCTACCCTTTCTATGAATATGGCACCAAGACTTTTCAATTGCTTCTTTAGGTGCATTGTGATCTTCTCCTTCTTTGAGAAAGAAACCACTCATATGAATTTTGTTTGGCTTGTCTGTCATCGGATTTCCAAGTTGACGACGCGCAAGAACAAAATCGTAGTTAGTTCCTCCCTTTATACCAAGAAGATGCACATTGGGGAAACTACCACAATTGTCAATAATCTCTACATCATAATAAGCTTGATGAAACCAATCAATGTCAGGATGAGTGAGAGCCATAACCTCCGGGGCCCAATGAGGTTCCTTCTTGGTATCCCAAGAAGCAATTGACCGAGTTAAGTGAGAAATAAACCATTGATATAACAATGACGTGCAACAGATGATCATCCCACCCTGATAGAAATTCTTAAGATGGACAGAATAATAAGTATATCCTAGCAATGTAGGGACTGGATTTCCAATCAGAAAGATCCTAATGGCATTAACATTAACATTAGGAAACAAGAACAACCCATAGTCAAGCAAAGCAAAGGTAGCCTCAAAAGCAGTTGTACTCTTCATCTTGGCAAAGTAACATGCTTTCCCCAATAGAATTTGAGTATGTGAACCCCTAATTCCTCCTTTGGTAGTCATGTTAACCTCAATCTCAGACTTCTTCAAGTGAGTTATGGTAGCAATCTCTGTAAAATCAAGCTTCTCAAATGAACTTTTGTTTTGATGAAGACAAACCATGATTGACAAAGAAGGCAAAGATTTTTGATCAAGCTCAAGGCATCTATGGACAAAGTCTTCAGTTCAAGCTCTTAGAAAATTTCAAGGTATAATGATAATACTTACTTTGAACTTAAGACATAGATGCTCAATGGTGAAAAGAAATGTTTTATAAATCCTTACTCAAGTTTTTCTAAGTTAAAATTCATTTTTCACTTGAGTGCAATCGATTTGCATATTAGTGCAATCGATTGCATGCTTCAATTTTTCAGATCTTTTGCTTCTGTTTCTCAGTGCAATCGATTTGCATATTAAGTGCAATCGATTGCATGCTTAAAATTTTCAAAACATTTGCTATTGTTTCTCAGTGCAATCGATTTGCATTGCTTGTGCAATCGATTGCACTCAATCAATTTTTGCTACTAACTTCACATGCAATCGATTAACACTATTGTGCAATCGATTGCACACTTAAAACTTTTGAAAATATAGTTGTTGAAACCCCGTGCAATCTATTTACACAAAGGGTGAAATCGATTTCATGCTGCACGATTTTGAAAAACAGCAGCTTTGCACATGCCTGTTCATAATACCATTTCATGGAAACCTTTCACTCAATCTTGAAAATTGTTCATGATTCATTTACAGAACTTTATGTTGTTTCAAAAAGGTGCTATGAACATATAAATACTCATTTTCAAAATCATTTTCAACACCTCTTCCAAATATATTTTCTGAATTTTCAAATTACAAACTCAAGTTTTTCTTCACTTTCATACATAAGTTTTCTACACACTTTCACATATTGTTAACCAGAAAACTTTGAGCATTTTATCTGGAGTCATTGTACAATATTATCATTGGAAGAGAAGATCATTCATTGATAAATCACTCTAAGCGATCATAACTACTCAGGATTGTTTAAGTGGTTTTTTAAATCTTGTCTTTCTAGGATTGTTGGATACAAGTGTAGTCACTTTGAGAGGATTGTTCTCATTGTTGACATAGTGAAAATCCAAGAGGATTGTTCTTGGTCCAAGAGGATTGCTCTTGGATCTTTGGTAGTTCTTGTTTAAGTTTTCCACAATAAGGAAATCTCTTTAATGTTGAAAGGGGACTGGAGTACTCTCGGACTGTGAAGGGAACCAGGATATATCGCTTGTGTCTCTTTATTTTTCTGCACTTTACTCTTTCCTTAACTCACCATAATCCAGAAAAATAATATCCATCATCACTAAAACCAGAACTTTTTAAAGTACCTAATTCACCCCCCCCCCCCCCCCCCCTCTTAGGCACACTTCGTATTTACAATTGGCACCAAAGAAGGTTATAGGTAACCTGTTCCTAAAAGATCCAGAATGGCTTCCGCAAATCAAAATCCCGTTTTCAGAGATGGTGGTAGTAACAACAAGCCTCCTCTATTTTGTGGTGAATATTTTGACTTCTGAAAAATACGCATGAAGGTACATCTAGAAGCACAAAGAGAAGAAATATGGGATGCCGTCGAGAATGGTCCATTTATCCCTATAACGGTAATCAATGGTGCTGGCTCATCAAAGCCTAAAACTGCATGGGACGACGATGATAAGAAGAAAGTTCTCTATGATAAAAAGGAAATAAACCTTCTTCAAGGTGCACTTAGCATGGATGAATTCTTCCGTATCTCGGCATGCAAAACAACAAAAGAAATATGGGATACCTTGGTACAAACTCATGAAGGAACGGTTGAAGCAAAAAGATCAAGACTAAATACCCTGAGTCAAGAATATGAATTATTTCGAATGCAGCCCAGAGAAACCATTATTGACCTACAAAAGAGATTTGTGCACTTGAGAAATCATCTAAGTGCTCTTGGTAAGACTTTGACGAACGATGAACTAAATCTGAAAGTACTTAGGTCCTTAACTAGGGAATGGCAACCAAAGGTAACAACAATCTCAGAAAAGAAAACTCTTTCCTCCATGACATCCGCAACATTGTTTGGGAAACTTCAAGAATATGAAACGGAACTCGGAAGACTTGAAAAACATGAAAATCAAGAGAAGAAATCCAAGAATATTGCTTTGAAGATAGATTCCAAGGAAGTTGAAAAGGAAGACAATCCGGAAGAAGATGAAAATTTCATGTTTCTTGTTAAAAGGCTTGCTAAGTTCTTTGGTAGAAATGTTAAATCTTTTTCTCATTCAAAAGGAAAGAAACAATTTAAGAAAAAGGAAGCTTCCACATCAACACAAGAAGTCACATGTTATGAATGTGGTAAGCAAGGTCATATCAAGCCGGATTGTCCAAAACTCTCCAAGAAAGGTGGCTTCAAAAGCAAAAAGGGATTCAAGAACAAAAAGACCTATGTTGCATGGGAGGATAATGAAATAAGTTCCTCATCCGATTCCTATAGTGATGAAAGTGCAAATCTAACATTGATGGCCTCACAACATTTCGATGATGAAGACAATGAAGTTAGTATTGAATTTTCTCTTTTTGATAGTGATGCACAAGGTTCTATAGATGAACTATTGAATGAATGCAAAATTCTATATAAAACTATTTCATCACAAAAGAAACAAATTTCATCCTTAGAAGAAAAATGTGAATCTATGGAAAAAGATTTCAAAGAAGAAAAACAAAAATCAAGTGATGAACAAAAACAGAATTTTGTATGCAAAAATTATGAATCAATCTCTTTCCAAATTGTCCAATTAAAAAGAGTCATTGAAAGATATGAAAAAGCCCAAATTGGATTGTAAGGTGTTCTTAGCCAACAAAGATACTCCAATGACAAAAGTGGACTTGGATATTCAAAGTTTTCAAAACCAAGTTCTAATAAGACCATCTTTGTTAAGGCTAGTGATCAATCATCCAAAGAGAAAGTGAACAAACCTAAAATAGTTCATCACTGTGATACGGTGGCAGAACCGACTATTTAATACTGGTTTGCGTTTTGCGTTTTTGTTTGCAAAATGTCGCTGTAAGCAAGAGTCGCCGCCGACTTTTATTTCATCCAATCATGTTAAAAAGGAAAAAGAACAGAAAAAACCTTTTTTCGAGATATTCTGAGTACGGGGGGCAGATTATAGAAAGGGAAGGTGTTAGCACCCTTTTTATCCGTAGTTATCTACGGGATCTTAGGTACTTGCTCATTTTTCAAATTGCTAATGTGTGTTTGTCTCGAAAATGTTTTTTACTTCGTGATAACCCTTGTATCAATCCTTAAGGATGTGATGAAGTTTGTTTTGAATTTTTTTTTTTGAAAAGGTGTTTGTGTGAAACAGTTTTTATTGAGCAAGTACTTAAGATTCTACCTAATCGAAAAAGGGATTATTCGTTCTATTTCCTTTAGACAGTGCTATCCTACTATTAAGGAGTAGGTAGCCCCGTTGTTGGAGTTGTAAGGGACACTTGAAAGGGACAAGTACAATCACTAAAGCAATAGTTAGAAAACTTAAGTAGTAACCCTAGAGTCTTAAGATCTTTCCGAGGCAACATTTCCGAGGCAACATTCCAATGGGACACTTTGATCTCTTTAGACTGGAGGGCAACCACTAAAATCTCCTATGCTTAATGATTGTTTACCAAAGGAAACCGAAGTGAGGTAAACCCTACGAGTGAATATGTGCATATTATTTGTTTCAGTTATTTAATCTTTGCACATTAGGTGATCTACCGTTTTAATTTTCCAGACATTCTTGCCATACAATCCTATTAGCCATACATCTAGACAGTTCAAGATTGTGGAAATTAAAAGTGCGAGGAAATAAAACCTAGCTATTACAAGGCTTCGGGGAGGGGGATTAATTACATAACCGAAAATGGGGGAAAAGGGGTAAATGAAAACCCTAGTTTAAAGTTATTACATACCCTTAGCAGTTACAAAATAATGGCAAAATAATTAACAAGCGCGCGGCGAATTAAATACGAGGACGGTTGAAAAGATAACCTAAAATTCTAATTGAGAGAAAAAGATTTTTGTTCTTATGGATTCTTAATTGAGAAAACATTTAATTTCAAATTAATTAAACCTAATTTCTAATTGTTTTTAAATTATGAAAGAAATTAAATTAACCTAATTTCCTAATTAAATTAATTAATTAAAGAAATAGAAAGTATTTTGTACAAAAAGATTTTATATGTTTTTGGTTTTTTATTTGAGAAAAGAAATATAAATTGTAAAATTAAAACCTAGATTCTATTTGATTTTAAATGAAACAAAAATTAAATTTGCCTAACTTACTAATTAAATTAAATAATTTATTATTTAAAAAAATGCTTTTTGTGTTTTTGTGATTTGTTAATTTAATAAAAATGATTTCTTGTATTAACTAAAAAAAAGGAAAAGAAATAAAGAAATAGAAATTAAAGAAAATAATGAAAGAAATAACCAAATGGGCCGCCTGCATGCTAGCTGAAGGGGGTGTGAAAATCAAAATTTTGGCCCATTAAGCATCAAGCCCGGTCAACCATGTTGGATTAGGTGAAAGTTTTGACTTTAGGAGCACCAAGGTCCCTCATTGCTGGAACATTGGATCTGATGGCATGTTGGATCCAGTGGTTGGATGTTGATGGAGTATGGTAGATCCTTTGATGTGAAGTGCATGCAATCTGCGTTTGGAAAATATGAAAATAAACATTGCTGGGACTTGGGATCGAACCCAGGTCCTCTATCATTTCCACTATGCTTGCATTCCATCTGTGTTACGCGCTCTTGTTATTAATATAATAACAACAATTCGTAATATGTACTAAAACGTGAGTTAGTGGACAAAACAGAAAAAAGAGCGCGCCAGTTTGAATGGACCAATCCTTTGCCTCCACGCCATCATCTTCTCCATTGACCCATGGCTTTAGGAAACCGACTTTTATCTACGGACAACCTCGTCACTATAGGCTATAGTGACGGTTTTTTACGCGTAGCTAAAACCTGCAAAATTCTCAAAACGGCATACAAGCAACATGAATTCCATTCAAAGGCATGAATCAAGCCTACTTCATCCCCTGAACATGAGGAGGTTCTTAATTTGGCCCAATTTTTCCTCTAGCTAGGGTTCCCCAATTTGGAGCTCGCGAACCCTAACTATGGAAAATAGCTATTCCTGCATCAAAGCTTAAATCCATGCTATCAAAAAGCTTTCTGACATGATCATAAACATGTATATGCAAGCAAATTGGAGTGAAATGCATAAAACTAGAAGAATAAGTTTGAGTCCAGATGATGCAAACCGTGATGTGTAGCTTGCGTTTCTGATGGTTTAATGACTTGGGAGTGATTGGAATAGCTTCAGTGCATGCTCAGGAAGAGATTGCTTGCCTTAAATTACTTTGAATCGTGCCCTAACCTGAAAACCGAATCACACTTTTTGCCAACTTTTTTGCGTTTTGTTATATGCCTCTCACGACTGTAACCCTCGTATTTTGATCTGTAATTGTTGTATAGTAGACTGAATTAGGGTTGTAAAATTGCATCATATCTTTGAGAATTATTAAAATATGATTTGATTTGATTCATGTATGATATCTTTCTAAAACAAGCTTCAATCTAATATTTTCCAACTCTAATGAGCCCTGCACGAATTGATCATCATGCTAGCTGTATATGGACTCCAAATGTGCACAAAAATCTCAAGATTTTATTTGTTTTCATTATCTTACCATTTAATTTGATTTATTTTGATTTAAATGAATAAAAAATCAAAATAAATGATACAAGTAATAAAATAATTGGTGGAAAAGGTCAAGGGTCGTGGGTCCTTTTAGAAACATGTTTCAAGCAAGAAAACATGGGCCCCTTTGGAAAAAATGCAAATTTGACCAATGTTGACTTTTGACAATTTTCTAAAAATTGCCAATTTTGACAATGCACAACTCTCTCAATTTTGACCCTAGGAGGGTGTTCTTGGACTTTTTATAAATCTTAGGATGTCCCCTAACCAACCCTTTTGGTTTCATCTCAATTGGATCTTTCATGTTCATGTATGAAGGTTTGACCCAAAAGGTGTTTTTGTTGACTTTTCAAAATGACCCATAATGTAGAAATTCATATCTTTTTGTGGATGCATATTTTGAAATTGTGAGTTGAAAATGAGTTGTAGGGAATTGTATCCTCTTCAAAATTAGCTTTGGATGGAAAATTTCTGATAAACTATGAAGAAGTTATGCTTGGTCAAAGTTGGGTTGACTTTTACTAAGAAACCCTAATTTAGCAACTTTTGGGTTTTGATGAATCTGGAGTATTCCATGGGGAATCATGATCAACCCTTGATCAAATGATGAAAGTCACTTCAAAATGTTGATGTTGACCAAAAATATTTAATTTTGACAGTATGTGGGTCACAGTTGACTTTTGACCTAACACAATCGATTCTCAAGCATTTGAGCAGTTGACTGAGCAAACTTCTTATACAAGGCATTAAACTTGAAATTTAGGGTCTTGAGAACATATTAAGACCATGTAAAGCATATGAGACCTTTGTGGTCCACCCACCTTGATGAAAATAGAAACCCTAATTTGGGGTATATTGCCTTAGGAGAGAGCTTGTATGGTCAACTCTTAGGCAACCTTGAGCAAATTGAGGATCTGAATGGGCATGTATTGAGTAAAATGAGAGGGTAAATTTTGGGGTACAACAACTTCCCCTGTTCAATCTTCTTAAACCTGAGGATGTAGATTGGCTATCTGCCTTTCGTGATCTGAAGGTGGAAGATGATTGAATACTAAAGTGCCAAGAAATTTGCACTCGCATGTAGTGGCACTCGACTTGTGACATTGGGAATGGGCTTTCAGATTCCATTTGGAGGTTGATGATAGAAGATTGCTAGAGATGGGCTTAAAGATGCCATCCTGGATGCGACGGAGAATTGTCGAAGATGGGCTTAAAGATGCTATCTAGAGAATGTGGATTTCTTGAGACATTCCTTTGACGAGGGTCCCTGTTGCTGTTGAATCTGCTGACGAACATTGGTGTCTGTCTCGAGAAATAGATTTTTAGGAGCTTTAGTTGTCTGTTACTTTACTGGGGACATGTGAAACTAATCGGGTTTGATTAGGTCCTGGTTTTACAGTGTTGTGGACTGTTGTCTGGAGATAAGAGAGAAAGAACCTGGATAGTAAGGTTACTTCGATATGAAAGCCTGGATAGTAGGGTTGTGAGAAGGAACCTGGGTAGTAGGGTTACTTCGATATGAAAAGCCTGGATAGTAGGGTTGTGAGACGGAACCTAGGTAGTAGGGTTACTTCGATATGAAAAGCCTGGATAGTAGGGCTGTGAGAAGGAACCTGGATATTAGAGTAACTTCGCGATAAGTTCGAGTAGAACTTCAAATGGAACCTGGGTAAGGTTACTTTGATATGACATCCTGGGTAAGGTTGTTTCGTGAGGAGTTTGGGTAAAACTGCAGCGGGAACCTGGGTAAGGTTACTTTGAGATAAGTTTGTGTAAAACTTCAGAATGAACCAGAGTAAGGTTATAAGTTTGTGTAAAACTTCAGGATGAACCGGGGTAAGGTTATAAGTTTGTGTAAAACTTCAGGATGAACCGGGGTAAGGTTATAAGTTTGTGTAAAACTTCAGGAGGAACAGGGGTAAGGTTATAAGTTTGTGTAAAACTTTAGGAGGAACCGGGGTAAGGTTATAAGTTTGTGTAAAACTTCAGGGTGAACCGATGTAAGGTTATAAGTTTGTGTAAAACTTCAGAATGAATCGGGGTAAGGTTATAAGTTGCCCCAACATTCTTCAACCCGAAAGGCATCACCTTGTAGCAGAAGGTGCCCCACTGTGTAATGAAGGTTGTCTTCTCCATGTCTTCAGGAGCCATCTTGATCTGGTTGTAGCCAGAGAAACCATCCATGAAGGAGAAGATTTTATGTTGCCCAGTGTTGTTGACCAGAACATCAATGTGAGGAAGTGGGAAGTCATCCTTGGGGCTTGCCCTGTTTAGATCTCTGTAATCAACACACATCCGTACCTTACAGTCCTTCTTAGGTTCCGGAACGACGTTGGCGACCCACTACGGATAAGAAGTGACAACCAAGAATCCTGCATCAAAATGTTTCATGACCTCTACCTTGATCTTCTCTGACATTTCAGGGCGCATACGACGAACATTCTGTTTAACCGGAAGACAATCTTCTTTAGTCGGCAGGCGATGTACCACAATATCAGTGTCCAAACCAGGCATGTCTTCATAGGACCAGGCGAAGATCTCAACATAGTCGTGCAACATCTATATCAATCTTTGTTTGACGCTAAGCTCCAGATTTGCACCTATATTAACCTCCTTTCTGTCTTCCTTAGTACCCAAATTCACTGACTCAACTGGCTCTTCGTGAGGTTGTATGTCCCTCTCTTCATGTTGTAGTAGTCTAGCAAGTTCTCCAGGCACCTCACAATCATCCTCACCCTCGTCCTCGGCTTGGTTAATCGGATTTTCGAAGTCATAACTGGCAATAGCAGAGCTGTTATCAATGGGATCCAGAGTGGATATGGATCTGCATTATGATACGTGAGTGTGTGTAAGAGAATAGCTATTTTAATAAAGTGAAAATAGAAAAGAAAAACAGAGAGTGCAAAATTTGTATGCAAGAAAACGTCCAATGCTTTATTAATGATTATGGAATGACAAATAATAGCCCTCACAAGCAAAGCCAATGTGCCTCGGGAAAGGCACAGGGTCGTAAAGTTTTAAATTGTTTATTACAAATCATAAAACAAATAAGTCAATTAATGCGGCATAAAAGAAACAGGTATGAAGTCCCTAGCCGTCCAGTTACTCGGTCCACCGCTGGTAGTCGGGTAGATCCAGTTGTCAATGTCTGAGTCCTCTTCATTGTCTTTAATGGTGTTGATCCCATGATTGCTGATACATATGGGAGGTCCTCCAGCCCGAGCGTGTCTAACAGCCCTTTGAGCCCCTGTAGTAAATCCCAAACCAAATTTATCAGTTTTATGAGTGAAATCAGGGATCTGACCCCAATTGGCACAACCACCTTCTTCAACCACAACCCTGGCGTCCTTGAGAGAAGCCATCTTTAAAGGAGGTTTGTTGGTAGTAGTTTTAGCTGATGCCAAGATCTGAGGAACCTCTTCAAAATTCTGACAAGGAGTTTCTATGAATTCCTCGTCCATCTCTACGTAGCAGAAGGAGTTGAGGTGACTCACCATATATTCTTCTTCACCCTGCACTGTGACAATCTTTCCTTTCATCGGATACTTCAGCATTTGGTGGAGTGTGGAGGTGACTTCCCCAGCCTCGTGGATCCAAGGACGACCCAACAAACAAGAATATGATGGTCTGATATCCATCACATAGAAGGTGGACCCAAAAGTATGAGAACCTATTTTGACAGGGATGTCCACCTCCCTGTGCACCATTATCTTTGATCCGTCGAAAGCCCTTACCACAATGTTACTAGGCTTTAAAGTTAAACCCTCGCAATCCAACCGGTCCATCGCCTTCTTCGGCAGAACATTCAGCGAAGACCCAATATCTACCTGCACATGAGCCATAGTGGTGCCCCTGCATTCAATCGAGACATGCAGATCATCATTATGCTTCCTTCCCTTTGGTGTTAAGTCCGCATCTGAAAAACCCAGCCCATTATCAGCAGTCAGGCTGGCCACACAATCTTTGAACTGATCAACTGAAGTCTCCTGCGGCACATGCGCAGTATTAAGAAATGCAATCAAAGCCTTCGCATGGGCTTCAGAATACAACAGTAGAGACAACATGGGTATCTTTGATGGGGTCTGCCCCAGCTGCTCAACCACATTGTAGTCACTCTTCTTAATGATTTTCAGTATTTCCTCTATTTCTTGCTTAGAGGTTTCCACAACAACTTTCTTAGGCGCCTCCGTCTGGGCAGGCTCACCTACAACTCTTTGTCGCGGGTATCAGATGATTCGCCGACAGGGGTAATAACTGGAGTAAGAACAGGAACAGTAGTTGAAGTACTAGCAGGAACGGTAGATGGAATAACAATAGGCTTGTTAATAGTCTTAGGGGAAATCTCGGGAGAGAAGAACCTTCCGCTCCGGGTGATTTTGCTGGTTCCGACAATGTTATCAATATCAGGATCAGCTTCTTCATATTTCAAATCTTGTTTGAGTCCATGATAGTACACATCGGCACCATAATGCCATGGGACAGCTTTGTCCGAGACATACGGGATAGGACTAGGAACAGTGATTATTAGCAGAGCAATTCTTAGAGCAGATGTAATCCTAACAGGTCTTCTCAGGGAAACCTTGGAAGGGTTGGTGGAAATGGTTATAATGGAAACGTCTTCAATTGGAACAACAGGAATCATAGTCTTCTCGAACAAAATCTCTTTGCTACCTATCACGAGTTGAACACCTAACTTCAGCAAACGACAACCAGAAGGTAGAAGCGAACACATGTGGCAACCTTCACCACAACCTGGAAATAAACCGGCCAATAGAAAATTATTCTTGACTGTCATGAGAGGAGTAGACACTTCATCGACAGAGGTAACACACAAATCAGTATCAATAGCATTAACTCCCCAACCATGTTTAGGCATGGGAGCAGTTATGACATTTGGCTTCTCCGGAGCATTAAAACTTATCTCCTTGGCTTCAATCAAGTCTTGTATTTTGTTTCTCAGAGCCCAACAGTCATTTGTATCATGGCCCAGACTCTCAGAATGATAGGCACACTGGGCATTTGGATTATATCGGGGAGATGTAGTATTTGGATTCTTGGGAGCCTCTCTCAAGGTTTCCAAGTTAGATCTCAGCAGATGAGGTAGAACTTCAACCAATGTCATGTTGATGCGGGTAAACTTCCGTTGTGGTCTTTCCACCCTTTGTTGATTGTTGCGTTGTGGAGCAACTGCAGGTCTAGGTATCATCATGAAACTTACTGTCTGACGAGGTTCAACCCTGTTCTGGCCCCTCGGGCTATAGACGGCATTGGCTTCCTTCTTACCAGCAAAAGGCTTCTTTACTGAACTTGACGAGGTATCCTTCTGAATTTTTCTGCTTCGAATCCCAGCTTCTACTCTTTCTCCAGTTAGAATCAGCTCGGTGAAACCAGCTGATGAGCTGCCAATCAGATGATTGAAAAATGGACCAGATAGCATCCCCAAAAACATATCAACCAACTCCCTATAAGACAACGGGGTTTGGACTCTCCCAGCCAAGTCTCTCCATTTTTGTGCATAATCCTTATAACCTTCACTTGCACCCATGGACATACTCTGGAGTTGAGTACGAGTGGGAGCAAGGTCGGCATTGTACTGATAATGCTTGTAGAAAGCAGCAGCCAGATCTTCCCAGTTTCGGACATTGGCTCCCTCCAACTTGTAGAACCATTCAAGTTGAGTCCCTAACAGACTATCCTGAAAGAACTGCACCCACAAATTTCTATCAGCGGTGTGGGGTTGGATCTTTCAGACATAAGAGCGGAGATGGAGCTTTGGGCAGGACACCCCATCATACTTGGCAAAAAATGGAGCTTTGAACTTCTGCGGGATGAACACTCCCAACACCAATCCCAATTCTTTGAAATCCAGTCCAGGTATCCTTTGAACTTCCATGGCACTCAGACGGTCTTCTAACTGCTTATATATATCCTCAGCAAGAGGATATTGCTCATTGTTATAATCAGTATCATTGTCAGAGACTGCAGGACTAGGGTCCTTCTCTCCTTCTTGGTTCTCCCCTTCCTTAGATGAAGAGGTCAGGTCGACTTGTCGCTTCAACCGCTCTCCAAACCTTCGGCCCATGTTCAGAATACCAGTAGCCTTCTTCTTTTTCTTCTTCTATTTTAGGATAAGGGCTTTCAGATCCTCCTGCCCTTTTTCCAGACTGATGAACATTTGCTGGAACTGGGCGTTCTGTGCTTGAAGGTCCTTAATGCTTTGTTTTAGAAGACATTTCTGCTGAAATAAATAACGAAGAAGATGAGAAACCTGTAATGGTACCTGTAATGATGGGTATGATAATGGGATGCACGTGCAATGATTTCAAAGACGTCGGGAAATTTAAATTTGCAAACCAAAATAAACAAAAACTTTATTAGCTGAATTTGAAGTTCAAATGCCTTTTAGGCGTTACAATTAAAATAAATCTAAAACTAGAAAGAAAAATTAAAATTCCCATGGATGCTTCCTCTTTGTGCCAAGATAGTCATTCAGTCCTTTTTCCTCATGTAGTTTCTTTGTGAGCTCTAAGACCTTCCTCTCCTGAGCATGGAACTGATCCCTGTAAGTATCCCTCTCCTTCATCAGCTAAATCAAAGACCTCTATAATTCCCTAAGATCAGTGGGCATGCCCCAAACTCGTATGAACCTCAATAGATACTCTTGAATATCATCCTCATAGTTAAATACAATGCCCTCGATAAGTAACTCATGGGGGACATCCCTTCGAGCCTGACCAAATTGTCGCAAAGCTAAACAGGGGTTGCAGGTTATACCTCCTCTTATACCAAGTAGCGGGACATTAGGGTACTCTCCGCAGTAATTAGTGATAGCAATGTTTCCCATAGATCGAGAACACCAAAGAATATTCGTATGAGCGAGTGACATTATCCTTTGCGACTAAACCAGACCTTCTTAATTCTTCAGTGTGGACTTAGGGAGGTGAGAAATAAACCACCTCGACAGCAATGGCATGCAGCACACGAGAATCCCTCTTCTCCTCATGGTACGAGTATGGAGAGTGTGCAAAATATCTCCGAGAAAAGTAGGCACCGTTGCGAGAGAGAAAGATCTTGATAGCATTCACATCTATGAATGAGTTCGGATTAGGAAAGATAACTAAACCATAGATAAGAAGAGCCAAGACCTCATCAAAAGCCTGAAAATCCATATTATCCCAAAATAGCTTGGCTTTGTCTATCAGAAACATAGCTAGAAAACCCTTGACTCCACTTCTAGTTTCCCAATTGGATACCACGTCGGCCCGTTTCAGGTGCAAAGCGGAGGCAATGACTTATGGATTAGGAACTTCTTCTAGACCTATGAAGGGTACCTGTTCAAGAATAGGTATATCCAATAACTGAGAGAATTCCTCCAAGGTAGGCACAAACTGATAGTCTGAAAAGGTGAAGCAGTGGTGTTTGGGATCAAAGAACTGAAAGAGTACACTCATCATCTTTTCATCAAATTTTAAAGTAACCAGGTTGATAAGTTGACCATGTCTCTTAGTGAACGCAGAAGTTTCAGAAACCCTTGATGCTAGCTCTTTAAGTTGGGAAGGTATATTCATAAAGTTGATTCAGATAGTGTTTCTATGAACGGAAGCCATGATCTGCAAAACAAAACAAAGATAAATTCCCTTGGTCTTTGAAATGGTTAGTGCAATAAGCATGGATGCCATGTTATGATGCATGATGTCATGATAAACCACAGATATAGAAAACACAGGTATAGAAAACACAGTCAAGTCACACCAAGTCCTTAGGTTTAAGGTCTGCATGAGGTTAAAGGTAATACCCTCTTGAAATTTAGTTGGTTCAAACCTGTCCTAAAGAGTAACCGGGTTCTAGAGGATCTCAATATCACTGACCATCCTTTATCAGGCATTGTTTCAGCTCTCAATCTTTTCTTGCAGCCAAAATATCCCGAAAGTCTGGTCTCAATTAGTGTAGCATCGAGTATCAACCAGTTCTCAGCTTTACACCGAGGCCAGCTATCTCACTACTTTCTAATGGCCAAGTTTGTTCATCTAAGGTTCTAAGGTCCGTTAGTGCTTCACGACACCACGCGGCGGCCCCGTATTCTCCTTGTTTCCCCACGAAGGATACCGGTACCAACCAAAGTGCCACACTAACACACCCATCACTTAAACCATATTGGTATATGCTGTACAGTCTCCACGATCTATTACTGTTTACCTAATGAGTGCCCCCAGATCCGGGTGTAGGATCTATAGTAACCCCAAACAAACCCTCAAAAGTAAAGCAATCAAGAGAAGAAATTTTAATGACCTAGATCCTAAGGTAAACCCCACTTTATATCTCCTCAACAGAGTCTCCAGTTCTGTGATACGGTGGTAGAATCGACTATTTAATACTGGTATGTGTTTTGCGGTTTTGTTCGCAAAATGTCGCGGTAAGCAAGAGTCACCATCGACTTTTATTTCATCCAATCATGGAAAAGGAAAAAGAACAGAAAAAACCTTTTTTCGAGATATTCTGAGTACGGGGGGGGGGGGGGGGGGGGGGGGGGGGGGTATATTATAGAAAGGGACGGTGTTAGCACCCTTTCTACCTTTCTATCCGTAGTTATCTACGGGCTCTTAGGTACTTGCTCATTTTTAAAATTTCTTGTGTGTGTTTGTCTCGAAAATGTTTTTTACTTCGTGATAACCCTTGTATCAGTCCTCAAGGATGTGACGAAGTTTGTTTTGAAATTTTTTTTGAAAAGGGTGTTTGTGTGAAACAGTTTTTATTGAGCAAGTACTTAAGATTCTACCTACTCAAAAAAGGGATTGTTCGTTCTATTTCCTTTGGATAGCGCTATCCTACTATTAAGGAGTAGGTAGCCTTGTTGTTGGAGTTGTAAGGGACATTCGAAAGGGACAAGTACAATCACTAAAGCAATAGTTAGAAAACTTAAGTAGTAACCCTAGAGTCTTAAGATATTTCCGGGGCAACATTTCCGAGGAAACATTTCTGAGGCAACATTCCAATGGGACACTGTGATCTCTTTAGACTGGTGGGCAACCACTAAAATCTCCTATGCTTAATGATTGTTTACCGAAGGCAACCGAAGTGAGGTAAACACTAGGAGTGAATATGTGCATATTATTTGTTTCAGTTATTTAATCTTTGCACATTAGGTGATCTACCGTTTTAATTTTCCAGACATTCTTGCCACACAATCCTATTAGCCATACATCTATACAGTTAAAGATTGCGGAAATTAAAAGTGCGAGGAAATAAAACCTAGCTATTACAAGGCTTCGGGGAGGGGGATTAATTACTTAACCAAAAATGGGGGAAAAGCGGTAAATGAAAACCCTAGTTTAAAGCTATTACATACCCTTAGCAGTTACAAAATAATGGCAAAATAATTAACAAGCACACGGCAAATTAAATACAAGGACGGTTGAAAAGATAACCTAAAACTCTAATTGATAGAAAAAGATTTTTGTTCTTGTGAATTTTTATTTGAGAAAACATTTAATTGCAAATTATTTAAACTAATTTCTAATTGTTTTTAAATTATGAAAGAAATTAAATTAACCTAATTTCCTAATTAAATTAATTAATTAAAGAAATAGAAAATATTTTGTACAAAAAGATTTTGTATGTTTTTGGTTTTTTATTTGAGAAAATAAATATAAATTGTAAAATTAAAACCTAGATTCTATTTGATTTTAAATGAAACAAAAATTAAATTTACCTAACTTACTAATTAAATTAAATAATTTATTATTAAAAAAATGCTTTTTGTGTTTTTGTGATTTGCTAATTTAATAAAAATGATTTTTTGTATTAATTAAAAAAAGGAAAAGAAATAAAGAAATAGAAATTAAATAAAATAATGAAAGAAATAACCAAATGGGCCTACATGCTAGCTGAAGGGGGGTGTGAAAATCTGAATTTCGGCCCATTAAGCATCAAGCCCGGTCAACCATGTTGGATTAGGTGCAAGTGTTGACTTAAGGAGCACCAAGGTCCCTCATTACTGGAACGTTGGATCTGATGGCATGTTGGATCCAGTGGTTGGATGTTGATGGAGTATGGTAGACCCTTTGATGTGAAGTGCATGTAATCTGCGTTTGGAAAATATGAAAATAAACATTGCTAGGACCTGGGATCGAACCCAGGTCCTCTATCCTTTCCACTATGCTTGCTTGCCATCTGTGCTACGCACTCTTGTTGTTAATATAATAACAACAATTCATAATATGTATTAAAACGTGAGTTAGTGGACAAAACAGAAAAAAGCGCGCGCCAGTTTGAATGGACTAATCCTTTGCCTCCACGCCATCATTTTCTCCACTGACCCATGGCTTTAGGCAACAGACTTTTACCTATGGACAACCTCGTCACTATAGGCTATAGTGTCGGTTTTTTACGCGTAGCTAAAACCTACAAAAATCTCAAAACGACATACAAGTAACATGAATTCCATTCAAAGGCATGAATCAAGCCTACTTCATCCCCTGAACATGAGGAGGTTCTTAATTTGCCCCAATTTTGCATCTAGCTAGGGTTCCCCAATTTGGAGCTCGCGAACCCTAACTATGGCAAATAGCTATTCCTGCATCAAAGCTTAAATCCAGGCTATCAAAAAGCTTCATGGCATGATCATAAACATGTATATGCAAGCAAATTGGACTGAAATGCATAAAACTAGAAGAACAAGTTTGAGTTCAGATGATGCAAACTGTGATGTGTAGCTTGCATTTCTGATGGTTTGATGACTTGGGAGTGATTAGAATAGCTTCAGTGCACGCCCAGGAAGAGATTGCTTGACTTAAATTGCTTTGAATCGTCCCCTTACCTGAAAACCGAATCACACTTTTTGACAACATTTTTGCGTTTTGTTCTATGCCTCTCACGACTGTAACCATCGTATTTTGACCTGCAATTGTTGTATACATGTAGTAGACTGAATTAGGGTTGTAAAATTGCATCATATCTTTGAGAATTATGAAAATATGATTTGATTTAATTCATGTATGATATCTTTCTAAAACAAGCTTCAATCTAATATTTTCTAACCCTAATGAGCCTTGCACTAATTGATCATCATGCTAGCTATATATGGACTCCAAATGTGCACAAAAATCTCAAGATTTTATTTGTTTTCATTATCTTACCATTTAATTTGATTTATTTCGATTTAAATGAATAAAGAATCAAAATAAATGATAAAAGTAATAAAATAATAGGTGGAAAATCTCAAGGGTCGTGGGTCCTATTAGAAACATGTTTCAAGCAAGAAAACATGGGCCTCTTTGGAAAAAATGCAAATTTGACCAATGTTGACTTTTGACAATTTTCCAAAAATTGCCAATTTTGACAATGCACAACTCTCTCAATTTTGAGCCTAGGAGGGTGTTCTTGGAATTTTTAGAAATATTAGGATGTCCCCTAACCAACCCTTTTGGTTTCATCTCAATTGGATCTTCCATGTTCATGTATGAAGCTTTGACCCAAAAGGTGTTTTTGTTGACTTTTCAAAATGATCCATAATGTAGAAATTCATATCTTTTTGTGGATGCATATTTTGAAATTGTGAGTTGAAGATGAGTTGTAGGGAATTGTATCCTCTTCAAAATGAGCTTTGGATGGAAAATTTATGATAAACTATGAAGTAGTTATGCTTGGTCAAATTTGGGTTGACTTTTACTAAGAAACCCTAATTTAGCAACTTTTGGGTTTTTATGAATTTGGAGTATTCCTTGGGGAATCATGATCAAACCTTGATAAAATGATGAAAGTAACTTAAAAATGTTGATGTTGACCAAAAATCTTGAATTTTGACTGTATGTGGGTCACCGTTGACTTTTGACCTAACATAGTCGATTCTCAAGCATCTGAGCAGTTGACTGAGCAAACTTCTTATGCAAGGCATGCAATTTGACATGTAGGGTGTTGAGAACATATTAAGACCATGGAGAGCATATGAGACCTTTGTGGTCCACCCACCTTGATGAAAATAGAAACCCTAATTTGGGGTATACTGCCTAAGGAGAGAGCTTGTTTGGTCAACTCTTGGGCAACCTTGAGCAAATTGAGGATCTCAATGGGCATGTATTGAGTAAAATGAGAGGGAAAATTTTGGGGAACAAAAATCACTATCCTAAAAAGAAAACATTTCCTAAGAAGAAATCTTATCCTTCTAGATATAGAAGTAACTTTGAACCTACTTGTTTTTATTATGGCATTAAAGGCCATACACCTAATGCTTGCTATGTTAGAAACTTTAGTGTGGAAAGTGGGAATTATGTGTGGGTAAAGCAAGTCACTAATTACGAAGGACCTAAAGCAACTTGGGTACCTAAAAAAGCCTAATTTGTTTTGCAGGTATGCTTGAAGACCACATGAAATCTTTGGTATCTTGATAGTGGTTGTTCAAAGCATATGACGGGAGACATAAACCAATTTTCAAATCTAGTGCTAAAGGCCAAGGGTTTTGTCACTTATGGAGACAATAATAAGGGAAGAATCCTTGGAAAAGGAAAATTTGGTGCTCCACCTTTCACATCCATTGGAGATGTTCTTTATGTTGAAGGACTAAAGCACAATCTTCTTAGTATTAGCCAACTTTGTGACAAAGGCTTCAAGATCAAGTTCACCAAGGATGAATGCTTGATAGAAGACGAAGTCACACATGAGGTCATACTTAAAGGTAAAATAATCAATAATATATTCATGATTTCCCTTGATGATCCATCTTTGAAGGTAAAATGTCTCATGGCGAACAATGATGATTCATGGCTGTGGCATAAAAGAATTGCTCATATTCACATGGAACACTTGAATAAACTAATCAAGCATGATCTTGTCATTGGGTGTCTTAAGAGAAGTTTCATCAAAGATATAATTTGCGATGCTTGTCAAAAGGGGAAACAAACAAAATCAACTTTCAAATCTAAGAATGTGGTGTCTACTACAAGGCCACTACAATTGTTACATATGGACTTATTTGGTCCATCAAGAACAAGAAGTTTCCGAGGTAATGTATATGATTTGGTTATTGTTGACGATTTCTCTAGATATACTTGGACATTCTTTTTAGTGCAGAAAAGTGATGCATTCAAGGCCTTCAAGAAGTATGCTAAACAAATTCAAAATGAGAAATCCCTAACAATTGCCTCCATAAGAAGTGATCATGGCGGAGAATTTCAAAATGCTCTATTTGAAGAATTTTATGGAGAACATGGAATATCTCACAACTTCTCGGCACCAAGGACTCCTCAATAAAATGGAGTGGTAGAAAGAAATAATAGGTCTCTTGTGGAACTTTCTAGAATGATGCTTAGCGATTCAAATCTTCCAAAATATTTTTGGGCGGATGCAGTGAGCACGACATGTTTTGTTAGCAATAGAGTTAACCTAAGACCGATCCTTAAGAAAATTCCATATGAACTCTTCAAAGGGAGAAAGCCAAAAATTGCTTTCTTTCACATTTTCGGATTCAAATGCTTTATCTTAAACAACGACAAAGATAACTTTGGTAAGTTTGATGAAAAATCTGATGAAGGTATTTTTCTTGGCGACTCTCTTTCTAGTAAGGCATATAGAATCTATAACAAAAGAACTTTAACAATTGAAGAATCAATGCATGTATCTTTTGATGAATCTAACCCCTCCAAGGAGGATAATATTGTTTATGATAATGATGATGATGAAATACTAGAAGGTCCTCAAGAAAATACTTCCAAAGATCAACCAATTCAACACGAAGAATCACCCCAACAAGAATCAAATCTCAATGATCTACCAAAAGAATGGAGAACTCATAGAGATCATCCTATCTGTGATACGGTGGGAGAACTGACTTGAGGTTTTGCGTTTGTTTTCGCAAATGTTTCGGTTGAGAAAGAGTCGCCACCGACTTTTTATTTTATCCTACGGAAAGGTTAAAAAGCACAGGAAAAACCTTTTGAGATGTTTCGTGGGTTCGGGGGGTAGATTATGAAAAGGGAAGGTATTAGCACCCTTTTCATCCATGGTTATCCATGGGCCCTTAGTTACTTGTTTAGATCACTTGCCTTGATTTTCAATTGTTTAAAATTATGGTGTGTGTGTGTGTGTGTTTTGAAAATGTTTTGAAAAAGACGCCTTGTCTTAGGCAACCATTGTAATGACTCGTATTTGAGTATATACAAAGGTGTGTATCTTTTCTAAAAGATGTTTCAAATGTTTTTTGAAAGTCTGTTTTTGAAAGTGTTTGTGGAGTGTGGTTTTGAAAAGTAGGCAAGTGTTTTTTTTGCAAGTTTGATCAAGTAACTAAGAGTTGTCTACCCTATTGTACTCAAAGGTTTTTCTTCATGTTTTAACCCTTTTAACAATTTTGTTCCACCATTGTATTTGATGGACAATCTTGTATTAGGATGTTAACGGGACAGGCACGGGTCATCGTATGGACCATGAATGCAATGATGCCAAGTGTCTTTGGCAATTTTACTTGAAGGGACTATGATCATTTTGATTAGGCAACTTTCGAAAGCATCATCGAGGGACTTATGATCATTTGAATTGTTTTGCCAAAGAAACTTAACGTGCAAGCATGGCCCATTTTGGAAGGCAACAAGCGGGATTACCCTAAGGGTGCAAGTGTGATTGTGTATTGATTTCATGTATTTGTCTTGTATTAGGTTATCTAGCGTTTGATTTTATGTACATACAAACCCTAGGTCTAACCATGGTATATTTGAAAGCGATAAATTGCGGGATTTTAAAGTCTACGCTATTACAAATAAGTATCCGGGAATGGGGGTACAAATATTTACAAATGGGGATGAGACTAAAATTGGAGAGTGGTATCTCAATATTTACAACCAAATCGAATCAATCGCAAATGTAATATGTATCAATGTATAGGAATAAGTAAATGTGTATGTGTAAATGTATTTGTGTAAGTGTATGTGATTTATTTACAAGTGATACAAATGTTTAACTTAATGCAAAAATTAAGTATTTATTTGTTTTTTTGGATTTTTTCATGGTTTAGGGCAAAATCCTAATTTGCTAAATAAAAAGTATTTATTATTTATTATATACAATATTTATTAACTACATACAAAAAATAAATAAAAAGGAAGTATATTGTAAAAAAGTGATTTTTGAGGTCAAATATTAATAAAAATAAAAATGTATTATTTTTATATTTATCCTAAATATTTAACAAAAGATAGATAAGTATTTATATTATTTACTAAATGTATTAAATATGTACAAAATAAAAAAATGTTAATTATTTACAAAAAAAGTATATTTTTTAGAAAATGTTTCCAAAATGTAAAAAAAAAAAAAAACTAAAAAATATATTTTGTATTATTATTTTTTATGTTTTAAAACAAATAGTATTATATTTATTTATATATGTAACTAAATGAAACAAATAAATATCAAATAAAATGCAAAAAATGTGAGAAAAATATTTTTAGTGTTTTTTCATGCTTGAATAAAAATATAAAATCAGAATCAAAAAGAAAAAATCAAAAATGACAAATATATCACATAATGGGCCAGGGGGGTGTATGTGGAAAATGAGTGTGCAAACAGAAAAAAGAATCAGGCCCAGCCCAAGGGACTTTGTCTTCAACCTCCAGCAACTTTCCAAACAAAAAACGCGTGTTTTCTTCTCCAACTGCTATCTCTTGATTCTTTGACTTTTAACAAAAACTTAAAACATCAAAAATGTAGAGCATCAAACCACAAATTCATACATATAAAAAACTTGATCTAACTCTCAGAAATGAGAGAGAATTTATTCTCCCCTAATTCCTGACCTACGTTTTGTTCAACATTCAGGTTCAAAATTCTCTCAGTACACACAACATAAATGAAAAGTAATGATATAGGTAGCTTCAGGGCCATGAGTAGGACATAACTTCTTCACAAACCTAAGCCTAGATATGCTTGGATAGAGAGATAGAAGTTCAAACTCTTACCTGTTCAGTTTGAATCGTGTGCAACAATGGAGGCACTTTCAATGGAATTTGAGGACTTGTACAGCTTGCTTGAAGTTCAGGGATGCTTCTCCAACCTCTAGCTTGCTTTGAAACTAACTGAAACGAGCTATGTAACTCAACCTGCACAACTGAAAAAATGAAAATGGTGAACTTGGTTAGAGGTGTTACAGTCTGTAGCTAGGGCTTGGGATAGCTTGTATGGATGTTATGGAGTGTGTATGAAGTGGTTTTGGCCAAGGCGCACGAATGGATTGAGCTGACCAAATCAAAATGCAACAGGTGCCCTATTTTGCCACAAAACTGTGTTTTGATGAATGAGAAGGTTTGAAACTTGGTTGGTTCGTGTTTTAGGTTAGTTGGATCAAGTGAAAAGTGCTTGCCAAGTTGGTTTTAGTTCTTGCTTGCAGGAATGTAAGTTGTTGTACAAAATGCAAGCTTTCTTCTTTGATAAGTAAGGAAATGTGTCTTCACAATGCAGGACCCTACTCCCCTCAATCTATGCTGCATAAATCACTCTTGATCAGTGGAACTTGTTCATGAACTTGTGCCTAAAAGATCTGCTTTGGTACTTCTTTGATTTGCTTTTGACATAAAGTACTTCTTTTCAAAAATGGCTAAAATGCTTTTTCCATTTTAAGACTAAACCTTCATGTAATGACCAAATGCATAAAATAACATCTTGGCACAATGGTTTAGCATTGAATTATTGAGTGTTAATGGGATTAGAGGCCTGTAACCTAACTTGTGCAAGCTGAGTTTGAAAATGCAAAGTGTTATGAACATGAAATTGGCCATGAACAAAGTGACTTTTGCCCATCTTCACAAATTCAATTCTCCCTAACCACAAGGGTGTTTGAGAAGTTCTTGCATAATTTGGAAAGCTTGGAATGTGTACTACAATCCATCTTTGTAATGCAAGTTGAAATTCCAAGTGGAAGCATGTGAAAAGTGGTCATGAAGTTGGGCAAAAATCCTGCCTAAAATAGGTCGAAAAATTTCTAAGTTAAGAATGTTTTGCACCCCTATTCCAAAAATCATAACTTGAGCTACAAGCTTCTTTTGAGGAAACTTTGTGAATCAACGTTGTAGACTTTGAAATGGACTATAACTTTCATGTTTTTAGTTTTGTTTGAATCCAAATGCATCTTGATGAAAAAATGGGACAAAGTTAGGATAAAATTAGGAAATTCCATAACTTAGAAAATTTCTAAGTTATGAAATTTCTTCATTTCAAACCCTAATTTGTAATTCTTGGTTTCTTGATGAACAAGTTTCATAATTTGACATGTATTGATGAAAAATGAATCTTGGCACTTGATTTTGACCAAAAAGTCAAAGTTTGACTTTTCAGTATACAGTCAAATTTTGCTAAGTTGATTGGAAAATTCATCTGTCAATCTTGTGCATTTGGGATCTTTTGAACTTGTTGAATGTGTCAAGACCATGCCATTGAGTCCTTGAGTCCATATGTGACCTTGGTTTGCCATTGGCTAGGTCAAACAGTCAAAAATTGTCTTTGTGCAGTCAAAACCCTAAAAATGACCATTTTGCCCTTTTGGTGATCTGATCAAATTTCTTGTGGAATTGTCATCCAAACTTGACAAAATGGTTCATATGAGTTCATAATGTTGATGTGGGTCAAAAATCATGAGGTTTGACTGTTCATTGACCACAGTTGACTTTTTCTCCAATACAGCTGATTTCCAGGTCAACTGTCCAATTGACTGGGCAAAGATTAGAATCAAGGCTTGAAACTTGGTATGGATAAACTTGTGAGTCCAACATGAAGCATGAAAGTCATTTTTGGCATTTTAGGTCAAAACATCTTTGTGCAAACTCAAACCCTAATTTGGGTCAACCGTGCAAGGAGGGGCCTTGAGCAGAGTAAGCCCTAACTTGATCTTGAGCTCCAAAGGTCTTGTGATGAGGAAATGTTGAAGAAATGAGAGGGAAAATTTTAGGGTACAACAGTTGCCCCTGTTCAATCTTCTTGAACCTGAAGAGTGAGATTGGCAAGTTTGCCTTTTGCGTCTCGAAGGTAAAAGGAGATTGGACACTAGAGTACCCAAAAATTTGTACTCGGTGATGTGATGGTAGAGGGAATGGGCTTAAAGATTCCATTTGGAAATGTCTAGAGGAGGATGGGCTTAAAGATGCCATCTGGAAATGGGCTTAAAGATGCCATTTGGAAATGTCTGGAGGAGGATGGGCTTAAAGATGCCATCTGGAAATGGGCTTAAAGATGCCATTTGGAAATGTCTGGAGGAGGATGGGCTTATAGATGCCATCTAAAGGTGTTGAACTATATGTCATTGGTGAGTGGACGAGTATCAGAAAGGTATCCATGTTTTGGAACATCTCTGAATTGGGGGGTCTGAACAAGCAATAGATTGACATCCATGTTTGGAGAATCCATAAACTGTTTTCAGAAGTCTTGAAGTTGAATAAGCAATAGAGTAGCATCCGTTATTGGGAGGCGTCCATAAACTGTTTTCAAAAGTTGAGAAGAATCTGAACAAGCGATAGGTTAACATCCGTTACTTGGAGAACCCGTGAACTGTTTTCAGAAGTCTTGAGGTTGAGAAGGAACCGGTGTAGGGTTTCCTGATGATGAGTCCGTGTAAAACTGCATCTGGATGAATCTGGAATAAGTATCAGAATGTTGCCATGTTTGGGTCACATCTGAACTATTTCCTGATGAATCTCGGAAGATGATGATTTTTGTCTGTTGACTGATCTTTTCCTGAAAAGGTAAAGAGTTAGTTGTATGCAATGTCATGATGCATGATGCAATGTATGTTACATCAATGTTTATGATATGAATGTGATGAATGCGCAAGTAAGCTGATGAGCTGTCTTGCTGAGGATAGATGAATCCTGGATGGCTGGAGACAAAAGAATCTTGACTGCTTCCGGGGAAAATAATTCCTTGACTGCTGCTGGGGAGGGCAAGAATCTTTTGATCGTCGAAAGTGAGAAGTCCTGGGACCACTGTTGGGGAATCAGGAGCTTGGGTTGTATGCCAATCTACTGGGGATTCCTGTCTTGAGGAGATCTTCACTGAGGAATATTCGAATATCCTGTGAGGAAATGAGAATGAGAGTCTTCACTCTGTTTGGGGATTGATAATTGGAAGTTTTAGCTCCGCTGGGGATCTTGAAACTTGACTCCGAGGGGAGTTAGCTTCTGGAAGGCTCTCTGGCTGGGGAAGTCGAGAATCTTTTGATCGTTGCAAGTGTTGATCTGGAATAAGTTTCGGAATGTCGCCATCTCTGGGTCACATCTTGAACTATCTCTAGAAGCAAATCTTGAATAAGTTACGGAATGTCACCAAATCTTGGGTCACATCTTGAACTATTTCTAGAAGCAAATCTGAATAAGTTATAGAATGTCGCCAAATCTTGGATCACATCTTGAACTATTTCTGGAAGCAAATCTGAATGAGTTATAGAATGTCGCCAAATCTTGGGTCACATCTTGAACTATATCTGGAAGGAAGTCTGAATAAGTTATAGAATGTCGCCAAATCTTGGGTCACATCTTGAACTATATCTGGAAGCAAATCTGAATAAGTTATAGAATGTCGCCAAATCTTTGGTCACATCTTGAACTATTTCTGGAAGCAAATCTGAATGAGTTATAGAATGTCGCCAAATCTTAGGTCACATCTTGAACTATTTCTGGAAGCAAATCTGAATGAGTTATAGAATGTCGCCAAATCTTGGGTCACATCTTAAACTATATCTGGAAGCAAATCTGAATAAGTTATAGAATGTCGCCAAATCTTGGGTCACATCTTGAACTATTTCTGGAAGCAAATCTGAATGAGTTATAGAATGTCGCCAAATCTTGGGTCACATCTTGAACTATTTCTGGAAGAAAATATGAATGAGTTATAGAATGTCGCCAAATCTTGGGTCACATCTTGAACTATATCTGGAAGGAAGTCTGAATAAGTTATAGAATGTCGCCAAATCTTGGGTCACATCTTGAACTATATCTGGAAGCAAATCTGAATAAGTTATAGAATGTCGCCAAATCTTGGGTCACATCTTGAACTATTTCTGGAAGCAAATCTGAATGAGTTATAGAATGTCGCCAAATCTTGGGCCACATCTTGAACTATTTCTGGAAGCAAATCTGAATGAGTTATAGAATGTCACCAAATCTTGGGTCACATCTTGAACTATGTCTGGAAGCAAATCTGAATAAGTTATAGAATGTCGCCAAATCTTGGGTCACATCTTGAACTGTATCTGGAAGGAAATTCTGAATAAGTTACGGAATGTCGCCAAGTCTTGGGTCACATCTGAACTATCTCTAGATCTTGATTTTGTTAAGGGTCAGAAATTGGGAGTATACCAATCTTCTGAGTTAAAGAATCTTCATGCTTGAGAGAAACATATTTTTAGGAGCTTCAAATGTCCGTTATTCTGTCGGTGGTTGTAACTTCCAGCAGGTGATGAAGGAATTGTTGAACACTTTTGACATTCGAATGCCCCAAGTGATGATGAAGGAGTCTTGAATCAGATTACTCTGCGAATTGAGAGATTTCTTGAAATCTTGACTGGACTGCCCCAGGTTAACTGAACTTTAAAAGATCTGTTGAAACCTTGACTGGACTGCCCCTTGCGTGCTGGATAGTGACATGTCAAGCCCCCTGTTGATAGGATATTTTTGCGACGGAAGTGTCATCCTTTTGAAGTGATTTTGCTCACTGAGAGAGTTTTCGTTCCTCCGAATATTCGCTGTATGAATTTCTTCGCTGTCAAACAAATAGTCAAATGCAAACAGTGATATTCAAGCCATGCAAAGTTTATGTTTGTCTCGAAGTTTTGAAAAATGCGTTTTTTAGCAGAAAACTTTTCATAGGACAAATTCAACACAAGATTTTGGAGCAAAGCCTTACAGGAGTCAGGATACCTTTTGTAACAGTATGCTTTCGAACTAACCCATGCTTCAACTAGGACTTTTGAAGGGTTATAACGTGGCTTGGTTCACGGTTTAAGAAACAAAGGATAAAGGCTCAAAGTATATTTGTACCCACCCGCTCTTCGTGATGTTCTTCAAGCCTAAGCTCAGTTAATTGTGCGTCGCACTCTATTCGAGTTTGGAACGACTTTTTGGGTGATGGTTCACCGGTTGAATTTAGGAGGACAATCATCATCTCCTTTTTCTTTTGCAACATTTTTCATGTTGTTGAGGATTTGTAATGACCTCTCTATTTTGGTTTTGATTTGTTATCCCTAACTTTTGCCTGACTGTCTCTGTTTTTTGAGATTACAGTCAGCGGGATGCCCCAGCTTTCTTAAGCCTCCTTCGTAGGTTTTGGCTCAGTGGGATTTTTTCTTTTTGAGAGATTGACTGCCTATGTGATAGGGAACCATCACTGTCTTTTGATTCCAAAGGAATGCTTTTCTTTTTTTGGCGTCGTTCGTTGTGTTACGAACTGAGAGCTTGCGACTTCAATACGCATTTTCTTTGAATTAACTGAGAGACTACCCTGCCCCAGGTTTATATCAAAGGTTTTGATTGTTTAGAACAGAAAACTCCTACTTCTTTGGCTCGAATGGGTTGACTAGGGATTATCTTCCTTATAACTCCAGTGTTTGGGAATTGAAAGAAATGCATGTACATCATCAGCAAGGTCTGTTCAAAAGTATACTGTATGAGATTATGGTATTGTTTCGTCATCCTCCCTCTAAAGGCTTGCAGCTTTTTATCAAGAGTTAAATATCATAAAGAAAGCATAAGAGTAGTGAAAACGAATGGATGAATTCAAGACAAACATATGCAATGCATTAATGAAACAGAGTTTGACATTAACCGTTAATTGTTTGAATAACAAAAGAAATTACAACTTTGAAATTTCGAAATGAAACAAAAAAAATCTCAATGATTTGGCATAGGAGGAGTGATCATGTTAGAGTCTCCGGAGGACCAAACTCAATCTCCTTGGCATCAATCATGTCTTGGATCTTGTTCTTCAGAGGCCAACAGTTGTTGGTGTCATGCCCCGGACTGTCAGAGTGGTATGCACACCTTTCATTGGGATGATAAGTAGGAGCATAAGTATTTGGGTTCCGGAGGGGAGCCCTCAATGTAATCAGATCCTTCTGTAACAAGTGTTGTAGTGCCTGAGACAGTGACATGTTGATCTTGGTGAACTGTCTCTTAGGCGCGACTTCCTTATGCTGATGCCCCTGCCTTTGTTGAGCAGGCGTAGGATTAGAGATCAAGATTGACCCTACGTGTTGGTCATGACGACCCTTTTGACTATTCGCCGCATTGGACTCTTTCTTTCCATTGTAGGGAATTATCTGAGTATCCGAGGATGTAGTTCCTTGGATCTTTCCACTTTTGATGCCAGCTTCGACCCTTTCGCCGGTCAGTATTAGCTCGGTGAACCCGACTGAGGAGCTTCCAATTAAGTGATTGAAGAAAGGCCCAGTCAAAGTTCCCATGAAGATGTCAATCAGCTCCCTATCAGTTAAAGGAGGTTGCACCCTACCAGCCAAATCTCTCCACTTTTGGGCATATCCCTTGAAGCTCTCGTCGGAACCCATGGTCATGCTCTGCAATTGCACACGAGTTGGTGCAAGATCAGCATTGTGCTGATACTGCTCATAGAAAGCAAAAGCTAAGTCCTCCCAGGTGTGGATGCGAGAACTCTTCAATTGATAAAACCAATCAAGTTGAGCCCCTACCAGACTTTCTTGGAAGAAATGGATCCAAAGCCTTGGATCAGTTGAGTATGGTTGAATCTTGCGGACATAGGACGTTAGATGCATCTTAGGACAAGAAACTCTGTCGTACACGGCAAAGGTAGGGACTTTGAACTTCGGAGGGATGACCAATCCAGGAACCAAACCCATGTCTCCTAGATCCAATCCAGGTATTTGTTGGATCTCCATAGCATTGAGGCGATCCTCCAACTCTTTGTACTTGTCATCAGCGAGAGGGTATTGTTCCTCGGAGTAGTCAGCTTCCTCTTCATAAATCTCCACATTGTGGTCTTCTTCAAGACTATCCCCTATGTTGGATGGAGTTGCAAGGTCCAGGGTCTTAGGTCTTCTCCTCAAGCTCAGGATGCGGGCTGCCTTCTTGGACTTCTTCTTCTTGTCTTTGAGAAGAAGAGTTGTCAGATCCTCTTGCCCTTTACCCATAGCCAGCAACATTTGTTGGAATTGAGCATTTTGAGCCTGGAGATCTTTCACCGTTTGTTCCATATCCATCTTACTGAAATAAACAGTAAGAAGATAAGGAAACCTGTATGGGGAACCTGTCATGCAATGATATGTATGATATATATGCAATGTTTTCAAGGATCTCTTGGGGTAAACACAAGAGAATGTTAGAGGTTGAACTTCAGTCTTTGATTGGAGAACTTTGCACCGGTGGATGACTTTCCATGAGAATCAAGCTCACCATGTCAAGTGGGTTATAGCCCCTGATTCAAGTTGCTGCACTTGATCTTTGAAGGCATTTGTTAGAGGAGAAACCTCTTGCCTTTTGGTAGACATCTGGTTCAACGTAACCCTGCATCAAAAGAACCCTCGGGATCCTTGAAATAGTTATTGAAAAATGATATGATATGATGTTATGATGTTATGTACATGTATGCAAAAAGCAAGTGAGTGTATATACAGGTAATCATATTCACATAAAGCAAAACAAGTCCTTAGGTTTAGGATTGCATGGGGTTTGTAGGTAAGTACCCTCTTGAAGTTAGTTGGCTCATCCTGTCCTAAAATAGAAACCGGGTTCTAAGGAGCTCAATATCATTGGATTGTTTTCTATGTTCATTGTTTCGGTTTAGCCACTTAACTGGCGACCAAAATATTCCAAGAAAATAACCCTCAATGAGTGTAGTATCGAGTATCTACCAACTTCAGACTGCACCAAAGTCGGTCATCTCACTACCCCTAAAAAGGCTAGGATGGTCAATTAAGGTTCTAAGAGTTCGTTAGTGCTTCATGACATCACTCAGCGGCCCCGTACTCTCCTTGACTGAACTCAAGGGTTACCGGTACTCACAAATATGTCACACTAACATAGCTTACTGCTTCAACCGTGTCGGTATACCCCGCACAGTTCCCCCACAGTTTTATTGCTATTTACCTAAGAAGGTGCCCTAAATCCGGGTGTAGGATTTACAACAAACCTAAACAAGGACCCAAAAAGTAAAGCAATCAAAGCAAGTATGTAAAGGTGATCTAAACCCTAAGGTAACCCCACTTTTAGATTTCTCCCCAGCAGAGTCGCCAGTTCTGTGATACGGTGGGAGAACTGACTTGAGGTTTTGAGTTTGTTTTCGCAAATGTTTCGGTTGAGCAAGAGTCGCCACCGACTTTTTATTTTATCCTACGGAAAGGTTAAAAAGCACAGGAAAAACCTTTTGAGATGTTTCGTGGGTTCGGGGGGTAGATTATGAAAAGGGAAGGTATTAGCACCCTTTTCATCCATGGTTATCCATGGGCTCTTAGTTACTTGTTTAGATCACTTGCCTTGATTTTCAATTGTTTGAAATTGTGGTGTGTGTGTGTGTGTGTGTTTTGAAAATGTTTTGAAAAAGACGCCTTGTCTTAGGCAACCATTGTAATGACTCGTGTTTGAGTATATACAAAGGTGTGTATCTTTTCGAAAAGATGTTTCAAATGTTTTTTGAAAGTCTGTTTTTGAAAGTGTTTGTGGAGTGTGGTTTTGAAAAGTAGGCAAGTGTTTTTTTTGCAAGTTTGATCAAGTAACTAAGAGTTGTCTACCCTATTGTACTCAAAGGTTTTTTTTTCATGTTTTAACCCTTTTAACAATTTTGTTCCACCATTGTATTTGATGGACAATCTTGTATTAGGATGTTAACGGGACAGGCACGGGTCATCGTATGGACCATGAATGCAATGATGCCAAGTGTCTTTGGCAATTTTACTTGAAGGGACTATGATCATTTTGATTAGGCAACTTTCGAAAGCGTCATCGAGGGACTTATGATCATTTGAATTGTTTTGCCAAAGAAACTCAACGTGCAAGCATGGCCCATTTTGGAAGGCAACAAGCGGGATTACCCTAAGGGTGCAAGTGTGATTGTGTATTGATTTCATGTATTTGTCTTGTATTAGGTTATCTAGCGTTTGATTTTATGTACATACAAACCCTAGGTCTAACCATGGTATATTTGAAAGCGATAAATTGCGGGAATTTAAAGTCTACGCTATTACAAATAAGTATCCGAGAATGGGGGTACAAATATTTACAAATGGGGATGAGACTTAAATGGGAGAGTGGTATCCCAATATTTACAACCAAATCGAATCAATCGCAAATGTAATATGTATCAATGTATAGGAATAAGTAAATGTGTATGTGTAAATGTATTTGTGTAAGTGTATGTGATTTATTTACAAGTGATAAAAATGTTTAACTTAATGCAAAAATTAAGTATTTATTTGTTTTTTTTTGGATTTTTTCATGGTTTAGGGCAAAACCCTAATTTGCTAAATAAAAAGTATTTATTATTTATTATATACAATATTTATTAACTATATACAAAAAATAAATAAAAAGGAAGTAAATTGTAAAAAAGTGATTTTTGAGGTCAAATATTAATAAAAATAAAAATGTATTATTTTTATATTTATCCTAAATATTTAATAAAAGATAGATAAGTATTTATATTATTTACTAAATGTATTAAATATGTACAAAATAAAAAAAATGTTAATTATTTACAAAAAAAAAAATATATTTTTTAGAAAATGTTTCCAAAATGTAAATAAAAAAATAATAACTAAAAAATATATTTTGTATTATTATTTTTTATGTTTTAAAACAAATAGTATTATATTTATTTATATATGTAACTAAATGAAACAAATAAATATCAAATAAAATGCAAAAAATGTGAGAAAAATATTTTTAGTGTTTTTTCATGCTTGAATAAAAATATAAAATCAGAATCAAAAAGAAAAAATCAAAAATGACAAATATATCACATAATGGGCCAGGGGGGTGTATGTGGAAAATGAGTGTGCAAACAGAAAAAAGAATCAGGCCCAGCCCAAGGGACACTGTCTTAAACCTCCAGCAACTTTCCAAACAAAAAACGCGTGTTTCCTTCTCCAACTGCTATCTCTTGATTCTTTGACTTTTAACAAAAACTTATAACATCAAAAATGTAGAGTATCAAACCACAAATTCATACATATAAAAAACTTGATCTAACTCTCAGAAATGAGAGAGAATTTCTTCTCCCCCAATTCCTGACCTAAGTTTTGTTCAACATTCAGGTTCAAAATTCTCTCAGTACACACAACATAAATGAAAAGTAATGATATAGGTAGCTTCAGGGCCATGAGTAGGACATAACTTCTTCACAAACCTAAGCCTAGATATGCTTGGATAGAGAGATAAAAGTTCAAACTATTACCTGTTCAGCTTGAATCGTGTGCACTAATGGAGGCACTTTCAATGGAATTTGAGGACTTGTACAACTTGCTTGAAGTTTAGGGATGCTTCTCCAACCTCTAGCTTGCTTTGAAACTAACTGAAACGAGCTATGTAACTCAACCTGCACAACTGAAAAAATGAAAATGGTGAACTTGGTTAGAGGTGTTACAGTCTGTAGCTAGGGATTGGGATAGCTTGTATGGATGTTATGGAGTGTGTATGAAGTGGTTTTGGCCAAGGCGCACGAATGGATTGAGCTGACCAAATTAAAATGCAGCAGGTGCCCTGTTTTGCCACAAAACTGTGTTTTGATGAATGAGAAGGTTTGAAACTTGGTTGGTTCGTGTTTTAGGTTAGTTGGATCAAGTGAAAAGTGTTTGCCAAGTTGGTTTTAGTTCTTGCTTGCAGGAATGTAAGTTGTTGTACAAAATGCAAGCTTTCTTCTTTGATAAGTAAGGAAATGTGTCTTCACAATGCAGGCCCCTACTCCCCTCAATCTATGCTGCATAAATCACTCTTGATCAGTGGAACTTGTTCATGAACTTGTGCCTAAAAGATCTGCTTTGGTACTTCTTTGATTTGCTTTTGACATAAAGCACTTCTTTTCAAAAATGGCTAAAATGCTTTTTCCATTTTAAGACTAAACCTTCATGTAATGACCAAATGCACAAAATAACATCTTGGCACAATGGTTTAGCATTGAATTATTGAGTGTTAATGGGATTAGAGGCCTGTAACCTAACTTTTGCAAGCTGAGTTTGAAAATGCAAAGTGTTATGAACATGAAATTGGCCATGAACAAAGTGACTTTTGCCCATCTTCACAAATTCGATTCTCCCTAACCACAAGGGTGTTTGAGAAGTTCTTGGACAATTTGGAAAGCTTGGAATATGTACTACAATCCATATTTGTAATGCAAGTTGAAATTCCAAGTGGAAGCATGTGAAAAGTGGTCATGAAGTTGGGCAAAAATCCTGCCTAAAATAGGTCAAAAAATTTCTAAGTTAAGAATGTTTTGCACCCCTATTCCAAAAATCATAACTTGAGCTACAAGCTTCTTTTGAGTAAACTTTGTGAATCAAAGTTGTAGAATTTGAAATGGACTATAACTTTCATGTTTTTAGTTTTGTTTGAATCCAAATGCATCTTGATGAAAAAATGGGACAAAGTTAGGAAAAAATTAGGAAATTCCATAACTTAGAAAATTTCTAAGTTATGAAATTTCTTCATTTCAAACCCTAATTTGTAATTCTTGGTTTCTTGATGAACAAGTTTCATAATTTGACATGTCTTGATGAAAAATGAATCTTGGCACTTGATTTTGACCAAAAAGTCAAAGTTTGACTTTTCAGTATACAGTCAAATTTTGCTCAGTTGACTGGAAAATTCATATGTCAATCTTGTGCATTTGGGATCTTTTGAACTTGTTGAATGTGTCAAGACCATGCCATTGAGTCCTTGAGTCCATATGTGAGCTTGGATTTCCATTGGCTAGGTCAAACAGTCAAAAATTGCCTTTGTGCAGTCAAAACCCTAAAAATGACCATTTTGCCCTTTTGGTGATCTGATCAAATTTCTTGTGGAATTGTGATCCAAATTTGACCAAATGGTTCATATGAGTTCATAATGTTGATGTGGGTCAAAAGTCATGAGGTTTGACTGTTCATTGACCACAGTTGACTTTTTCTCCAATACAGCTGATTTCTAGGTCAACTGTCCAATTGACTAGGCAAAGATTGGAATCAAGGCTTGAAACTTGGTATGGATAAACTTGTGAGTCCAACATGAAGCATGAAAGTCATTTTGGGCATTTTAGGTCAAAATATCTTTGTGCAAACTCAAACCCTAATTTGGGTCAACCGTGCAAGGAGGGGCCTTGAGCAGAGTAAGCCCTAACTTGATCTTGAGCTCCAAAGGTCTTGTGATGAGGAAATGTTGAAGAAATGAGAGGGCAAATTTTGGGGTACAACACTATCGATAAAGTAATTGGTGATATAATTCAAGGTGTGTCAACAAGATTAAATCTCAAAGATGCTTACCTAAACATGGCGTTTGTCTCTCAAATTGAACCTTTCAAAGTTGATGAAGCCTTAGGCGATGACCAATGGATTATTGCTATGCAAGAAGAATTAAATCAATTTTAAAGGAATTAAGTTTGGGAACTTGTCCCTAGGCCAAGCAACAAACACATTATTGGAACAAGATGGGTGTTTAAAAACAAACTTGACGAAAATGGAAGAATTGTTCGCAACAAAGCAAGGTTGGTAGCATAAGGCTACAATCAAGAAGAAGGAATAGATTTTGAAGAAACTTTCGCTCCGGTTGCAAGGTTAGAAGCTATTCGTCTCTTACTTGCCTATGCTCGCTCATTAAATTTTTAGCTTTTCCAAATGGATGTCAAAAGCGCATTCTTGAATGGATAGATCACTGAAGAAGTCTACGTTAAGCAACCCCCGGGGGTTCGAAGATTTCAAGAATCTATCTCATGTATTTAAATTGAGAAAAGCTCTACATGGTTTTAAACAAGCAACAAGGGCATGGTATGATCGTTTAAGCAACTTCTTATGCGAAAAAGGCTTTGAAAAGGTCAAAGTTGACAAGACTCTGTTTATCAAGAAAATCAAAGATGACACTTTGCTAGCTCAAGTCTATGTTGACGATATCATTTTCGGATCTTCAAATCAAGAAATGTGTGAAGAATTTTCAGCAATGATGCAAGGAGAATTTGAGATGTCCATGATGGGTAAAATGAATTATTTTCTTGGACTTCAAATCAAACAATTAAAATATGGCATCTTCATCAACCAATCTAAGTATTGCAAGGAACTCTTGAAAAGATTTGACATGGATAACTGTGAGGCAATGTCTACACCAATGGGTTCCGACACATATGTTTATCAAGATAAATTAGGTGTTTCCATCGACATTACAAAGTATCGAGGTATGATTGGCTCCTTATTATATTTGATGGCTAGCCGTCCTGGCATAATGTTTAGTGTTTGTCTCAGTGCTCGCTTTCAAGAAAATCCAAAGGAATCTCATCTCACGGCGGTAAAGAGGATCATGAAGTATCTCAAAGGAACAACAAATATCGGATTATGGTATCCTAAAGGTAGTGTTTGCAATTTAGTTGGTTATTCTGACGCGGATTATACAGGTTGTAAAACTGATAGAAAAAGCACAAGTGGTACTTGTCACATTCTTGAAAATGCATTAGTATCATGGGCCTATAAGAAACAAGCATGCGTTGCTCTTAGCACGGCCGAAGAAGAATATATTGCAGCGGGTAGTAGTTGCGCTCAAATTTTGTGGCTCAAACAACAACTTCATGACTACGGACTCGATCTAGGATGCATTCCTCTACGGTGCGACAATACAAGTGCAATAAACATTACGAAGAATCCAGTCATTAATTCAAGAACTAAACACATAGACATACGACATCATTTCCTTCGTGATCATGTACTTTAAGGAGATGTCGAGGTAACCTTTGTAGATACACATAATCAACTTGCTGATATCTTCACTAAACCTTTGGTAAGAGAACCGCTTTACAAGATTCGACGAGAGCTTGGCATACTTGACGAACACGACATATAAGGTGCCTTCTATCCTTGTTATGATTTTATTTATATGTTTTTAACCATGCTATATGTGAATATATATGTTAAGTGGTGTTTAATTTTAATAAAAATATGGTTTTGGTCATTTTTGGTTGATGCAAATCGATTGCACAATAGTATAAATTGATTGCTCACTGAGTGTTTTTAATTTTGATCTTTTTGTTTCAAGTGAAAATCTATTGCACCATAAGTGCAAATCGATTCCACTATGCGCGTTTCAGTTTTATTTTGGTTTTGTTTTATGTGCAAATCGATTGCATCTGTATGGAAATCGATTGCACCTACTGTAACATGCTTTTATGACATAAATATTTGTTGGTCAGAATTCCTCTCTCTCTCTCTCTCTCATATTCCCAAGACAAATAAATTTTAATACAACCCACTCATTTCTATCTACTTAAATCATATCCAAACATCAACTCAACAAACACCCCTCTCTCTCAAAAACCTAAAATCCTCAAAACCCTAAAATACCTTACCCATGGCTTCAAGACAAAAAAGGAAGGTGCCAGCTTCAGAAAAAGGGAAGAAAAAGGTTGATTCATCCTCTAATCCATTGCTTTCATCTCTCTCTGAAGAACAAGAAGCCAGATTCACAAAGGACTTTCAAAGAAAAATAGTGTCCAATCCTAAATATGGTATGCTATCATCCTTTCCCCAGGAATGTTTCTCCTTCCAAAATGATTTAACTGCTTATGGTATAGAACCATTAATTTTATCATTTGGTCCATATTATCCAGATCTGGTAAGAGTGTTTTTTAGCAATTTAACTCCCCACAAAGGCAAAATGGTGACATATGTGCTGGGTACTCGAATCTCTCTAACTCCTGAGGTTGTTGGTGAGATTCTTCATATTCCCTACACTAGAAGTTCCTTGTATGACCCTGAAAACGAGGCATCGGATGACTACCGGAAAAAGGATTTCTATTACAGCATTGGGAGATTAAGTGAAGCTGAATTCCGTGCCAAAAGGATCTGTGGTCTAGGCGGAGTAATTCCATCCAGAGACTCATGGAGTGCAGGTAACTTTTATATAGACGATTGACTATTTCATTACTTTATGGTCTATAGTATGTTTCCAAGAGCTGGAAACCGTTGCACTGTGACCGACCTGGAAATGCAGCTGATTTATGCAAGAAAGAAAGGAATAAGTGTTAACTGGGCAAGACTTATAATGGTTCATATGCTGAGAGTCGATGCAAAATCGAAATTTATACCATATGCTTATTTTGTTACATTAATTATGGAGGAATTTGGAGTGGATTTTGCTGGGTTTGAGAAAGTCAATACGGATCCAATTCTGCATAAGATTTCCATCAAGAATGTTAACTCAAGAATGGGCGTACATTACAATCCGGAAACAAAAACTATCACTTACATTGGTGAAGATGTGGTTGGTGATGAAGGGAACGATCAAGAAGTCGAAGGTGGTGAAGTTGTACCTCCTCTACCTACTTCTCCCTCTGGTCCAAGAAATCAAGATCTTATGGATTTCATGTCTCAACAATTTTCTTCCATGAACACCAACATCAACAACCAATGGAATGCGATCAATGATTCTACAACAACCCAGATTAATGAATTCTGCACAAATGCGAATCAACAATTTTCTTACCTTTACTCTCATCTTCACATTCCACCATATGATCCGAATAATCCAGCTGCACCTCCACAACATTACACAGAACCTCCTCTACAACAACAATTCCTGAATCAATGATCTTGGTCCTATAACAACTAGGACATGCATCAACCATAAAGTTCTGTCCATCTTTATTATGTCTTCTATTTTCTGTTATGTCCTTGTCCTGTTATTCTATATTTTGTTTGTTGTTAAATTTCTTTGTAATTGTTAGACAATTTCTGTTGCATGTTTAATTAAAGTTTTCCTCGAAATATTTCTTTATTATTGTTTGTTTTTGCATCTTTCCCTTATTTTTGATAATGTCAAAGGGGGAGAAGGATGTGGTACTTTATGCTAGTTATTTCCTTGTCTTAATTTTTTAAGGTACTCTCCAACCAAGATGAACAAATTCAAAGGATTTCAAACTTCTCATACATAGGGGGAGTTATGCATCTTAGGTGGAAAAGCTCTTTCCAGAAATTCCAACGCATAAAGCAAGATTGTTTATCATCATCAAAAAGGGGGAGAATGTAAAATCAAGCTTCTCAAATGAACTTTTGTTTTGATGAAGACAAACCATGATTGACAAAGAAGGCGAAGATTTTTGATCAAGCTCAAGGCATCTATGGACAAAGACTTCAGTTCAAGCTCTGAGCAAATTTCAAGGTATAATGATAATACTTACTTTGAACTTAAGACATAGATACTCAATGGTGAAAAGAAATGTTTTATAAATCATTACTCAAGTTTTTCTAAGTTAAAATTCATTTTTCACTTGAGTGTAATCGATTTGCATATTAGTGCAATCGATTGCATGCTTCAATTTTTCAGATCTTTTGCTTCTGTTTCTCAGTGCAATCGATTTGCATATTAAGTGCAATCGATTGCATGCTTAAAATATTTCAAAACATTTTCTACTGTTTCTCAATGCAATCGATTTGCATTGCTTGTGCAATCGATTGCACTCAATCAATTTTTACTACTAACTTCACATGCAATCGATTTACACTATTGTGCAATCGATTGCACACTTAAAACTTTTGAAAATATAGTTGTTGAAATCCCGTGCAATCGATTTACACAAAGGGTGCAATCAATTGCATGCTGCACGATTTTGAAAAATAACAGCTTTGCACATGCTTGTTCATAATACCTTTTCATGGAAACCTTTCACTCAATCTTGGCAATTGTTCATGATTTATTTACAGAACTTTATGTTGTTTCAAAAAGGTGCTATGAACATATAAATACTCATTTTCAAAATAATTTTCAACACATCTTCCAAATATATTTTCTGAATTTTCAAAATACAAACTCAAGCTTTTCTTCACTTTCATACATAAGTTTTCTGCACACTTTCACATATTGTTAACCAGGAAACTTTGAGCATTATATCTTGAGTCATTGTACAATATTATCATTGGAAGAGAAGATAATTCATTGATAAATCACTCTAAGTCATCATAACTACTCAACTCACTCAAAATCAAATATTGATAGATACTTACTTATTTTTCAAGGATTGTTGGAAATAAGTTTCAGTGGTTTTTTAAATCTTGTCTTTCAAGGATTGTTGGATACAAGTGTAGTCACTTTGAGAGGATTGTTCTCATTGTTGACATAGTGAAAATCCAAGAGGATTGTTCTTGGTCCAAGAGGATTGTTCTTGGATCTTTGGTAGTTCTTGTTTAAGTTTGCCACAACAAGGAAATCTCTTTCATGTTGAAAGGGGACTAGAGTGCTCTTGGACTGTGAGGGGAACCAGGATATATCACTTGTGTCTCTTTATTTTTCTTCACTTTACTCTTTCCTAAACTCACCATAATCCAGAAAAATAATATCCATCATCACTAAAACCGGATCTTTTTAAAGTACCTAATTCACCCTCCCCCCCCCCCTCTTAGGCGCACTTCGTAATTACAATCTCATGGAACATAGGCTCTCCTTCTAAATCGGTGAACGAAACACAATTAGTAAAAGGTAAACCAAGTTAGTAAGAATACCCCTCCAATATGGGCATCAACTGATAATCAAGTAAAGTGAAACACTGGCACAATGGATCATAGAACTGAACCAATGTAGAAATAATACCCTCCTTCATATTGAGCTTCATAAGAGGCATAATGGCTCCATACCTCTTCCAAAAATCTGTAGAGCTATCAATCTCAGGAATCAAACTCATCAGTTCCTTTATCTTAGGATCCTTGAAACTTTACTTCCGAGTCTTTCTTCTTCCAAAATACATGGTCAAAAAGTACATGAGATATTTGAAAAAGTCAACTTTAAGTTCCTTGAGTCAACTGTTTTAAAGAATGCTCATGGGTGCATGAATGCATGATGCAACAATCACACACAAGATCACAAACAAGGGGTTCATAGGTTCGACATCACGAGCACGAAGTCAAAGGTAATACCCACAAGGTATGGACTAATGGTTTTTCACCTACCGAACAAGGTTCTAAAAGGTTCCCAGAGTCTACATCCTTCCCTCGGATATTGCCAGCAACTCGTTTAACTCAATAATCAGCAATATTCTCAGGAAAGACTCGTCTGAGTGTAGCATCGTGTGACAATAACTTCCGGATTGCTCCATCATAGTTTCTACGCTACACCTAAAAGGCCAAGATGGGTTAAGAGGTTCTACAGTCCTCGGGTTCAGCAGGCTCCCAGGTTGAAAGCAGCACGTCTTCCTGATTTCTCGATAAACGAATACTACAATCAAAGGGGCCTCCACTGGGTGGGGGATCTCATATCTCCTTTTTTTGGGACTCCTTCCTGAAAGTTAACATGACAATACCATTTGTCCTATCTTAAGTTTTCCCAAGTCCGGGTAGAGGACTTATAAGAAATCACCAAGCATCCTGAAAACCCAGAAAATCCATACAAACGTGTATACAATAAATAATATACAACAAGTAATAGCACATACACAAATAAACAGAGATAGGATCAACCCACTTAGAGATCTCTTTCCCCAGTGAAGTTGCCAGTTTTCTGTAGCGGTATAAATGTTGAGACTACGCCATTGGATTAACTTGACTCGCACAGATCAAATAAAAATTGCCACCGCGCTTTATTGTTTCCAAAGGAAATGGGAAAAGAGTGAGTAAACCCAAAAAAGAGGGGGATAAAATCTAGGTACAGGGGTTGGTTATGCAAACAGAAGGTATTAGAACCCTAAACATCTATGGTACTCCGCATGAAACTATTTGAGAATTTGTGTATTTTTGGCTATAAAAGGTGTATACAAAAATAGATGGTGGAGATGAGAAAATAAGTATTTTTACAATTTTGAACTCACCGCGGTTGCGAGCCTTTAATGCCTATGTACCACCTTCTGTGCAATAGGGGATTAGGGTACTCGTAGTTTACCTCAAAAAATTTAAAACACCGGTGTGTTGGTTAATTTTAAGAGAGAATACATCATCGCCATATCTGAGTGGAAGACATACTTTCTATCCACGATCATGAGAAAGGAGAATTTGTGTCATCATCTTAAAGTGGAGGATATAGATTGGATTTTAAAATCAACAAACTCTCACTCAACACGCAAGTGGAAAATAACTCACTTTGCCACATATCATAGAAGTATAGTAGCTAGCATCACTACAAGAATCGACAAGAGTATAATCTTTTGAGAAAAGTTTTAAAGTAAAAAGACAAAGTGGAAAAATGGTTTGAATGAGGTTAATTGACTTTTAGTCTTCTCACAAAAAATATCAAAGTATGATTAAATTGATTAAAAGTTTGATTAAGAAAAGATTTTGAAAATGCATGAACCTAAGTCCAAGTTTATTATGAAAGTGGTTCAAGTTAGAAAAACAATAATAGTTTTGAAAATGAGAGAGAATATTTTTGAAATTAAAGAAGATATGAGGAGATGAAAGGACTATCCTAAAGTATAAGTTAAAATCTAAGGAAAAGAACGATCTAACCAACAAGAAGCCAACACTTGACATAAAAAGTCAATGTAGAATTCTCATCCTTTAGATTGAAACCAATCAAGAAAAAAATACTAAACCTCTTAGGAATACCAAGCTTCATATGAATTAAGTCTTCTCAAAAATTTGGAATACTAACGGATGTATACAGAGGAATTCTCAACCACAGACAAAGCACATAATCAGAATAACCTGCACACAAAGAAAATTAACCCAATGTCTTGGGGTAAACCCAAAGAACTCCAGACAAAATAACTATAGAGTCATAAGGTCTCAGGGTAATCAAGGCTTATAATCCTAAGTCCAAGAGGTCCACAACTCCATAATGCCAAGAGTAATAACCAAATAGTCCAAGTAACGTTAAAAAAAATTATTATTCAAGTTGACTATTAAGTGTCTTTAAATGAAAAGAAAAAGCTCAAATGAGCAAAGATAAAAAATTACATAAAGATAAATTCTCAAGTGAGCAATGATAAAAATTGCATGGAATGTAAATGCTAAAATAAATGGTACGTAAAAGTAAAGGCATAAAGTACAGGCACAAAGTAAAAGCACAAAGTAAAATCATAAAGTAAATTCAATTGTTAATGAATTAGAAGTTAGAGGTTAGTTGAATGACCATCTTGAAACTTGCATTTGAAAAATCATTAGAAGACTGATAAAATTAAAGCTTCTCAACAACAAGTCTCATTTGCTTTTTGTCAAGTATAGCATTCATTTCAAGTACTCAAGGCAACCACATATGATCAACGATGTTCAAATGACTCACTTAGACCAAAGTTCATGAAGTTCATTAGAGGATTGATAAGATCAAATCCTCCTAATAATGAACCTCCAAGCTATTGGATCAAAGATTTCAAATTAAACATACTTGGGCTTGCAAATATAGGTTTGGGCCACAAATGATCATTTTTCGAATCGGGACAAATTTAGCGCTATGATAAGCAATCTTAAATGGACTTATGTAGAAGTCACACCTATTTTGAGGCCGGTCAATAGAAATCTATGTACCACATGTTAGAGAAATGATACGTAGATTATTCTCCAACAACATGTAACAAAAGTAAGAAAGGGATAAGATGAAGAGGGAGGAGATGCATCAGATGAAATTAGGGTTTCAAATATCATCAACATTCGTCATCCATTTTGGTGGATTTGGTTTTTCAATCTAACAACACCCAAGATTCAATGAGGTTGAGGAACTTATCCCAAAATAACACCCAAATCTGGACCAAACAAAAAATAATAAAATAATACTTAATAAAAATATTTAAATGGTTAATAAAAAGGAAATAATTGGTAAAATACTCAAGATGTGTTAAAACACCAAATAAAAATCCTAAAGAAATAGTCAGAGGTCAAATAAAAGTCAATAAGTGTTGACAAAAATTTTCAGAATTTTTTAAAGTCAGAAACTATTTTTAAAATTTAAAGAAATAAGCAAAATAAACTAAAAATTGTTAAAATTAGTAAAATCCAAAATAAAAATTAAATAAGGTCACCAATATTTTCCAAGAGGTCATTGGATCCTTCCATAATTTTTACAGAGTTTAAAAATCAAGAAAAGTATTTTTAAACAATTAAAACAAGTTAAATAAAGTGAAAAATAATAAAAAATATCAAATCACAAAATAAAATTGTAAAAAAAAATAAGAAAGAAAAAAAATCAAAAGAATATTTGAGAATTTTTTTCAGAATTTTAGAAGTAGAGATGAATTTTTTATGAATTTTTGAAGTTTAAAACAATTAAAATATAAAAATTAGGAAATAAAATAAAGTAAAAAAGATATGGACCATCTGATCAATGTCAAACACGTTAGTAAGCAGATCTGAGGGACGACACGTAGGTCGTCTTAAACCTCCAGACCTTTGTTCGTTGGGTTTTTATGAGATTCTTTAAATGGAATCGTTAGAAGCTCAAATCGGTATCATTGGATTCGTCTCTTCCAGACGATCCTAACCTCACCCTTGCAAAAAAATTCTTTAAACCACAACTCATTCGATTTGAGAAAAACCAGAGAGTTTTGAAAAAATTTGAAATTGAAAATAGATGCATCAAATGCATAAATTGATCAAAATTAAGCCATCAATAAGCATCAGTGAACATCATAGACCCTTCCAGTAATTTGAGTTAGAAGAATTGATGCCAATTCCTACCTTAACGAAGTAAAAGGAATTTGCTCTGAAACTTTACTTGGCTAGCATGATTTAGAGCACCTAGATGCTTGGTTCTTCTTCTGTTAGCTTCAGTGAAGTTCAAGGAAGAAGGATCAATGAATAAATTAGAGTTGGAATACTCTAAGTAAGAATTTAAAGTTGCAGAATTTAGAGTTGTGGAGGAAGTTCAGTAGAGGTTTTTTGGCTCTCTAAATCTTGTAAAATGAAGTAGAGGAGGTCTTTATTCAAAGGGGAAGTGAATTGCATCAAGAAGAGGGGTGAATGATGCAATTTGAGTGGAAATCATGCACACCTTCCTCACGAACAAAGTGTGAGCACATGTGCATCAAAACTCATCCAAATGATGCATTTTGACACTCTAAATGATTCAAACATCTTTTCAAATCACGCTTAAGTGGAAAATGTGTGGTAATTTTGTGACTAGAAGCCATAATATTGAAATTGCAAACTGAGTGCAAGTGATTTTTTAGTTTCAAAGCATCAACTTTACAACCATGGTGCAACCAGCTTAGGGACCTTTATGATACAATCTTGGATTCTTTAGAAAGCTGAAAAATCAAGCTTGAAAATGTGCTTTGAAAGATTCCATTTGGTGACCTGAGTTGAAATTTATGATCAATTGAAATTGGAAAAAACACACGGATTTGTGGACTTAGAAAAATTTCCAAGTTTTGAGTTCAAAAGTGACCTATAATCTCTTGCCTTCATACATGGCCTTCCACTCAAAATTGGGTTTTGGTCAATGAATATTGTATGAAGTAGACTTATTAAAGAGAATTGTGAAACTTGAATCATTCAAAAAACTCCAAAAAGTGAGAGTTATGACCTTGTGAAGTTGATGAAAATCCATGAAATGACCTATAATCTTTTGAGCTCTTAAGGCATCTTCTAACCATTTTCAAGCTTTGCACATAAAAGAAAAGGTGAAGTTCACATTGTTAAGATAATTGTAGAAAAAGAATGATCTCAGGGTGATAAAAATTTACCAAGTTATGGCTTCTTGAAGTTGAACAACCCTAAATCTTCAAAATACAAGATGACCTATAATCTTCTTCAACTTTTGATAATCCACTTTACACAATTGGCTCTTGACATGTGAAGAAGAACTAATGGGGATGATGATAAGAATCCATATAAAAAAGAACTAACACAAGATGTTGAAAATTTAGAGAGTTATGTACTTGTGATCAAAGATTCAAGGACTTGTCCTAATTAGGTCAAAACTTTTGAATCAATCTTGCATCTTTTGATCTTTTTTGTCAAAAATAGAGCATGATGAATAAAATTAGGCCTTGAAATGAGATTACATTGAAGTTAATTCAAAGATGAAGCTTGAATCTCAATAAAGCTTATTGAAGAAGACATGGAAATAAACTCATGAACCTATGGATCATCTTGTGTCATGACCTACAATATAAACATTCATAGAACAAATGTACACATATTTTGATGTTATCCACGAGTTAATCAAACATAATATACACCTTTATAAGATACACAAATCAAGGTGCTTGGTGATCCCATTAGGGAAAATCCAAAGATATGATAGGGTAGAAGTCACAACCAAACCCTAATGTGTGATCTTAATGTATTGATAAAGATGAGATGATGAGAAGTATTAGGGGGGGAAATTGGGGTATAACACACATTCTCACTCCAGGGCTCAAAGCCTACAAAAATCAAAATAACAATGTTGTTGGGGACTATCATTCAATCCAGGTACATACAAGAGCATAACAGTTGTGATCGGTGGAAATAGAACTGACTGTTTTGGAATGCTGGTTCGCGTTTGCGTTTAGCAAAATGTCGCGGTAAGCAAGAGTCGCCACCGTCTTTTATTTTCTCCAACAAGGAAAGGACAAAAGCACAGCAAAATTCCTTTTCGAGATGTTTCTCGGTTCGGGAGGTAGATTATAGAAAGGGAAGGTGTTAGCACCCTTTCTATTAGTGGTTATCCACGGGCTCTTAGGTACTTTCTCACTATGTTTTCAAAATGTTTTTGCTTTTCTTATGTTTGTGGGTTTTGAAAAAGTTTGTTTGAAAACTTCGATTTAACGCTTGTATCTGTCCTCAAGAGTGTATGAAGTGTTGTTTGAAAACTTTTGTCAGAAAAGTGTTGGTGCGAAAAGTTGTTTTATTTTGAAAGAGCAAGTACCTGAGAACCTCTACCTACTCAAAAGAAATTAATCTGTGTAAATGTCCTTTAGACAGTACTATCGCACTATTGAGAAGTAGGTAGCACCGTCGTTGGAGTTTTCGGGTCAATTCGATTATAGGGACATGTGGTCACCAAAGCAATAGTAGGACGCCTTAGCGGTAACCCTAATGTCCTAGATCATTTTTTATCGAGGCAACCGTTTCGAGGCAACTTTGATCTTTAGACAGGAGGGCGACCTCTAAAACACCCTATACTCAATGACCACGTCGAGGCAACCAAGTGAGGCGTACCCTAAGAGTGGCATGTGCACGTGTGTCAGGTTTCAATTTATATTATCTTTGCACATGTTATGGTGAGCTACAGGTTGATTTTAATTTCAGAGAAGTCTTGTCATGCATAGCCTAGTTAACATACATCTAACAGTTAATAGTTGCGGAAAATAAATCTAAGCTATTACAAGGCGTCGGGTATTTACATCGCCAAAAACAACCCTTGAAAAGTAAATTGCGGGAAATTAAATGAAAGCGATAAAAGGTCCTAATTAAAGCTATTACATCCTCAGAGCAATTAAATAATAATGATCAAAATACGAATCAAGAATAATCACATGCGCGGGAGAAAAAAAATTGAATCGGAGAGTCTTAGGGTTTTGACCCTTTTTTGAGAAAGAATGAGTTTTTTTGTTGTTTTGCATTTAATTAAATTAAACCTAAAATTAATTAATTAATTAAATAAAAAGAAAGATATTTTTGAGTTTTTATGTTTTTAAGGAAAAAAAGAAAAATATGGTCAAAAGTTATTAAAACCTAATTCTATATTAATTTTAAATTATTGTGAAAATATTAAAATTAACCTAATTAACTAAATTAATTACATTAGTATTTATTTACAAAAAATAATAAATTAAGGGTGAATTTAATAAATAATAATAAAAAATCTTATGTTTTAGTTTTCTGATTTTATTATAAAAAGTTAATTTGGTTAGTTAAGTAATAATAATAATTATTAATAATAAAACAATTAAATGGAAAAAATAAAAAGGAAAAGAAGAAAATAAACTCAGGGGGGTGCTGGCCCAATTAGGAGGTGTATTTGGAATTTTCTGGCCCATTATGCCTCCAACCACGTTGACTTTTCTGGATTGTCCATGCATGTGTTGACTAAGGCGTATGGTGATCACCCATGCTTGGCCACTGGATTTGAGGGTGGAGACACCTGGCGCACTGATCTTTGAGGTGTATGGTGGACAACCTTTGGAACTCTGCACGTGAATATGTTAAGAAAAATAGAATAAGCGTTTTGGGGGACCTGGGACTCGAACCCAGGTCCCAATGCTTCCAGGACAACGCACCAACCACTCCATCATCATGCTTCAATCTTTATTAGAATAACAAGTAATTATTATATTAAGAAATTAATCCATATGCTGTAACACAAAAAAATACGCGCGCGTTTTCAATAACGCCAATGAGACGTTAACACCTCATCATCTTCTTCATTGTTCCTGCAAAAATAATATTAGATAGCGGGGGTTTTTAACCACCACTAACCATTGCAACGAAAAATAGCGATTAGCACTATGGTTCATATAAATATTTCGCGATGGGTAAGTCTTGTTCGTCTGGTTCTCACGATCTCAACCATCTGCCTTAGGAGTCCTAATTTTGCCTGGTTCAAAAAGCCCTAATTGCAAGCTCAAGAACCCTAAAAAAGCGTTCATGGCATCTTTGGATTCAGGGCATTATAATCCAATTCATTTATACCATTAGCTTCGTATGGTCCCTATCAACACAAATCAATCAAGAAAACACGTTAAATATGCATGATTTAAGAGTTACGATTCTAGATATAAGAGCCAAACTGTGAAACTGTAAGCGATGATTCTTTGAGCTTTGAGGCTGGAATTTGATTGTAACATGTTCCTGGAACCTCATGCAATGTATTAGAATCAACAAAAGTCCTTAAATAGCCCTAGAATGCAAAAATCAGTTTTCAATTTTTCTTGAATTTTCTTGAATTGGCTATGGTCTTTCTGCAGCTTTTTTCACGTTGTTTAGGTTAGGTTAGCTTGCATACATATAAAGCAATTGAATTAGGTCAAAAAATTGGATCCACCCATGAGTATTGATGATTAAATCTTTGATTGGAAATCAAATCTTTTTGATTTTTCATGATTGGAAAATGTTGCCAAACTTGGAGATTTTTGTATCTTTGACTTGTGCACGAATTTTCCAGCATGATTAGGTCCTATTTGCTTCACAAAAAGATTTAAAAACCAAATCTTCTATTTTCCTACAATTTAAATTAATTAAATGAATTAATATTAATTAAAAATCCAATTATTCAATAAAAGTAAGAAAATAAATTCAATTAAGCTTGATGGGTCGTTCATAGGTCATGGGTGAAGTTTCAAGAAGAGATTTGAGGCCAATTAGCAAAAATAAGGTGTTTTGAGCAAAGTTGACTTTTGCAAATTCATGAAAATTTCCCAACTTCTCCAATGCATATCTTGCTCAATTTTGATCATATGACCATGTTCTTGGACATTTTGGAAAGGTCTTGAAGTCCTCTAACCAATGCCTTTTGTCCCATGTCATTTGGATTTACCCATCTCAAGTTATGGCCTTTGACTTAAAGTGCACTTTTGTTGACTTTTGAACTTGACCTATAATGTAGAAATTGATAACTTTTTATGAGAGCATTTCTTGAACTTGGAGTGTGAAGATGGATTGTAGGAAATGGAATCCCCTTCAAAATGAGCATTGTATGGGATTTTTCTGACAAACCATGAAAAAGTTATGCCCTGGTCAAGATACAGTTGACTTTTCTGCTGTCCAAAAATAGTAACTTTTGGCATCTTGATGATTTTTGAGCTATGCTTGTGGAATCATGATCAAGACTTGATCAAATGATGATAGTGGACTCAAAATAATATGTTGACCAAAAATTCTGAATTTTGACTGTAAAATGATCATTTTGCCCTTGTAGTTGACTGTAGGTCAAATGAAGCATTTGACTGTGCAAATTGGCACTGTGATTCTTGAAACTTGGCATGTAGGTGCTTGAGAATGCATATAGGCCTATGAGACTTGATTGAACCATTGGAAACCCCAAATTCCTTGAGATAATCAAAACCCTAATTTTAGTTGTCTTAGGAAGTGGTTTGACTGTCTCCCTCTTGAGCAAATCTTGAACCATTTGAAGATGATTCTTGACAAATCTTGAAGAATATGGGAGGGAAAATTTTGGGGTACAACAGTTGCCCCTGTTCAATCTTCTTAAACCTGAGGATGTAGATTGGCTTTCGGGCCTTTCGTGATCCGAAGGTGGAATATGATTGAACACTAAAGTGCCCAGAAATTTGCACTCGCATGGTGTAGTATCAGCAATGTGATGTCGGGAGTGGGCTTACAGATGCCATTTGGAGATATGATGGATAGGAGGATGGGCTTATAGATGCCATCTGGAGATGTGACAGAATCTTGTCGGCGATGGGCTTATAGATGCCATCTGGAAATGTAATGGATAGTTGTGGAGATGGGCTTAAAGATGCCATCTGAAAATGTTTGTTGAATTGTAACTTGGTGGGTCGAAAGAAGGAACCTGTGTAGGGTTGCCTGATGATGAGTCCGTGTAAAACTGCATCTTGGAAGAGAAGGAACCGGTGTAGGGTTGCTTCATGATGGTCAAGTAGATAGTTGTCCTGTCTGGTTTCATGTATTAATCTCTGACTTGAGAAAGAAAGATAGTTTTCCTGGCTTGCTACAGGTATTAATCTTCAATCTCTTCAATGTAGATAACTTTCCTGTCTGGTTTCAGGTATAGATCTACAATCAGTCGTCCACAGATATTTACTGGCTAGTTACAGGTATTGATCTGGAACTTAAGAAGGCTGGCCGATGAGATAGTTGTCCTGTCTGGTTTCAGGTATTAATCTCTGACTTGAGAAAGAAAGATAGTTTTCCTGGCTTGCTACAGGTATTAATCTTCAATCTCTTCAATGTAGATAACTTTCCGGTCTGGTTTCAGGTATAGATCTACAATCAGTCGTCCACAGATATTTCCTGGCTAGTTACAGGTATTGATCTTCAATCTCTTCATGTAGATAACTTTCCTGGCTAGTTACAGGTATAGATCTACAATCAGTCGTCCACAGATATTTCCTGGCTAGTTACAGGTATTGATCTGGAACTTAAGAAGGCTGGCCGATGAGATAGTTGTCCTGTCTGGTTTCAGGTATTAATCTCTGACTTGAGAAAGAAAGATTGTTTTCCTGGCTTGCTACAGGTATTAATCTTCAATCTCTTAAATGTAGATAACTTTCCTGTCTGGTTTCAGGTATAGATCTACAATCAGTCGTCCACAGATATTTCCTGGCTAGTTACAGGTGTTGATCTGGAACTTAAGAAGGCTGGCCGATGAGATAGTTGTCCTGTCTGGTTTCAGGTATTAATCTCTGACTTGAGAAAGAAAGATAGTCTTCCTGGCTTGCTACATGTATTGATCTTCAATCTCTTCAATGTAGATAACTTTCCTGTCTGGTTTCAGGTATAGATCTACAATCAGTCGTTCACAGATATTTCCTGGCTATTTACAGGTGTTGATCTGGAACTTAAGAAAGGTTTATGGTAATCACCTTTGGATTGACCTTTTCCTGAAAAGGCAAAACATTAGTTGCATGCAATGTCATGATGTATGAAATGCATGATGTTCTCAAAATGAGATCGTGTCGTATGCACTTTATCATGTATGTAACTAGGAGATGTGAAATGTGATATGTTTATGAATGTATTTTCGTCTGGGAAAATAAATCCTTGATGAGTGCCGGGGAGTTTGTTAAATCCTGGGCTGATATTGAAGAGTCGAGTTCTTCGTTTCCGCTGGGGATGATGAACGAAGATGATTGCAAGAATAAACCGGTAGGAGAAGATGACTCCGTTGGGGGATAAACCTGGTGAAGAGATTACTCTGCGGGGAATTACTCTGTGGGAAGAGATGCTTTGCTGAGATTTTAACGATAACTCCACTGGGGACTCCGTTGATAAGCTCTGTTGGGGATTTTGATGATGAATTCCGCTGGGGGGATAGAAAGAACTTCGCTGGGGATGATCTTTCAGTTGCAACTTGCTGAGGATAACTCAGTTAGACTCTGGTGGGGGATAACCTTTGAATATGGTTGGGGGAGAGATATTCGTACTCTGCAGGAGACAAGCTTCCGGAATCTACTGGGGAAGATGATTCATCTCTGGCGCTGAAGCCCTTTTTTAGACTGCGCTGGGAAATGGCTCCACTGGGGGGGTATCTTGTATTCCGCCGGGGAACATTCTTATACTCTGTCGAGGAATATTAAGATTGCCGGGGATGCTTGCTGAGGAATATCTTTATACTCCGCTGGGGAACATTAAGATCTACTGGGGATACCCAACTTGATGGTAGACTAACTCTGCTTGGGGAGGGTATTGCTGATTTAACCGTAGTTGTAAGTCTCAGTGGGGAGAGCTACCATCACTGTCTTACTCTTGGGGAGTGAAGGTATCTCGGTCATACTCTTCAACTGAATCCACCTTGTACCTGGAGGACAGCGCAGCTTGTACAGTTCGGACAATTCTTATTTCCCCAGTTTCTGCGGGAGAAGAAGACCTATGAGGTGCTCGATAACTGCCGACTGACAAATCTTCTTCTGGTAGGCAAGTGACGAGATGACGGGACATAGTCGTACGCTTTGATCCCTAATTTTTGCCTGGACCGTCCTTTCGGGTTTTCAGTCCATCAGGATACCCCTTTTTGCCCAAGCCACCTTTTCAGGTTTTCGACTTGCCGGGTGTACAGATTTTTTCATTTTCGTCCCTTATTTTTGCCCGAACCCTTTTGGTTCACCGGGAAGCCCTTATTTTTGCCTAGGCCAGTCGACCTAGCGGGTCTTTGATTATGCGTAGTACTTTTTTTTTGACTATGTCCCTGCTCTCAGGATGTAGGGAGTTGTCACTGTCAGCAGTGTTGTGTTGCCATACTACCAGAAGATCTTCATTTAATCATGCAAGATTCGCTGCTGGAATTCATGTCCAATGCCCCAAGTGACTCGAGCGGAGATTTTCCCCTGGCTATTTGGCGTCTTGAGAGATTCCTTGAATCTTGACTACATTGCCCCAGATGATGGACAATGATCATGTCTGCCCCTTGGTTGGAATTGTTTCTTCCACTTGAGGTGATCCTTTTTTATTTGAAAATGTTTTTTGTTCACAAGATATTCATCGTGCGAATTTCTCTGTTGTTCGAACAAATAGTCATATGCAAACAATGTTATTTTAAGAATGCAAAGCTTATGTCTGTCTTGAAGTTTTTGAAAATGCAGTTTTTTCAATAAAACAAGTGAATTTTTGTAAAATGTGATGTCAACTCAGGATTTTACAGCGATCCCTACAGGAGTCAGGATACCTTTTGTAACAGTATGCTTTCGAACTAACCCATGCTTCAGCTAGGACTTTTAAGGGTTATAACGTGGCTTGGTTCACGGTTTAAGAAACAAAGGATAAAGGCTCAAATTTTATTTGTACCCACCTGTTCTTCGTGATGTTCTTCGATCCTAAACTCAGCTAATCGTGCATTAGATCTTGTTTGAGTCTTGAACGACGTTTTTGGTGATGGTTCACACAAGTTGAATTTTTGAAGGTAGTCATTTTTGCAACATTTTTCATGTTGTTGAGGATTTTTAGCGACCTCGTTCTTTTGATTTGTGTTATCCCCGTCTTTTGCCTGAACTATTTCTTTTGTATTTACAGTCAGCGGGATGACCCAGTTTTGTAAGTCTCCTTCATAGGTTTTGACTTAGTGGGCTTTTTTTTTTGAAAGATAATGACTTCCTGTCTTGACGATTATAGGGAACCATCACCGTCTTTTTGTCTCGGAAGGACTTCTTTGATGCCATTCCTTGTGCACCTGGATCAACTGAGAAAACTACCCTGTCCCAGGTTATAATTAAGGGTTTTAATTTGTGAAAATAAAAACTCCAACTTCTTTGGCTCAAAGGGGTTGACGAGGGATTATCTTCCTTATAACTCCACTGTTTAGGATTTGAAACAATGCCTGTACCTCATCAGCGGGGTCTATTCAAAAGCATACTGTAAAGATCGTGGTATCGTTTTCGTCATCCTCCCTCAAAAGGCTTAGAATTTTTAATCGAGAGTTGAACATCACAAAAAAATGAAAGCGATTTGAATATAGTGAATACGAAGGGATTGATTCAAAACAGACATACGCGATGCATTGATAAAGTAATAAAGTTTGACATGAATAAATGTTTGAACAATCAAGAGAAAATTACAAATTGAAAATTCCAATGAACAAAAAGTCTTCTCGTCTCAGGACTTGTCACTTCAAATGGTGAACCTTGGAGGGATAGTAGAAGAACTCAGCCTGGCCATCTTGTGCGAACTCCAATGCTCCTTCATCAATCAGGTTTTGGATTTTGTACCTCAACTTCCAACAGTCGTCAGTATCATGCCCCGGGCTGTTAGAATGGTATGCACACCTGGCATCAGGATTGTAGTTGGGTGAAGAAGTCTTAGGATTCGGGTGAGGTCCTACCAACGTCACCAGATTCAAATTCAACAGGTGTTGCAAAGCTTGGGACAACGGCATGTTGAGCTTGGTAAACGGCCTCGGAGTAACCAGTTGCTTATGGCTAGGTTGTGGTTGGACCTGTGAGGTGGTGGCAACCTGGAGGGATCCATTCTTCATCAAACCAAACGTTTGACTTCTCAGAAGTTGATTAATGACTTGATCCTCAGCCTTGACTATTTGCTTCATACTGTTGTATATGTCTTGATGAAGCTGGTTGATCACGGTTCTCAACTCTTCTTGCTCCCGAGCTAAGCCTTGGATGAGAGCCATCTGCCCCAGCATCTGGGTTCTCATTGCATCTATCTCAGCTTGCAGATGTTTCATCCGTTCGTCCTTACTGTCTTCAGGACTCTTCTTGACCAAATTCCCCATGAGGAGTGTTCTCAACTCTTCCTGCCCCTTGGATAGGCTTAGGAAGATTTCCCTGAACTGAGTCTCTTGAGTATGAAGATCCTGGTTGTCTTGTTGGAAATCCATTGCTAAAATAAACAGCGAGAACATGAGAGACCTGTATCGGATGACCTGTTATGCAATGATATGTATGATATATGTATGCAATGTTTTCAAGGATCTCGTGAGGTAAACAAAGAAACTGTTAGAGTTTGAATCTGGTAGCTTGATTGAAGGTGCTTCATGTTGTTGAGAGTCCTTCTTCAAGAGTCAAAGCTCACCATATCGAGTGGGTCATAGCCCCTGACTCAAGTTATCATGTTTTGATCTCCAAACAACCTTGGCTAGAGGAAAAAAAATTCCATTTTGCCCCTTGCTAGACATTTGGTTCATCATGACCTGCATCACAAACCTTTGAGATCCTTGAAATGGTTAAGGAAAATGCTATGGTATGATGTTATGATGTGTATGCCATGCGTTTAAGCAAAAGTGTGAGGTGATGTAACTAAGCCCTGCAATAAGTCTGAATTATTGGATAAGGACTGTAAACAAAACCTGCAAGGGACTCATGTTGTCAGATAACAAGAATGTGCAAGTAGTTCGAGTTTGAAAGCACACAAGTCAAACAAAGAGCCCTTAGATTTTAGGCTAGCATGGAGTTTAGGTACTACCCTCTTTCAGTTTCAGTTGGTTAAGACCTGTCCTACAAATAGTAACTGAGTTCTAGAGGATCTCAATATCACTGACTACCCTCGATCGGTCATAACTCCAATTTGGCAACCTTTTCTTGCGGCCGGAACCATCGCGAGAGTTTAGCCTCAATGAGCGTAGCATACTGCTACTGTTCTATGGCCAAGTTGGTCAATTTAAGGTTCTAAGGTCAGTTGGTGCTTAATGACTCCTCAGAAGACCCATATTCTCCTCGTTCCAACACAAGGGATATCGGCAAAGACCAAGGTGTCACACCAACGTAGCTACTGCTTCACCCGTGTCGGTCTACGCCGGACAGGTCTCTCACAGTTTATTGCTACTTACCTAAAAAGGGGTTCCCCAGATCCGGGTTAGGATCTATAAAACTCCAATGCAAGCCCACAAAATTAAAGCATACAAGGCATACAATTGAAAACATAGAATGATCTAATCCTAAGGTACACCTCACTTATTATATCCCCAGCAGAGTCGCCAGTTCTGTGATCGGTGGAATTAGAACTGACTGTTTTGGAATATTGGTTTGTGTTTAGCAAAATGTCGCGGTAAGCAAGAGTCGCCACCGTCTTTTATTTTCTCTAACAAGGAAAGGACAAAAGCACAACAAAATTCCTTTTCGAGATGTTTCTCGGTTCGGGAGGTAGATTATAGAAAGGGAAGGTGTTAGCACCCTTTCTATCCGTGGTTATCCACGGGCTCTTAGGTACTTGCTCACTATGTTTTCAAAATGTTTCTGCTTTTCTTGTGTTTGTGGGTTTTGAAAAAGTTTGTTTGAAAACTTTGATTTAACTCTTGTATCTGTCCTCAAGAGTGTATGAAGTATTGTTTGAAAACTTTTGTCAGAAAAGTGTAGGTGCGAAAAGTTGTTTTATTTTGAAAGAGCAAGTACCTGAGAACCTCTACCTACTCAAAAGAAATTAAGCTGTGTAAATATCCTTTAGACAGTACTATCCCACTATTGAGAAGTAGGTAGCACCGTCGTTGGAGTTTTCGGGTAAATTCTACTATAGGGACATGTGGTCACCAAAGCAATAGTAGGACGCCTTAGCGGTAACACTAGTGTCCTAGATCATTTTTTATCGAGGCAACCGTTTCGAGGCAACTTTGATCTTTAGACAGGAGGGCGACCTCTAAAACACCCTATACTCAATGACCACGTCGAGGCAACCAAGTGAGGCGTACCCTAAGAGTGGCATGTGCACGTGTGTCAGGTTTCAATTTATATTATCTTTGCACATGTTATGGTGAGCTACGGGTTGATTTTAATTTCAGAGAAGTCTTGTCATGCATAGCCTAGTTAACATACATCTAACAGTTAATAGTTGCGGAAAATAAATCTAAGCTATTACAAGGCGTCGGGATTTACATCGCCAACAACAATCCTTGAAAAGTAAATTGCGGGAAATTAAATGAAAGCGATAAAAGGTCTTAATTAAAGCTATTACATCCTCAGAGCAATTACATAATAATGATCAAAATACGAATCAAGAATAATCACATGCGCGAGAAAAAAAAATTGAATCGGAGAGTCTTAGGGTTTTGACCCTTTTTTGAGAAAGAATGAGTTTTTTTGTTGTTTTGCATTTAATTAAATTAAACCTAAAACTAATTAATTAATTAAATAAAAAGAAAGATATTTTTGAGTTTTTATGTTTTTAAGGAAAAAAAGAAAAAGATGGTCAAAAGTTATTAAAACCTAATTCTATATTAATTTTAAATTATTGTGAAAATATTAAAATTAACCTAATTAACTAAATTAATTACATTAGTATTTATTTACAAAAAATAATAAATTAAGGGTGAATTTAATAAATAATAATAAAAAATCTTATGTTTTAGTTTTCTGATTTTATTATAAAAAATTAATTTGGTTAGTTAAGTAATAATAATAATTATTAATAATAAAACAATTAAATGGAAAAAATAAAAAGGAAAAGAAGAAAATAAACTCAGGGGGGTGCTGGCCCAATTAGGAGGTGTATTTGGAATTTTCTGGCCCATTATGCTTCCAACCACGTTGACTTTTCTGGATTGTCCATGCATGTGTTGACTAAGGCGTATGGTGATCACCCATGCTTGGCCACTGGATTTGAGTGTGGAGACACCTGGCGCACTGATCTTTGAGGTGTATGGTGGACAACCTTTGGAACTCTGCACGTGAATATGTTAAGAAAAATAGAATAAGCGTTTTGGGGGACCTGGGACTCGAACCCAGGTCCCAATGCTTCCAGGCCAACGCACCAACCACTCCATCATCATGCTTCAATCTTTATTAGAATAACAAGTAATTATTATATTAAGAAATTAATCCATATGCTGTAACACAAAAAAATACGCGCGCGTTTTCAAACACACCAATGAGACATTAACACCTCATCATCTTCTTCATTGTTCCTGCAAAAATAATATTAGATAGCGGGGGTTTTTAACCCTCACTAACCATTGCAACGAAAAATAGCGATTAGCACTATTGTTCATATAAATATTTCGCGAGGGGTAAGTCTTGTTCGTCTGGTTCTCACGATCTCAACCATCTGCCTTAGGAGTCCTAATTTTTCCTGGTTCAAAAAGCCCTAATTGCAAGCTCAAGAACCCTAGAAAATCGTTCATGGCATCTTTGGATTCAGGGCATTATAATCCAATTCAGTTATACCATTAGCTTCGTATGGTCCCTATCAACACAAGTCAATCAAGAAAACACGTTAAATATGCATGATTTAAGAGTTACGATTCTGGATAAAAGAGCCAAACTGTGAAACTGTAAGCGATGATTCTTTGAGTTTTGAGGCTGGAATTTGATTGTAACACGTTCTTGGAACCTCCTGCAATGTATTAGAATCAACAAAAGTCCTTAAATCGCCCTAGAATGCAAAAATCAGTTTTCAATTTTTCTTGAATTTTCTTGAATTGGCTATGGTCTTTCTGCAGTTTTTTTCACGTCCTTTAGGTTAGGTTAGCTTGCATACATATAAAGCAATTGAATTAGGTCAAAAAATTGGATCCACCCATGAGTATTATTGATTAAATCTTTGATTGGAAATCAAATCTTTTTGATTTTTCATGATTGGAAAATGTTGCCAAACTTGGAGATTTTTGTATCTTTGACTTGTGCACAAATTTGCCAGCATGATTAGGTCCTATTTGCTTCACAAAAAGATTTAAAAACCAAATCTTCTATTTTCCTACAATTTAAATTAATTAAATGAATTAATATTAATTAAAAATCCAATTAATCAATAAAAATAAGAAAATAAATTCAATTAAGCTTGATGGGTCATGCATAGGTCATGGGTGAAGTTTCAAGAAGAGATTTGAGGCCCATTAGCAAAAATAAGGTGTTTTGAGCAAAGTTGACTTTTGCAAATTCATGAAAATTTCCCAACTTCTCCAATGCATATCTTGCTCAATTTTGATCATATGACCATGTTCTTGGACATTTTGGAAAGGTCTTAAAGTCCTCTAACCAATGCCTTTTGTCCCATGTCATTTGGATTTACCCATCTCAAGTTATGGCCTTTGACTTAAAGTGCACTTTTGTTGACTTTTGAATTTGACCTATAATGTAGAAATTGATAACTTTTTATGAGAGCATTTCTTGAACTTGGAGTGTGAAGATGGATTGTAGTAAATGGCATCCCCTTCAAAATGAGCATTGGATGGGATTTTTTTGACAAACCATGAAAACGTTATGCCCTGGTCAAGATACAGTTGACTTTTCTACTGTCCAAAAATAGTAACTTTTGGCATCTTGATGATTTTTGAGCTATGCTTGTGGAATCATGATCAAGACTTGATCAAATGATGATAGTGGACTCAAAATAAGATGTTGACCAAAAATTATGACTTTTGACTGTAAAATGACCATTTTGCCCTTGCAGTTGACTGTAGGTCAAATGAAGCTTTTGACTGTGCAAATTGGCACTGTGATTCTTGAAACTTGGCATGTAGGTGCTTGAGAATGCATATAGGCCTATGAGACTTGATTGAACCATTGGAAACCCCAAATTCCTTGAGAAAATCAAAACCCTAATTTTAGCTGTCTTAGGAAGTGGTTTGACTGTCTACCTCTTGAGCAAATCTTAAACCATTTGAAGATGATTCTTGACAAATCTTGAAGAATATGGGAGGGAAAATTTTAGGGTACAACAACAGTCAACCAAGACACCACCCAATGAGGAATAAACTCAAATGGGGATCACATTCCATCCAAATAAATGAACTGGGAAAAACAAACTTATTCCACGAGGGATAACTCAGTGGGTAAATTGAAAGGATATACACTTTCGGCTTAAGTTTGACAATCTATTGGAGAGAGGGTAACATAACTCTGCAAAGAGGAGAATATTCTAACAAAAACAAATAATGAGTGAAAATGAGCGATGAATGTTAAATTAGTTATGCATCAATATGTATGAATGTATGAATGATATCATGTATATTCTGACAAAATAAACATACAACACTAGGAATAACCAGACAAAACCAACTTGGGTAAAGACAGCACTTGACTAAATCACATCAAGGATGAAGATTCTATAAGGGAATAAGCACCAATTGAGGAAACAAAGTCCCACTTCAAGGCTTAATTTCACAGGGAAGAAACGTGGCTTGAAAATAATCAGAGCATAATTTGATAGCAATAAACCAATACACTTGTAGGGATATAAGATCCTCCTCCATATTTCACCAGGGAATATCATTCAGATTTCGCTAGGAAAGACAATGCCACATTGTCTAGGGAAGCCCAAATACAATCTTCAATATCAAGAGTAATGGTTGTGCAAACTTCTTTGGGGAGAAATTATAAAACCTCATAGGGATAATAACTTTAGAGAGAAACATCGTCTTCGCTTCATTTGGGGATCTAAGAAGTTAACAACACAACAAGAAATCAAAATTATGGGGATTTTAAATCAAACTCAACACTTGGTGAGAGAAAACCAAAAAAATTGACAGTTTTTCCAATACTTCTCAGAAAAGATTTTCCCCTTGTCTGGATACTTGTGGAGTATAAAACAAACACCAATATCATAACTGGAGAGAGTTATGTTCTACAAGAGATTCTTCATCAGTTCTCAACACACATAGGGAGAAAGGAGCTCCACCAAACGAACAAAAGCTTCCATTCTTGACTGGGGAATAAGGATAAAAGGTATCAAATTACACAAAACCAAAACCAAATAACCAAATAACCAATCTGGAGAAATTATGAACCAAGAATTAATTAGGGAAAAAGAGATTACATACCCAACATCGCACAATATATCAATTGGTATGAAATTTAACTATTCAAAACACTAGTGGGTCTTACGCATATCAGCAAGAGTAATCCCAGGATACCCCGTGGGAAATCCTTTCAGAACTTCGAAGTTCGTCTATCCTTGGAATCACCACCTTTGTTCCACTTAAATCACAAAATATGAAGTAAAAAGTAATTTGCGAATTCTTTTCAAAAACTATTTTTATTATTAAATCTTTTTGTTTTGAAAATTACTATCAATAATAAATGAAATTTTTGTAAACATAACAGAATAAGAACTACAAAGAATTGGATAAAGGCTCAAACTTTATTAATAGAATGGTAGCCTGCAAATGGAGAGACTTCATGGATGATTACAATGTTTTGGAAAATGGTAAATACATGGAGAATATACATTGAAATACAATAACCAATATTCTCCCTAACAACTTTGAACTTCTCAGCAGAGGCTTCAGTTGAAGTGTGATGAGAATCTGAGAAGATTGTTGCTTCAATGATCAAGTCTTGTCTGACGCATTTACTTTCCAGGAAATCCCTACTTTTTTCCTAGGTTGTTCTTGCGGGTTTTCAACCTACCGGGAAAATTTTAATTTGTTTGTGTCTCTAGCTTTTTCCTATAGCACCCTTTCGGGTTTTCAGCCTACCGAGACGCTCTTTTTTGCCTAAGTCGCCCTATCGGGTTTTCAACTTAGCGAGTTGTTCTTTTATTTATTTTAGAAGAAGTATTTATTGACTGCATCAACATTCATAGGACGTGACCATCCATAGTTTCAAGAATTAATGCACCGCCAGAGAAGGCTTTCTTGACAACATATGGGCCTTCATAATTAGGAGTCCACTTGCCCCTAGAATCAGCGGTAAAAGACATGATCTTTCTGAGCACGAGGCCTCCTTCTCTAAATTCACAAGGCTTAAACTTCTTATCAAAAGATTTCTTCATTTTTTTCTGATATAACTGACCATGACACAAGGCCGTCATTCTCTTTTCTTCAATCAAATCCAACTGGTCGAACCTGTTCTGGACCCATTCAGCCTCAGACAACTTGGTTTCCATTATTAAACATCAAGATGGAATCTCAACCTCGACGGGGAGCACTTATTCCATGCCATACACAAGAGAGAATGTGGTTGTCCTTGTTGAAGTGCGGATGGATGTACGATACCCATGCAAAGCAAAATGGATTATTTCATGCCAATCCTTATAGGTAATAACCATCTTCTGGATGATCTTCTTAATGTTTTTATTAGCAACTTCAACAACCCATATCATCTTGGGCCTGTAAGGAGACAAATTGTGATGGACAATCTTGAATTCTTCACAAAGTTCTGTCATCATTTTGTTATTCAAATTTGAGTCGTTGTCAGTGATAATCCTACTTGGCACACCATACTGACATATAAGATTGTTCTTTATAAAGCGTACTACTATTTATTTGGTGACTGATCAGTGGTTTTTACACATTTAAAAGTAGCCAATGCTGCTTATTTGGTGCCTAAACCAAAAAATTCTTAATTAGTCTTGTGCATGTGATGATCATAATAATTCTCATTGCCTTAATTTGACTGTCCGAATGAAAAAGGAGGAAAACGAAAAGAGACTTAAGTACAAAGCATAGTTAGATAGGCATCTGAAGAGGAAGCTCGAGATTAAAAGGTTCTTAGACAAACTCTTCGCGTCATGTGAACATAGGACGAACTACCTTTTGATCAATGTGAACGGATATCTCACATATGAGTACCGGTATGCTGCGAATTTCATGAGCTCTTGTAATTATCGCTTGAGGTCAAGCAATGGTTTGAATTTGGAGGAGTTTGATCAGTGGTTTTTACATATTTATTCATCATTAAACAAATTAAATAAAAACTTTAACTTGGGTTTTGATTTAGGAATTGTCACTTACCAGAAATAAAAATAAGCTTAATGTAAATTAGGGCTTTTTCACAGATATGAGGAGTATGTAGGGTATGGTGTATAACTTTCCTGTAACAACCTTGAATCCTGATCTCTTCAACAAGTTTATGTCCTTCAATTATCATCCCTTTAGATTATCTTCCCCTAAGTCCTTAGTGATAAAACCTTTAACCATTCATCCTAAATCTTAAGTCCTTAGAGATATATGATGGAGTCAAGCTTTATTTTATGAAGGGGGTAAATCTGGTAACTATAGGGTATTTGTAGTCCTAGGTGATATCTATTGTAGCCTAATTATACAAAAACCTTAACAACCACAGTCCATTTGGTTGTTATGCGTAAATCAATTCAAATTTATCCAATCAGGAAGGCATAAAAACATTGTATAATTAAATCAAATAGAGAAGACTTTATTAAAGAACTTAGGAATTCATAATCCTTTCATACTCAAATCAGGGACAAACCCCTAGCGTTTGGGGGTTTAGCTACTCATAATGTTCAAAATAATCACAAGACAAAAAATAGATATTACAAGGATTAGAATGAACTTTGATCTTCAATTGCTTCCGTGCCTGAAAATCTCCCACTCTCTAAAAACCTTGACTTCTCCAATATTCCATCGTGTAAACTATTCTTTTCTGTCAAAAAGTTCCCAAAAGTCTTATAAACCAAATAAGGGTTTTCACTACTAACTCAAACCGGGACGGAAACATAAACCAAGCTCGTAAAACAACCTAGAACAACTAAATTTCTAAATCCTGTAACTTTAATGAATTTTTCGAGGCTTCTACAGTATGAATCAGCTTCTGACTTCAAAATGTAAGTTGTATCTCTTCCTCTCAGCTTTCCAATGAATATTAGAACGCATCGATCTGATTCTCGTAGCTCCAGTTATGAATTCTTTAGTGAAAACTGATCAATTAACGCACTACCTGACATGGCCCGTGTCAGGTGACACGGGTGGCCATGCCAGGCCTCCTGAAGTGTGTCAGAAACTTTTCTGAAACTCTGAATTTTCCACTTTTTTCACATTGATTTGTCCCGATTTATTTCTGTGGACCTGAAAATAGTAAAGCATACAACCAACGCATACAAAGTGGTAAAATGAAATAAAACACTTGACAATTAAAAGAAAATATAACTAAAATTAATGGTAAATAAAGGTGTAAAAACCATTGATCATTGACATTAGCATAAGAAGTTGCTTCCACCCACTTTGTGAAGTAGTCAATTGCCACTAAGATGAAACGATCTCCATTCGATGCCTTGGGTTCAATCATTCCAATCATATCAATACTCCACATAGAAAAAGGCCATGGGGATGGAATAACATTGAGAAGCGTTGGAGGCACATGAATCTTGTCAGCATAAATCTGAAATTTATGGAACTTCTTCTCAAACTTGTAACAATTAGATTCCATTGTCAGCCAATAGTAACATGCCTTAAGCATAATTTTTGCCATCGAATGTCCATTGGCATGGGTAACAAAAGAACCTTCAAGGATCGCGTGCATCAACATGTCTGCTTCGTGTCAATCCATGCATTGAGCAAGACCATGCCATAATTTCTTTTGTATAACACATCTTCATTGAGGAAAAAGCTACCTGACAACCTTCTTAATGTCTTTCTATCTTTGTTCGATGCACCAAGCAGGTATTCTTGAGTCTGAAGGAAGTTCTTGATATCATAATACCAAGGTTTTTCATCTGACGCCCCCTCTGTAGCAATGAGCTGGTCTATCAAGACATTAAACTGTAATCCGAGGTACATCATTCCAAGAATTCACTTGGTACATGAAAGCCAAAGTGGCCAAAGCATCTGCCATCTGATTCTCATCTATGGGAATGTGATGGAATTTAACTTTATTGAAGAAAGGTAACAACCTTATCGCATAATCTTTATATGGAATCAAGCCAATGTGAGGAGTCTCCCATTCTCCTTTGATTTGATTTATTACCAAAGTTGAATCACCATACACATCAAGATTTTTAATTCTGAGATCCATAGCCTCTTCAAGACCCATAATACAAGATTCATACTCCACCATATTATTGGTACAATCAAATGTCAACCTTACAGTTAAAGAGATATGTGACCCACGAGGAGTGATAATCGCAACACTAATTCCTTTTTCATAAGCATTTAGATCCCCGTCAAACACCATACCCCATTGGGATTCAGGATCAGAACCTTCCTCAGGAAATGCCTCATCACAATCTTTTACTTTCAAATACATCACGTCCTCATCAAGGAAAACATATTTAACAAACTGATAATTGTTAACTGGTTGGTGGGCAAGGTACTCTGCCAACACACTGCCTTTAATGGCCTTCTGAATACGATATTCAATATCATATTCAAACAACAGCATTTTCCAACAGGAAATTCTTCCAGTAAGAGCAGGCTTTTCAAAAATATACATAATTGGATCTATTTTGGAAATTAACTAAGTAGTGTGATTCAAAATATATTTCTGCAATCGCTTTTCCACCCATGCCAAACATAACATGTTTTTTCTAGCATAGAGTATTGTGACTCATAGTCAGTGAACTTCTTGCTGGGATAATAAATGGCATATTCTTTTCTTCCTGTTTCATCTTGTAGTCCCAAAATACAGCCCATGGAGTTATCTAACATAGTCAGATACATAATCAATGGTCTTCCTTCCATAGGAGGGAGCAAGATAGGAGGATCAAGCAAATACTCTTTAATGATTTCAAATTCCCTTTGACAATCATCCTTCCACACACAACCTTGATCTATGTTCAATAGCTTGATGATTGGTTCACATGTTGCAGTCATATGGGAAATAAATCTGGAAATGTAATTCAAACGTCCAAGGAAGCCTCTAACTTGCTTTTCAATTCTTGGTGTAGGCATTTTCTGAATTTCCTTAACTTTATCTGGATCAAATTCAATTCCTTTTTTGGTGGACAATGAAACCTAGAAACATTCCTGAACGAACACCAAATGTACACTTATTTGGATTCAAACGGAGATGATACTTCCTTAAAAGATGAAATAACTTCAACAAATCTTCTATATGCTCTTCCTCAGTTTGAGATTTGGCGATCATATCATCAATATATACCTCAATATCTTTATACATCAGATCATGGAATAGGGTTGTCACAGCCCTCTGGTACGTTACACCATCGTTCTTCAACCCGAAGGGCATCACTCTGTAACAGAATATTCCTCGGGGTGTGATAAACATTGTTTTTTCCATGTCCTCAAGAGTCATTCTAATTTGATTATATCTGGAAAATCCATCCATGAACGAGAATACTTTGAATTCTGTTGTACTATCAACCAACATACCAATATGCAACAATGGAAATACATCTTTTAGTCTTGCTTTATTTAAATCTCTATAATCAATGCACATGCAGACCTTTCTATCCTTCTTTGGTACTGGAATAATATTGGCAATCCACTGAGGTGCATTGATGTCACAAGAAAACAAACATCAATCTATTTCAAAACCTCTTCTTTAATCTTCATTGTCGTGTCAGGATGAGTTCTTCGCAGCTTCTGCTTGATTGGTGACATTCTGGCTTAAGCGGCAAATAGTGTTCCACAATATCGGTATCCAAACTAGGAATGTCTCAATAAGACCAAGAAAAGATATCCATATACTCTTTCAGCAACTTAATCAACCAGGTCTTCGCCTCGGGATGAAGCAATGACCCAATTTTGACTTCTTTTGGATCTTCCTCTGAACCCAAGTTAATCGTATCGAATGACTTTTTATATGGATGAATGAAATTTTCCTCATGCTCTAGAAGCGTGAAACCTCTTCTGGGATTACATCATATTCTTCTTCTTCTTTAGCAATATATACAGGATATTCAAAGTTAGGAGAGGGTGCAAGGTCATTGCACTCAATGGGTTTATTAATTAATCTACACATATGATTTATGATTGATTTTAGAAACTGACACATGTAACAAGTGATTATGCAGATTTATTTATAGTTATTATTTATTTGAAAGGTTTTTTCTTATTACCATTTTCCAAGAAAAACTGAAAATAAAGACACAATTTAGAAATCGAAAATAACTTTTATAAAGGATCTTAAAAATAAAAACAAAAGTTACGGCCATTAAATCATTACTTCCACCTTGGGTAGAGTAAAGATTTTTTTGAAAAGACAAACAAAAAATCAAATTACTTTAAAATGTGAATGTAAGAAAGGACATCAACAATGATCCAGTTATGAATTCAGACTCCATGTGTCACAAAGTTTGGCATCTCTTACTCTGACTCATCTTCGAGAATAGTGTTGATCCTTGGAGTAGTCGGATGAAGATATCCTGCACTATGAAAGATGTCTTGGTATTTACTTAAAGAAAACTTTGGCTTTACAACTTCCTTCTTCATGGAGAAACTAGAACCAGTCCCATTCATGTTCACAGGTGGATTAATAACCTGCCCCCACACCTTGCTGGGGCATTTCTGCACTACCTGCTGTGCATCCTTAAATGAGGCGATAGAATCTTCATTCTTTCATCGATTATCAATGGACAAAGCTTGTAACTGAGTTCCAACAGTGGCTTCATTAGCTTCTATAATTCTAAAGGAAGACAAATGAGATATCAACAGAGCTTGCTCTTTGTTCACAACGACTACCTTTCCTTCAAGAACAAGTTTCAGCTTCTGATGCAAGGTTGAAGTAATAGCTCCTGCTTCATGGATCCATGGTCGTCCCAATAACCAACTATAGGCGAGGACAATATACATAACTTGAAAGGTGATTTGGAATAGGTCTGGACCTATGTGAATAGGTAAATCCACTTTTTCGATGACAAACTTCCTCGAACCATCAAAAGCTTTCACTATAATGCCACTAGGGCGCATAGGAGTTCCTTGGTACTTAAGATTCATGAGATTACTTCTCCGTACGACATCCAAAGAAGATCAATTATCAATCATCACATTGGACAAAGATTCATTCTTATAATTCATAGAAATATGCAAAGCCATGTTATGGTTTCTTCCTTCATCAGGTAACTTGTCATCATAAAAACTCAGATTGTTACAAGATGTAATATTCCCAACACCACTATTGAAATGATCCAGGGACATATCACTTTAAAAAAAAACTTGATCCTACACCCTCATCAGAGATTCCCGATGAGTAGAGGATTTCATCAACGAGGCTAAAAATGAAATCTAAGATGGAATTTGCAACAAATGATCCACAATCTTGTAATCACTCATCTTGATAATTTTTAACAGATCATCAACATCCTTTTCCAAGGAGGAGCCACTAGATTCTCCTTCCATTTTCTTAGGCTCAGCATAAGTCTCAATAATCTTTTTGCTAGGATTAACATCTTCTTAAAAGGTAGGGGCGAAGACACGACCACTGCGAGTTACTTGTCTAGCTTCAGCAATATTCTCAACATGGGACAAAGGTCAGATAGGAATTTCCACACCATCTTCTAGGATAGTTTCATTATACTTATAAGGCACAACTTTGTCTGATTCATATGGGATAGGACCAGGAAGACATATAACTACGGGAGCAACAACAAGCTTGATGTGGTATGTAATCTTTATAGGAGTGGGAACACCAAAACACAGCACAATGACATTTACCCCTGCTTCTTCAGCATACTCAGGAATCGTAGAATCACTATCCATAAATATACCTTCATCAGAAGAAAAGAACTCATCAGCAGAAACATATTCATCATCTGACATGGCCTCAACTGAGTAGGCTTCAATCACATTAACTCCATTATAATCATGTATGTTGCTTGTGACTCTAATGGTACCTTTATCTAACAGTAATTGAACACCTCTTCTTACAATAGAAAAACCACGAGAATCCCTACAACAGATCTGACAGGACCTATAATGATATACCTCCTGGCCATCCATGTGACAAAATGTGGCGTGCAACTGTACCAGATCATCATCCATATAGTTTACGTCAAAAGTCCTGAATTCGTTGGGACATCCAAAAACCATATCCACATCTTCTTCATATTCATCCCGTGGTCTGATTATATGGATAAGGCCTTCATCCATCATTTCTTAAAGATCAGCTCTCACTTTATTGCATCCATGGATATCTAAACTCCAAATACTACAACCAGCATGGTCATTTGTATCATAACTTAATTCATAAAGATCTGCATGCATCTTCACTAAATCACCTCTGACCAGGTTGATATCAAAAATCCAGGAATCTCCAGGACAACCAGCAACCATGTTTACAACACTTCCACCTCCATGTTTGGATAGTGCATTATCCTTCACATTGGGACCAACATATTTAAAAGACAAGAGACCAGATCTTATCATCTTCTACACTTCAAACTTCAATCGATAACAGTTTTCAATGTTGTGCCCAGGGGCACCTTTATGAATAGTACAAGTCTGATCCTCCTTGTACTACCATGGTAAAGGTCAAGGTATAACAGGGGGAGGTCTAGTCTGGACCAATTTCTTTTAAATTAAAGCTGGAAACAATTCTGCATAACTCATTGGAATAGGATCAAAGGCTTCTCTCTTATGACCTTGCCCTTTATTACCTTGAAGAGGTGTTCTCTGATAGGCAATTGTAGTCGGATTTATACTGATGGCTAGAGTCACAGAAGCAACTTATTGTTGGTACTGATGACGTCTTCTCGGAGGTCTAACCTTTTTTTCCTCAACGACAGCATTTGTTTCACTTTCTTTCTTAGAAAACCCATATGATAATTTCCTTGTTCCACTAGATCCTTCATCTTTTTTCAAGCATCCTTCCCTGACAGCTTCTTCTAAACGAACACTCATACTTACCATTTTAGTGAAATCACTTGGTGCACTTGTAACCATCCTTTCATAATAAAATGATCCAAGGGTTTTCAGAAAGACCTCGGTCATTTATTGCTCTCCTATTGGGGGTACCACTTAGGCAGCAACTTTGCGCCAATGTTGCACATACTCTTTGAATGACTCCTTATCCTTCTGAGCCATTGCTCTCAATTGGTCACGGTCAGGTGCCATAAACATATTGTACTTATAGTGCTTGACGAAAGCATCATCCAAGTTATTGAAGGTGCGGATGTTGCTACTATCCAATCCCATATACCATTTAAAAGTAGCACCAGTTAAATTATCCTGGAATAAATGAATAAGAAAGTGTTGGTCATCAGTATGAGTGGACATCCTTCTGATATACATCACCAGGTGGTCACAGGGACAAGAGTTGCCCTTGTACATCTCAAATTCTGGAACCTTAAACTTTGCTGGCACTTTTACATTAGGAACCAAGAAGAGGTCACTGACATTCTGTCCGAATAACTCTTTCCCTCAGAGAGCCTTCACTTATTTTTGCATTTCATTGAATTGATCTTGAAAGTTATACAATCGTTCATAGAAACCCAAACTATCACTTGGCGGGGGAGCAGGATCATAAACTTCATTATTGATAACATGCATAGCATTCACTATAGGAGGCGCAACATGATGCATCTCATTATTGGAAACACGAGTAGTATGTACCACAGGAGGTGCAAAAACAACAACAATTTGAGTAAATGGAGCAACTTGAGTGGCAGGATTGTAACCTTCTGGCACGAAATTCTCATGCATTCCCCACGGGTAACCTTGAGGCATACGATATTGAGCAGCAATAACTAAAGTAACAAAGATGGGAACTAATGGAACTTCTGAAGTAACGATTGTCTGTTGTGGCTGAGTAGCATGAGGAGACGGAGGAGGGGGTGGTGGTGGCTGATTCTGAGAAACCACCAATGATTCAACCAAAGCAGTCAGATTGGCCATACCAACTCTCAAAGCAGTAACTTTTTCGTGCAGCTTGTGATTCTCTTGTTCAAGATTTTCCATCTTCTTCCTGAAATTAGCCTGAGTGTTGTAGCGATAAGATAACTTGCCGACTGAACGAAGTAGATAAATAAGTAAGACACCTAGGTATGAAAAAGAATGCAAAGCATATGCGCAAAAATGATGCATGATATGCAATGCATATGATTTTTGTGTATAACCAAGGAACTCAAAGAATTATAGACAATTATAAATATTAAAGCACTAACATTTTTGGAAATACTGATAATTTTATTTTAATAATAACTTCGAAATGGATTACAACTTTTAGTACAAGTTTAAACAATCCCAAGTATAAGAGAATATAGATAGAGTCTTAGAAAATTCTAAGAAGCTAATGTTGATGAAGATCTCTCCACACACTGACATTTTCCTCCGAGACTTGCAATTTGAGCCTTCAACTGCTCCTTCTCTTCTGCATATTTGTCGGAAACTTCTTTCCAAATACCAGAATTAGAAAATGAGTGACTGGGACCTGGCTGAACTCTAGAAGAAAATAAATCCTCTTGCTTCTCCATCATTTCCACAGCACGACTCTCAAGAATCATAATCAAGTCAGTCTTCTCTTTTAATTCTGTTGAGTAAGATACCTCCAAAGTCTGGTACTAGTTCTTCCATGCTTCCTTCTCTTGTTGCATCCTAACCAAGGAAAGCTAAAGTTCTTCCACATCATCTAAGAGAGGAGGAGGAGTCTTCATAAACATATCAGGTATAGGTTCTTCACGAGAATAAGGCATCTTCAACTGAATTTCCCTTGCTTGTGCCTAACAAAGATGGGACTCTAAGGAAAAAACTCCTCTTAGTCCCAAATTTCTTCTACCCTTCCTATAAATGTGGTGCCAGGCCTTTACACTCTCTTTCTTAGCCTCCTTGTGATCTTCTCCCTCTTTAAGAAAGAAATCACTCAGATGAATGTTATTTGGCTTGTCTTTCATCGGGTATTTAAGCTGAAGACGCGCAGGAATGGGATTGTAGTTAGTTCCTTCCTTTGTACCAAGAAGAGGCACATTGGGGAAACTACCATAGCTATTGATAATCTACTTATCAAAATAAGCTTGATGATACCAATCAATGTCATAATGAGTGAGATCCATAATCTTTGAGGCCCAACGAGGTTCCATCTCGATATCCCAAAAAGCAATAGTTCGAGGTAAGTGAGAAATAAACCACTGATATAACAACGGTGTGTAACAAATGGTCATCCCTCCCTGATAAAAATTCAGAAGATGGATAGAATAATGAGTATCTCCTAACAATGTATGGACTGGATTTCCAATCAGAAATATCATAATGGCATTAACTTCCACAAATCTGTCGATGTTAGGAAACAAGAACAACCCATAGGCAAGCAAAGCAAAGATGGCCTCAAAAGCAAATGTACTCTTCATCTTGATGAAGTAACGAGATTTTTCCAATAGAAACTGAGCAGGTAAATCCCTGATTCCTCCTTTGGTAGTCATAGTAGCCTTAATCTCATACTTCTTCAAATGAGTCATGAAATTAATCTCATGAGACTTAGGATCTCCTTCTAAGCCGGTGAAAGGAATACGATCAGTAATAGATAAACCAAGTAAGAATATTCCTCCAATATGGGCATCAACTGATAATCAAGGAAAGTAAAACACCAGCACAATGGATCATAGAACTGGACCAATGTAGAAAGAATACCCTCGTTCATCTTGAGATTCATAAGAGGCACAATGGCTCCATACTTCTTCTAGAAATCTGTAGGACTCTCAATCTCAGGAATCAAACTCATCAGTTCCTCTATCTTAGGATAATTGAAACTGTGCTTCTGAGTCTTTCTTCTTCCAAAATCCATGGTCAAAAAGTACTTGAGTTATTTGCAAAAGTAAAATTTAAGTTCCTTAAGTCAACTGTTTTAAAGAATGCTCATGGATGCATGAATGCACGATGCAATAATCACACACAAGATCACCAACATAGGGGGTTCATAGGTTCGACGTCACGATCATGAAGTCAAAGGTACTATCCACAAGGTACTGACTAATAGTTTATCACCTTCCGAATAAGGTTCTAAAAGGTTCCCAGAGTTTACATCCTTTCTTTGGATATTCCCAATGTCCCAGTTAAACCGGTAATCAGAAATATTCTCAAGGAAAACTAATTTGGGTGTAGCATCGCATGACAACCACTTCTGGATTTCTATGTTATAGTTTCTGCACCACACTTAATAGGCCAAGATGGGTTAAGGGGTTCTATGGTCCTCAGCTTCAGCGGGCTCCCAGGTCGAAAGCAGCATGTCTTCCCGATTGCTCGATAAATGAATACTACAGTCAAAGGGGCATCCACTGAGTGGGGGATCTCATGTCTCCTTTTTTGGGATTCCTCCCTCAAAGTTAACATGACTATACTGCCCATCCTATCTTAAGTTTGCTCAAGTCTGGGTAGAGGACTTATGAGAAATCACCAAGCACCATGAAAACCAGGAAATTTCAGAGAAACATATATACAACACATAATATACAACAAATAATAACACATACACAAATAAACAAAGATAGGCTCAACCCACTTAGAGATTAGAGTTCCCAACAGAGTTGCCATTTTTTCTATAGTGGTAGAAATATTGAGACTAAGTCATTGGATTGACTTAACTCGCAGAGATAAAATTAAAATATCCACCGTACTTTATTGTTTCCAGAGGAATGGGAAAAGAGCAAATAAACCCAAAAAGAGGGGGAGAGAATCTAGGTATGGGGGTTGGTTATGCAAAGGGAAAGTCTTAGCACCCTAAACATCTACGGTACTCCACAGGAACCTCTTTGAAAATTTGTGTGTTTTGGCTATAAGTGGTATATACAAAAGTAGATGGTGGAGATGAGAAAAGAAGTAATTTTTTACAATTTTTCACCCGCCTCAGTTGTGAACCTTTAGTTCCTACGTACCACCTTACGCGTAATAGGGCATCAGGGTACTCGTAGTTCACCTTAAAAAAAATTTAAAACACAAGTGTGTTGGTTAATTTCAAGAGAAGAGACATCATCGTCATATCCGAGTGGAAGACATACTTATTACCCACTATTATGATAAAAGATAATTTGCATAATCTCAAAGTGGAGGATATAGCTTAGATTTTAAAATCAAGAAAGCCTCACTCAACACCCAAGTGGAAAATATCCCACTTCACTATATATCATAGAAGTATAAAAGCTCGCGTCACTACAAGAATCGACAAGAGTCTAATATTTTGAGAAAAGTTTTAAAGTAAAAAGCCAAAGTTGCAAAAATGGTTTGAATGAGTTTGATTGACTTTTAGTCTTCTCACAAAAAAATGTCAAAGTATGATTAAGTTGGTTAAATTTTGATTAAGAAATGATTTTTTTGAAAATGCATGGACCTAAGTCCAAGTTTATTATGAAAGGGGTTTAAGTTAGAAAACAAGAAGAGTTTTAAAAAGGAGGGATACGATTTTTGAAATTATAGAAGATAGAAGGAGATGAAGGGACTATCCTAAAGCATAAAGTAAAATCTAAGAAAAAGAACCACCTAACCAACAAGAAGCCAACACTTGACATAAAGAAGTCAATATAGAATTTCCATCCTTTGGATTGAAACCAAGCAAGCAAATATACTAAACCTTTCAAGAATACCAAGCTTCATATGCATTAAGTCCTTAAAAATTTGGTAGAGTAACATCTGTATACACAAGAATTCTCAATCATAGACAAAATATATAATCAGAATAACCTGCACACAAAGAAAATCAACCCAATGTCTTTTGGAGTAAACCTCGAGAACTTCAGACAAAATAACAACAGGGTCACAAGGGTGTCAAGGCTTCTCATCCTAAGTCCAAGAGGTCCACAACTCCATAATACCAAGGATAGTAACCAAATAGTCCAAGTAACCTTAAAGCTTTTTAATGTTCAAAATTGGTTATTAAGTGTCTTCAAAAAGAAAAGAAATCTCAAGTGAGTAAAATAAAATGACATAAGGATAAATGCTCAAGTGAACAAAGATGAAAATAGCATGAAATATAAATGCTAAGGTAAATGGTGCATAAAAGTAAAGGCATAAAAATAAAGGGCATAAAGTAAAACCTTATAGTAAAGTCAATTGTCAGTAAATTAGAAGTTAGAGGTTAGTTGAATGGCCATCTTGAAAATTGTATTTTAAAAAACTCATTATAAGATTGATAAAATAAAAGTTTCTCAACAACAAGTTTCATTTTCTTTTTTTCAAGTATATCATTCATTTCAAGTACTCAAGGAAAGCATATATGATCAACGATGTTTAAATGATTCACTTAGACCAAAGTTCATGAAAGTTCATTAGAGGATTGATAAGATTAAAGCCTCCTAACCATGAACCTTAAGGTTTTTGGATCAAAGGTTTTAAATTAAACATACTTAGGCTTGCAAACATAGGTTTGGGCCATGAGTGATCATTTTTTGAATCGGAACAAATTTAGCGCCATGTTAAGCAATCATAAGTGGACTTATGTAGAATTCACACCTATTTTGAGGCCGGTCAATAGCAATCTATGTACCACATGTTAGATAAATGATATGTAGATCATTTTCCAATAACACATAACACTAGTAAGAAAGAGATAATATGAAGAGGGAAGGGATGTCTCAGATGAAATTAGGTTTTCAAATATCATCAACATCATTCATCCATTTTGGTGGATTTGGTTTTTCAACCTATCAACACCCAAGATCCAATGAGATTGAGGAACTTGTCCCAAAATAACACCCAAATCAAGACCAAATAAAAAATAATAAAATAATGAAATAATATTCAATAAAACAATATTTAAATGATTAATAAAAGGGAAATAATTGGTAAAATACACAAGTATATTAAAACACAAAATAAAAATCCTAAAAAAATATTCAGAGCTCAAACATGAGTCAATAAGTGTTAACAAAAATTTTTAGAATTTTTTAAAATCAAAAACTATTTTTTAAAATTCAAAGAAATAAGAAAAATAAACCAAAAATTGTAAAAAAAAATAGTAAAATCAGAAATAAAAATAAAATGAGGTCACCAATATTTGTCAAGAGTTCATTGGATCCTTCCATTTTTTTCCAAAATTTTAAAAACAAGAAAAGTATTTTTAAACAATTAAAATAAAGTGATAAATCATAAAAAATACCAAATCATAAAATAAAATTATGAAAAATAAGAATCGGAAAGAGAAAAATCAAAAGTATTATTGAGATTTTTTTTAGACTTTTAGAAGTTGAAATGAATTTTTTATGAATTTTTGAAGTTAAACTAATTAAATCAAAAATCAGAAAATTAAAATAATGTCAAAAAGATGTAGACCATTGGATCAATATCAAAACTAGTTAGTAATCACATCCAAGGAATATGGCGCGTTGTGCATATCATGTTCATTAGTGAATAACACATGTGATCCTTTATTATAACAATAGATAAAAACAAGCCATGTGTGGGGCTCTGATTGGTTGAAGACGTTCATGTGATTGTCTTCAACCTTTAGATCGTTGACAAAGTCAACTAACACACGCAGTTTTTTACAGGTCCCTCAAACAGAAAAATTAGAGGTTCAGACTGGTGCCATTCAATTCGTCTCATCAAGACGAAGACAATTGTACCCTCGCGAAAAATTTATATAAAACACAACTTACTCGATTTAGAAAAAACCATAGTTTTGAAAACCTTGAAATCAAAAAACAGAAGCATCAAATGCATTGATTCACCAAAATTGAGTTAATAGTAAGCATCAGTGAACATCATAAACCATTCCAGTAATTTGAGTTAGGAGATTTTGTGCCTTAAACTACCTGAACGAAGTCAAATGAATTTGCTCTGAAACTGGACTTGGCTAGAATGATTTAGGACACCTCAAGTTTTAGTTCTCCTTCTGTTAGCTTTATGGAAGTTCAAGGATGAAAAATCAGCAAAGGAATTAGATTGAAAGATGCTTTAAAACCAATTTCGAAGTTGCAAAATTGAGAGGTATGAAAGGAGTTCAACAGAGGTTCTTTGGCTCTATAAAGCTTGTCCAATGAGTGGGATATCATCCTCTATTTAAATTCGAGCAAATGGAATGTTCAAGCGTTTGATATGATGAGATTTTGAGAGAATTCGTGTGAAGTTGCAAACATGAAAAGTGTGACACATATTTGCTCAAAACTCAGCCAAAACTTGTGTTTCAATGTGCTAATCACTTCTGGAAGATTGTTAAGAATTATTAGAAGTAAAAACATGCAACAATTTTTTGATTAGAGGCCACATTAACCAATTTGCAATATGACTGTTTTGACAAAATCAATTTCATGGTGCCAACTTTGAATCCATGATACAAACAACTCAAGGGGATTTATGACATGATTATTGAAGAATTTAGAAGATGAGGTCACAATATTTATAATGTTCCAAGAAAGACTCCGTTTGGATAATTGGGCTGAAAGTTATGTCCATTTGAATTTGTGAAAAACAGACGGATATTTTGTACTTAGAAAAAATTCTAAGTGTTGAACTTCAAAATGACCTATAAAGTTCTTCAGAATTACATGACCTTTCACTCAAAAATTTATCTTGATATCTGAAGATGAAATGAAGTAGACCTCTTAAATTAAAGTGTGGAATTGAGATCACTCAAAAATCATAAAAATTGAAAGAGTTATGATCTTTGGAATATGATGAACAAATTTGGGGAAATTCATAAAAGACCTATAAACTTTTCAAATCTTCAACCACTTTCCAAGCATCCTCAAGTATTGAACATAAAAACAAAGTTGTAGTAGACATCACAAAGATTATTATTGAAAAAGGATGGGCTCAAGGAGATAAAAATTTACTAAGTTATGATCATTTGAAGTCAAACCCTAAAATTCAAAGGCATTTCAAGGAGACTTGTAATCTCTCTCAACTATTATTGATCTCCCATTCCAAATTAGTCTTAGATTTATGATTAGAGCTTGTTAATGTCCATTTAAAGAGACCCTTTGCTTTGGAACCGATCAAAAATATCAAGCAATGAGAATGATATGGTCCTTAGAAGTCAATAAACCCTGGCTCAAAGAGTGTCAAAATAAATTGAAACCCCTTTCAACTTTTGATGATTTTTCTTGCACAATTGGATCTTGTCATCTGAAGAGATGTTTTTTATGATTATAAGAATCCATAGAAAAATGAACCAACTCCAAATGTTGAAAATTGAGAGAGTTATGCACTTGTGATCACTGAATCAAGCATTTGTTCAATTAAGTCAAACTTGTTGAGCCAACCTTGAATCTCTTTGAACTTTCTTGGAAAAAGAGCATGATGAATCATAAGAGGCCTTGAAATGATGTTGTCTTGAAGCACACTCAAAGATAGAGCTTAAGTCTCAATGAAGCTTGTTGAAGAAGGCATGGAAATAAACACATGAACCTATGAATCTTCTTGATGAATTCCACCACCAACTTTGAGAAGGTCTTAAGCTAAATAAAGGGATAGATCTACTTGAACCGTAAATCTTTGATGTCATAGAGATGACCTTGAAGATTGAGCTCTTATAATCTATTGAAGCATCATTTGAATAAGAACCACCCCTTAAAACCCTAGGTTAGATAGTGGGATGAATGCAATTGTGATCACCTACAATATGAACATTTAAATAACATATATGTACATATTAATGTTAATTAATAGAACACATGTACAAGATACACATTTCAAGATGCTTTGTGATCTCTCAAGAACAAACTTAAAGAGAGAACCAACCCTAATGTGTGATCTTGATATACTGATAAAAGTGAGATAATGAGAAATCTTATGGGCAAAATTGGGGTATAACACTTATGATCCAAATGTTAGTGTAAGCCCTAGAGGCCAATACTTTTGGTACTTGTATCGAATTATTTATTAATAATAAAAGGAATTTCTTTATTATGTTTGCTTTCCAAAATAATAAAGTCCCTAGAATGGTTTATTGGTTTAATGAAATGTTAAGTGTGACTTAATCATGAGATCCCATTAAACATAAGACACTATTCTTAAAGTATCCGTAGTCAAGCTTTAATGTGAAGTGGGATAACATTAAAGCATTAAGATTATTATGAAGATAGATTGATGATCACATCTCATGGATCATAGATAAGGAGTTATCAAGTCTTGACATAGGTATGAATATTAGGAGTAATATTTATACTGGATTGACCCGCTATGAGAATACTACATAGAATGTTATGCAAAGTGTCATAAGTTATTCTCATGATGATAATGGTGTATACCACCCTTCGACCTGAAACCACTATGGACCCTAGATGTAGAGTCAAGTACTTTATTACTGATCAAACGTCATCCGTAACTGGATGACTATAAAGACGGTTGATGGGTACTTCACAAAGCATGCTAAGGGACATGAGTGACCTAGATGGAATTTGCTCATCCTGCATAACAGGATAAATGTCTAAAGGCCCAATATTGAACTGGACAAGGGTGACACAGTGTATGCTTTGTGTTCAATATAGACATGAGGGCAAAAGGGTAATTCTACAACACAAATATTATCACGGAAAAGGTTTGGTCAGATCACATGACATTTTCGTGACTTGGGTAACAGTGATGTGTTGCTAGATACCGCTCACTGTTTATTATATTAAATGTGTGATTTAATATAATTGCCAACGTTGCGAAAACCTACAGGGTCACACACATAAGGACAGGTTGATGAGAGATAGAATAAATAAGGAACACCGTAAGGTACGGTGCACTTAAGTGTAATACAGAAAGTGGTAAGGTACCACGTGGATAAGTGATATATGGTACATCATAAGGTATGATGTCCATAAGCTTAATTGGGCTTTTAGCTTATAGCCTTAATTGGGCTTTTAGCTTGTAGCCCACACGAGTGATTATATAAATAGATCCCTTGTGATGAAGCAATTTCACTTGATGCAATTTCGTTTTTGATTCTCTCTCTCACTCAAGGTTTCCGTTCGTGATCAGCTAGCACTGTGACCAGAAGCGATCTGTTCGTGTGGACTGAGTAGAGGCGTTGTTCTTCATCAACTCTCGTGATCACAACATCAAAGGTCTGAATCACCACAAGAGGTAAATATTTCTATCACTGACCATGCTCATTCGTAAGGATCGCTACCGGAAAATTTTAAATTCCGCTGCGCTTTTGATCGCAATTTTCCTTCAGAATCAAGTGTGAGGAAGAAGTCCCACATTGATTATAAAAGGTAAGATTGAGCACTTATATATGAGAGAACCCACTCATCTATCATCTTAAGGTTTTAGATGGACAAGTGGTGTGTCTCTCACAAAGGTGTGTCCCAAGTAAAATTCTCTCTCCTCGGAATTGCCCCTACACCCAAAGCATGGGGAATTTTATTATCATAAGAACTGAGACCCGTTTGTGGCTTATGACCCGATGCGTGGAGAAGTTTATTATTAGAGGAAACGGTTACCATTCTTGGAGAAATCCAGAAGGCAGGTGAAGTTTATTACCCTTTTCAAGTGATACCTTGATCAAAAAAAGAAGTTTAGACCCGTTCTAGTTAGAATACCAGAACTTTGGGAAAACTTGTTATTAGTGCAGATCCTGCCTTTAGTATAAGTTGGTAGTTCACCTTCAGTAAAAGTCGGTGCATCTTGTATTTCTCTACCTTCAGTTAAAGTTGGTAGTTCACCTTCATTAAAAATGGTGTATCCTTTGATTGTTACCTTCAAAAGAAGCTGGTAGTTCACCTTCAATAAAATTTGGTGTTTTCTCTATATCTCTACCTTCAGTGGAAGTTGGTAGTTCACCTTTAGTAAAAGTTGGTGTATCCTTTGTATCCTACCTTCAGTGGAAGTTGGTAGCTCACATTTAGTAAATGTCGGTGTATCTTCTGTTTTCCTACCTTCAGTAGAAGTTGGTAGTTCACCTTCAGTAAAAGTATGTTCATATTATATTTCTCTACCTTCAGTGGAAGTTGGTAGTTCACCTTCAGTAAAAGTTGGTGTATCCTTTGTATCCTACCTTCAGTGGAAGTTGGTAGCTCACATTCAGTAAACGTCGGTGTATCTTCTATTTTCCTACCTTCAGTAGAAGTTGGTAGTTCACCTTCAGTAAAAGTACGTGCATATTTTATTTCTCTACCTTTAGTGGAAATTGGTAGTTCACCTTCAGTAAAAGTTGGTGTATCCTTTGATTGTTACCTTCAGCGGAAGTTGGTAGTTCACCATCAGTAAAAGTTGGTGTTTTCTTTATATCTCTACCTTCAGTGGAAGTTGGTAGTTCACCTTCATTAAAGTTGGTGCATCCTTTGTATTTTACCTTCAGTGGAAGTTGGTAGCTCACTTTTAGTAAACGTCGATGTATCGTTTGTATCCTACCTTTAGTAGAAGATGGTAGTTCACCTTCAGGAAAAGTTGGTGCATATTTTAGTTCTCTACCTTCAATGGAAGTTGGTAGTTCACCTTCAATAAAAGTTGGTGTATCCTTTCATTTTTACCTTCAGCGGAAGTTGGTAGTTCACCTTCAGTAAAAGTTGGTGTTTTCTCTATTTCTCTACCTTTAGTGGAAGTTGGTAGTTCATATTCAGTAAAAGTTGGTGTATCCTTTTATTGTTACCATCAGTGGAAGTTGGTAGCTCACCTTTAGTAAAAGTTGGCGTTTTCTCTATATCTCTACGTTTAGTGGAAGTTGGTAGTTCACCTTCTGTAAAAGTTGGTGTATCCTTTATATCTCTACTTTCAGTGGAAGTTGGTAGCTCACCTTCAGTAAACTTCGGTGTATCTTATGTTTCTCTACCTTCAATAAAAGTCGATATTATTCTGATTTTCTACCTTCAGTAAAAGTTGGTAGTGTACCATCATCCCTGAGTTGATAATTCACCGTCATCTTTTAGTCATTGTGTTCCTTTGCTTTACCGTCATTTATTGAGATGATTTTATTTGGTTTCTTATGTCTCCTCTTTGGGCTTTTCCCCAGTAAAGTTGAGTTCTCTTATCCCTAGCATAGTTGATTTTTCTCCAACAGAGTTAAGTTTCTTTCCCCAGTCAAGTCGGTAATCCTTTCTTAAAGATTACTTACTTGTTGGCTTGTTGCTTGTATTGTCAAGAATTTCCCCCATTGAATTCTTACTTTTCATTTTGATTCTTTAACTATGATTTTGGTTTTTGCCTATTCATAGTTATCCCCAGAGTCGTGTCGTTCCCCAGTGATTTATTTTTCTGGTTGAACTCTCTTTCTTAGTCTGTCTTGTTTCGTAGTTTCGTCTACATTACTTTTTTTATTCCTAATGGTGACTTGTTTCCATCGTGGAGTTCGTCTTTACGTTCATAATCATAAGCGTTGCATGGCATCTTAGGACCAAAAATTGGGTATTCTTATATTTAAGTATCTTCAATCATGTTGAGACAAAGATTTCAATCTTCATATCTCCAGATAAAATACACTTAAATAGGTGCATCAGCCATACCCTAATTTTTACAAGATCAATTTATTTTGCATCATACATCACATTAAGATTACAAGATTAGATACTTACCCTCTCTCTCTCTCTTTGAGTTTTTCTTTACATGGATCACCAAATACCCATTTGTTTTTGTATATATTTTATGCTAACTTCTAACTAAAATTAAAAAAAAAATGTCTTGTTTGTTTCGTTTCTTTTTGAAGACAGGGTTTCCGATCAAGAGTTTCAAATAATGGTTCCTAAATTAGGGTTATGAGTTGCTCAGGTCAAAAGCTGATTCTCAAAGGCCTGTTTTTCAAAGTTGTTATCTATAATCTTATGTCACAATATCCTCAAGCTTCATTCAGCATGGTAAATGTGAGTTTGGTTGCTTGATTGTCAAAACTCTTCAAGATAGGTTCATGTGTTTATTTCCATGCCTTCTTCGACGAGTAACCTTAAGTTCTGATAAGTGTGAGCATGGTTTAATCAAGATTTCATCATCTCAAGTTAATATATGCTTTGGATTCCAAGAAAATATCAAGTTTGCAAATTCATTCAAAGTTAGTTTGACCTAAAGTCAACATTTCAAAGTTCGAGTTTAACAACGCATAACTCCTTCATTATTCAATATTTTTGAGTGGTTCTTTGGGCATATGAATATCCTTGACATCATCTCCAACTTCTCTTTGAAATTCAAGAGCTAATTATGTGTGAAAGACCACCAAAAGATTAAGTACATTAGAGGTTGTTTTGTGACTTTGACCTAATTTTAAGTGACTTTAGTCCAACTTTCAGGGATCATAATTCATTCAATTTTCATCATTTTGAAACGATTCTTTTTTCACAATATCACAAATGGAGTTATCTGCAAGTTTGTTTCAAGGATCATTAGCCAATTATGATCCAAAGGCCATGAAATTTATTGAAACGTTTTAGGTTATTTTGTGACTTATAATGTTCTTAAACTCTAAATTTAAATTCATGTTACTAATTTCCTAACGCCATGATTTTTACCTTAAAGCCTTATTTTTTATGTTGAGATTATTTATCATCATCAAGTTAAGAGCCATGGTACAAGGTTTTTGAGTTTTAAAAATCATTGGTCGTTATGTCAAAGTTTGAAGATTCAAAATCCATGGATTAGAATTTATTCAAAAACTTTGATTTGAGATTCAAAAGATGGAGAGAATTTTCTTTTTGTCTAATCACTTGATGAAAAGTGAATTTTTCTTTGCCATACATTTTAATTTAGGAAATAAACTACAAGTCTTTTATTTTGGTTCATAACATTATTCAAAAGGTCACCCTTTCAAGTTCAAATGGCATTTAAGGTTTTCAAACAAAGTTCAAGTTATTAGAGTTTCATTTGGTGTTCAATGTCAAAACTATACAAGAAACCAAGTTCAATCAAAGCACTCATAACTTGGGAAATTACAAATCATCATTTTAAATTCAATAAACTTCCAAAGATCAATTGATTGATAGTTGAAATTCAGTCAACTGATAGAAAATCAACTGATACACATATAAGTCAAACTTTGACTTTTTGATCAAAATCAAGTTTCAAAAATCATATTTCATCAAGACATGTCAAAATATGAAGTTTGTTCATCAAGAAATCAAAAAATCAAAAGTCACTTTGAAAATTCAAAATTTCCAAGACTTAGAAATTTTTCTAAGTGTTGGAAATTTTACTTTTTTTCATAACTTTGTGCCAATTCTTCATCATGATGCAAGGTGATTGAAGAAAAACTTTCAACATGAAATTTGTAGATCTCAATGAGATCTAAAACTTTGTAGGACAGGACAAGTTCTAAAAATACTTGGATTTCAAGTTATTAATTTATGAAGACATATCCATGAAACTAAAACACTTAGTGAAATTTTGAGCATTTTAAGTCAGGATTTTGACCTAAATTCTTGGCCAAATTGCACATAGTTCCAATTGGAGTTTGAAAAAGTGTTTCAAAGAGGGATTGTATAGCATGTTACAAGCTATTTAAAAAGTCCAAGAACTCCTTTATATCATGTTTGAGGAAGGATAATCGGAGAGATGAAGTTAGGGTTCCATTTTTGTTTTACAACGCAAATGTTTAAGATGAACATGAACTAAATCCATGCTAGGCTGCATAATCTTTGCTTTGTAGACCTCAAACTTATTTTTCACTCCATAACTAATGATTTACACAATTTCTAGAGCCATAATCCAAGCATTAGAGCTATTGTCCAAAAGATTCATCCATTTTTGGAAGAAAGCAACATTGCCATTCTTGAAAAGTGACTTTAATCACAAAGTCAATTTGTATTGAGCCTCTAACTTGTTACTTATGCACAAGCTTCTTCTACAAAGTCAGAGGTACATGTTTAAAGTTTACAACCACTCTAGATAGCCTTGTACCATGCCTTGGAAAGGTTTTTGTCAAGATAACTTCAAAAATAAGTCAAAATCCACAAACAGGTGATCTTGTACATCTGACTTATCAATGCTTTCAAACCTTTCCTCTATAAATTAAAACATTATTTTCAAGCTAACACACGAGTTCACAAGCCCTCAAACACCCTGAAACTCCTCAAAGTCATAATTTGCATTTCAAAACTCCATTGTTGCACATTCTGACCTTAAACATCAAACTCACAATCTACTCGTGCGTTTCCTCTCCAATTCAATCCTAAAGCTCCCTAACATCAAACATAACTCATCCTCGTCCCTACTTTGAAACTGTAACACCTCCATCACCATCATCCATAACCAAAAACAGAGCTTTTCACATTGACTTCTCTTGCACGATTCAGCCATCCTCAATACAAACTAATCATTGCATTAGCTTCCCGGAGGTTCACTGAAGCTAACTGGATCATCACAACACCTTGAGAGCTGCTCAAACTCAAAACACGATCCCCACTTGCAAGGTGAGTTTTCTGACTTTTGAACTTTTCATATAAGCATTGTTAGGCTTCCATCTTCAAAGATAAAATGTAGACATCATTGCCTTGAAGCTAACCATGTCCATAGTTTTCATTTATATTGTCTGAGCATGGAGAATTTTAAGTTTGAAGTTTTCTGAAAAATTAGGTTTTAGATTAGGGCCAGCAAAATTCTAATTCATCTTTGATTTATAGTTTTATTTATTTACATGGTTGGAGTCGTGAGAGGAAATGGAGCAGCTGTCATGTTTATATTTTTCATTTTTTATGAGAAATGAGGAAGTTATAGGATTTGAAAAAATGGTAAAAGAAGATGGCACAAGGAAGAAGAAGATGACAGCCATGGAAGGAGTTTAAAATATATATTTATGGATTGATATAAGACATCAGATGCATAGCCATCTCAGTGATAGAAGCGCGCTACTTTCACCCCTGTGACCTGGGTTCGAGCCCCAGCGCCACATTTTTCCATTTCTTTTTACATTTTTTCTGATTTTTTTTGTTTGCTAGGCGCGCCCGGGCCCCCATTTTTGGGCCTTATGTCATTTTTGCTAATCCCTCACCCCCTCTTTCACTAACACAGCCTCTGGCCCATTTTTATTTTCTTTTTTTATTTATTTTATTTTCGTTTAAATATATTTTACTTAATACAAAAAATCATTAAAAAAAAGATTTAGGCTTTTATTTAATTAAATTAATTTTTGACATAAAAATAAATTTATTTTATTCCCCTTTTATTTTGTCTTTGTTAATTAATTTGTAAATTTATTAGAAATTAGGATTTTGATTATTATTTTCATACATTAAAAATATTTTCTTCAACAAATCCAAATTCTTATCTTAAAAAAATAAATTAATACTAGACTTAGGTTTATCTTTAATTGAAATTAATTTAGAACTTAGAACTTTTATTTAATTATTTTTTATACTAGTTTAATTTAATTAAAACTCTCTTCATAAACAAAACACTAAAAAAACTTGTTTTTTTTATTTAATAAATTAATTTATTTTATTAACTTAATTTTAATTTTCTTATTCTTAGCTAATTATCTTCTTTTAAGTTAATTAGATCAAAAACCATTTTTCTCTAACAAAATACATTTCCTTCTCCATTCATATCCTTGTATATTTATTCATTCTTGTACATTTAATTCTTGTAAATATTCAATATGGTTGTAATAGATAATTAGGATTTAATTTCTTGTAATCCCCATTTGTAAACTTGTATACCACACCCCCTAATGATGTAATAGCGTAGCATATTTACTTTCCGCAATTTACCGCTTTCAAATATAAATGCTAGTAAATTAGGGTTTGTATGGAAATATAAAATCAACACTAGAAAACCACAATTCAAGACAAAATAATGCATGAAATCAAAACACTTGCACACTTTCACCTCTAGGGTTAACTCCACTTGTTACCTTGAGAAAATAGTTATGATATGCATGTGAGACATCTTAGTAAAAACAAAAAAAAATACAAGATCATAGTCCCTCGATGACGCTACGAATGTTGCCTTACAAATGGTCTTAGTCCCTCAAGAAAAAGTGCTAAGATATATCACAACATTTCAATCTATGACTATACGATGACCCACTCCCGTCCCTTTACATCCAAAGATAAGGCTACTTACCAATCAATGGTGAGATAGCAATGTTAAAGGAAGAGAGAAATGAACAAAATACTTTTGAGTAGGTAGAACGTTCTTAGTTGTTTGCTCACAATCCATCTTCAAAAACATCTTTTCAAATACACCAAACACTTTCAAAAAACATGAAATATTTTAAAAAGTCCAACACTTTGTGTGCATTCTTATAGAGACGAGAATCATTACAAAGTTTGCCTAAACGAAAGAGCTTTTCAAATATACTTTCAAAACCCACCACAAACGCATTTTAAACAAAGACATTTTCAAGTGAGCTAGAAAGAAACTAAGAGCCCGTAGATAACTATGGATGAAAATGGTGCTAACACCTTCCCTTTTCATAACCTACCCCCCCCCCCCCCCCCGAACTCAAGTAAATATCTCAAAGGACTTTCCTGTTTTTTTCACCCTTTCGTTATTGGATAAAAGAAAAGTCGGTGATGACTCTTGCTATCCATAATAATTGCGATAAAGCGCAAAAAAACTAAGTCATTTCTCCCACCGTATTATAATCTCAACTGGGCATGTCCCAAAGATGCATTTTCTTTGCCTAACATTAACATGCTGGTCGACAACTCGACTGGCTACAAAATTCTATCGTTTATGGGTGCGTATTCGGGCTATAATCAAATCCCCATGGCGATGAGCGGAAAACATTGCACTGCCTTCATGACTAGGTCAGACAATTACTACTACAACGAAATTCCATTCGGCCTAAAAAATGTAGGCGTGATACACCAGCACATGATGAACAAAGTCTTCCATGGTGAGATTAGGGATATGCTCGAGGTATACATGGATGACATGATCATTAAGTCTCGAGCGGAAACCGATCATGCTGCCCACCTAAAAAGAGTCTTTGACCAAGCACAGCGGAGAGGATGAGGTTCAACCCGGAGAAATGCACCTTTGGGGTCAAGGCGGGCAAATTCCTTGGTTTCTATCTAACCGAACGGGTAATCGAAGCCAACCTCAAAAAATGAAAGGAATTATCCGAACTCCCTACACCAAACATGAACAAATATATACAAGTCTTGAACGACATGCTCACCTTGCTCTCCTGCTTCGTGGAAAAGTCCGCGCAACATGCACTCCCATTTTTCAAACTCTTACACAAAGAGGCGGAGTTCGAATGGGCCGAGGAGTGCGAGCAAGACCTCCTCCACCTCAAACAAGCCCTTTCACAACCTCCCATGTTATCACGGCCAGAGAACATGGAAACTTTGTCCATTTACCTGGCTTTCTCCATCGAGGCTGTAAGCGCGGCCCTCGTCCGCGAGACACCAGACGGGATGAAACCAGTGTACTTTACTAGCAAAGCGTTGCAAGGCCTCGAGGTCAGATACCAACAAATTGAAAAGGTAGCCTTGGCACTCATTAATGCGGCGAGGGCGACCAGACATATTAGCCCTGGACCACACAGTCATCGTACAAACATATCAGCCTGTAAGACAACTTCTAGGGCGACCAGACATGGTCGCTCGAATGCTGAAATGGTCCCTAGAACTTTCGGAGTTCAACGTTCAGTACAAAAGCAAGAAAGCCCTTAAAGCCCAGACATTGGGCGACTTTGTTGCAGAGATTACCACTCATAAACCCCCTACCAGAGGGAAACACAAGTGGACCATCTTCGTGGATGGAGCATCCAGCTCGACTGGAAGTAGAGCAAGAATCCTCCTGAAAAACAAGGAGGGCGTTGTAATCCAACATTCGCTCACCCTATAATTTCCCACATCGAACAATCAGGTCGAGTACAAAGACTTACTCGTAGGATTAAGGTTGGCCAAAGACCTAGGTGCCCGAGAAATACAAATATTCACGGACTCCTAACTCGTTGGGTCTCAAGTTCGAGGAGAGTATTAGGCCAAGAACGATAGCCTCATCGAATACCTAAGCCTAGTCAAAGAAAGGATGAATAATTTCGACCGGGAAGAAATGAAACACGTACCTCACGAACAGAACACTCGGGACGACATACTTTTAAAACTCGCGAGCACAAAGAAAAAAGGTGGGAATAAATTTTTCCTTCAAGAGTCCCTTTCTCGCCTGACTATTAAAACATACACTGCATCGCCTGAGGTGAAATCTATCAGGGATAATACGTGTTGGATGACCCTAGTATTTAACTATCTCGCAAAAGGATAGTTACCTGCTGACCAAAAAGAGGCCAATGTGACCAAACGACGAGCCTACTCTTACAGTAGTAGAGAAGAAGCTCTATCAATGGGGATTCTCCATTCCACTCCTAAAATGCATTGAGGAATCCAAAGTCCTCGAGATCTTATGGGAAATCCACGAGGGAATCAACACCCAACACTTAGGCGGAAGATCCGTAGCATGAAAGGTACTGCGAGCATAGTATTATTGGCCCACCATGTAGGAGGACACGAAGAAGCACGTCAAAAAATGTGACAGATGTCAAAGACATGCGCACCATGCATCTAGCGCCTCCACACGAGCTCAAAAAATTGTCATCCCCCATAGCTATTTGCCTGGTGGGTATGGAAATCCTCGGATCGTA